>CM030370.1:159772364-160210157 GCA_003604175.2 Clonorchis sinensis
TTTTGTTCTTGTCGTTCAGCGGCTGTCGTTCACCTGAAAGGCACAAGTGAAAAAAGGGTGTAGCACCGCTCTTTAAGTTCTCAGCGCAGGGTAGTATGTTTGCCAGCGCAAGGACTCGCTTAAATAGAAGGGGCTCTGAGGAAGTTGCTTTCTTCTCGGCTTTCTAGAAATACCCGAAAAGATTCTCGGTTAGTAGAGAGTTTATTGATAAGAATTAGTAACGAGAAATCCTGAGATTTCCTATATTCCGATATTCTGGGCTAGCCAGGTGTATATTTTGCATCCAAGGTTTTTAATAACTTATCGTGGCCGCAGATATTGGAGTGAAAAAGTTTTAAGGAGAGACAAGGTGAAGAGCAATCAATAGGTTTTGGTAAAAGATGTCACAGACGCATTGAGTATTTGTCGAGAGGAAACAGTCACCCCTTGGTGATTTGTTCAAGTGAGTAAATCATTAAGGTCAACAAACATCACCGACTGTGAATTGCGGAAAAAGGTGACCCACTTAAAATGGACGGAACCTCAGATAGTCTTGCAGCTGAAATAATTGCCTGAACATTCTAGAAACTACATGGCCCTTGTGGATGCAAAACAGGTGGGGGGCCATTCCAGTAAATAATTTATGTTCGATAATTGCTGTTACCAGTTGAAGTTGCGGAAGCCACTTTCGTTACAGTGAAAAACCGTGGCAGTTTGTTGTTGAACAGCAGCTTTCCAATACAGCTTGCGAAAGATGCCAGGAAGACCATAGAGTTGAACAACTAGCCACATGCAACCTAAGTCGATCATAGGGCACAGCTGAACGAGCCCAGCTGACGCACGCGACTAGGGATCCACGATGCCTAATCAGCTAGCCGGAGCGCGCCTGTCCATCTCTACCAGGGAAATGGTTCAACTCAGACGACATAAAACGTTGAGTTTCATTAGTCGTTTTTGTGAGTACATATGTCCCGCCGGAAGGAGCATGGTCTCTTTTGTGCGGCGTGTTCATTGAGCTATTGACGTCCTGAAATGAGAGGAAGATATAAGCGAGGTTATCGAAATATCACTGAGGTGCAGGTGGCTGACAAACTGGGAGGACTACTTACCCTGAAATGGGAGAACTTCGGCGACTATAGTGTCGTAGAGGCTTGTTCACCTAACGCCATCTTCAGTGGCCATTTTGCATTATTATTATTATTATATCACTACCTACTGTATCTCTCAAGAAATACGAGACTTACCTGAAATGCATGAGGTTTATTAAGAAGCGAACTGTTTGGTGCCGATGGTCACATGAGATCAGCTTCGTCCCTTTCATCTTGCTAGCGCTCTACAGCGTTAGTCATAGTAATCAGACATTTACTCACGGCTGTCGAGTAGTTACTCCTTAGGCCCGAAAACACGGACAGACAAAGACTTCTGAGACACTCTGTGCTGGGATTCTCTGCTTCGAATCAGGTCAACATTATGAGACACTGTCTTTACGGACCGGGTGACAAGCACACATTTGCATTTTCTGGACGGGTCGGGGGCTCACCTTTAGAACAAGCCTGAAGAGCATCACCGCACAGCGGGTGGGTTTCGCCATAACAGCAGTGGGCGTAATGGTTGCACACCAGCAGTCACTGGTAGTGGTCGGCCGGTCACGGAGCACACGAAGGCCCAAGTCTGTGTCTCTAGACCGCTATTTGGGTTGACGTGCAGTATCCTCGACAATCGACGGCAGGCCGTCAGTTGCAGACTTTGAGCCTTGACGCAGCGGGATTTGCCCCGTGAATAATCAGTTGCTTATTAATGGCTATGGCCATCCTGGGCTCCAGCCCCTGAAGTCCATCAACCATGCGAATCAATTGTTCACGCACGCCTTCCAAAGCTGTCGGCGGTGGTTTGGGAACAAGTGTAAGAGGTACACCTTTTTCCGGTAAGTTGTAATCCGACAGTCAAGATTGGGGGAATGGGAAGCAACCTAAGAAAAAATCTACGAAGATTAGTTCTTACAGCTTGAAAGCGACTAATCTCCAAATACAGAGAACAAAATGTAGGGTAGCCACGTCGACTGGTAGAAGGGGCATGAGCATTTTCCAGCACAGATGTCAACCGTCCGGGTGCACCTGGGTGTTTCCACAGGACAATATAAGTTGGTTAACGTAAACTGACCTCACCCTGTTTGTTCCAACCTTGGCGGTCGCGGCTCCAAGTGCCACAAAAAGAGAGAACATGAATGCGTAGTTATTCGACAGACCGCGTTCAGAAGGCAGCCGTCACCCATCAAGGATTTGTCATCGGTCACAGTAATACGACTTATGCATCCCCAATTCCCTCATAAGCCACTCGGCATGTTGAGACATTTTAATTGGCTTGCTTCTTTGTGTAGGAGTGGTACACCCGGTCATTTGGGCGACCATTGGCATTCCCCAGACGTTTTTTCGCATTACCAAAGTGAACCATTTTGGATTGTGTGTACATCACATTTTCGGGTGATGTACAACTGGTAGGCCGTAAGATAGGAGACAAATCGGTCCGTATTGCGCAGTGCTTGCGGATCTTGCCGGAATCTGGGTCCGTATTGTGATAAACAAAAAACACTGTACGGGATTGTCCAAATGGGCCATTCGGTGAAATGGCCTGATATGGAAACAGCATAGCATTACGCCGCAGCCTAAAACAACTCTTGCAGCCGGCATTTGTGCCGCCAACTCGTCCATTACGAAGATCTCAACTGGATACTGCTCCCCCATCATTTAACTGAATATGACAAAAAGTTTACTCATAGGCATGAACGGTTAGCTCTCCACGAACGCACATAACCGGACGCCCGTTAGATATGACATCCGTCATCAGGAAGATATCCAGCCTGTATCTTCAGGCCAAATATTGGGTGCTTTTAAAAAATCACCCGAAGCGGTTTGTCGCCTTCGTTCCGTCTACATTTACTACATTTGGAACTCGTGAAACAACGCTATCTCCTGCCGTCGGCAGGAGCACATATGGCTTTAGTGGCTTTCATGTAACTTCCGCACAGGCACGCGACCGATCACCCGTAGATTTACCATGACCGAATGCATGTCATCTGCCACAATAAAGCCCAATTATGCGGCACCTACTAAACACAGCCGGTCGACAATTCTGGCGGTAGTTGTACATAACCTGACTAGTAAGGATCTTGCCGAATTCATCGGCCGCAAACTGCCGCATTTCACACGACGGCAATCCATACTTCATAGAGGCCCCGCAGATAACCAACTCGTCTTCGGTTAGCCGTTGATTAACCGGAAGCAGAGCACAGAAAACCTTAGACAACACATGGTTGTGTTCAAGATAATATTAGGTGACTGAGAGGTGGTTCCTTGGTTCCTTAGAAAAGACCGCACTGGACTGCTGGTGCTTTGCGCATAGTTTCACATTAGAAAACACGCTCAGTTTACTAGCTTCTTCGGATTCCTCCACACGTCGTTGGTCTTGAGGGTCGCCGGCTGCATTTGTAGTACACCCATTTGTGACGTAACATAGTGCTGGTGTTTCGACCACTGGAGTAACGCACAAATACCACAGAGTAATCCTCCATGCATTGACTTAAGGCCTGAAAGGCCGTGAAGGATAAAAAGGGCACCACCCCAAATTTCTCAACGAACGCGCGTGAAGTCATTTCCGATTCCACCATAGCACGGCAATTTTAAATTCGAATGTGCACGAAAAATTTCAAAAGGAGATTAATTAAAACAAATTGCAAATTGACGGCAGATTAGAGTGATTTTTGGTCTGAGCATGTACGCAACAAAATGCAACGTTTTGGCGCAAAAAGTTTTATTTCGCTCCCAAAGGTTTTACAGAAAAAAGCAAGGTGCTTCCAAGGCGTTGCCATACCTCCCGCGGTGGATTTCCAGTTTGAGGCATTTAGTGACCTTGTAAACTTGTAACAGCCAACCGAACGCAGGCAACATTGGTGTTATTTTTTCAAGTTGGCATTGAATCGCGGCCGCTGTCCTGTAATCTCCAACGGTGAAAACCTCTTGAGTGTTCCTTTTAAGGCTGAATGGGTGTAGTGTTTCATTGCATTAGGAGATACCGCTTATCGGTGTACTTTTGTGTGGAAACTCAGCAATGTTGACTGCCCATTTTTTCCTTAAAATACTAGAGTCAAGTTGATAGGCATGGAGAACCATAGCCCCAACAAAGTCATAGATTCAACAAGTTACCAATCAAAACACGTCATTTTTATTAGCAGCAGTCTAAGTCTTAGGTTGTGATCTCGAATCGAAGACACCAGCTATTGTGTAGACTAAGTGTCCGGAGGAAGTTGGTACTTGACTCGGAAGGACTCATCGATACGATGCGCAACAGCAGGTTTATTCTACTTTACATTGCTTCTGTTTCATATCTGGCCCTTTACATTGTGGCTGCCCATCCTTCCACAAATGCAATACCCTCCTGACCCTCGGGTTAATCATTTCTTTTGTAGCTGGAAAACTGCGAGCTCCGAAGCTAGACTAGGACATTTCCTGCAGAGTCACCTGTGGTACTAAGGCTACTGCAAAGGCATGCTATTGCCCAACTTTGAGCGCGTCGCCACGATCACAACCACAGTGGGAACAGCAGACACAGTGGAATCCTGATTAACAGGAGGACCGAGATTAGTTTGCGTACAGAACAGCCAAGTGCATGGAAACGAAATGCGTAAAACGAATGAGTAATTACGGTAATGTCCGCATTAGTGTACGTGCTTCGCATTTTGCACACAGTATTGGAATATTAAAGGGCGGATTCCATCAATGATTGGTACTGGAGACCCTGTCTTGGGAGTTCCAAGTGGATATCGTGGTGTGCATCTTCTGTACTGGCTGCGTCTGCTTTATCCTTTGGTATACCTAATAAACAGGCTTATACCTTAGTCTTCTTCCATCCGGACAATCTGTCGAACCTTAACCAACTTCCAACTTGATTGGAAGATACAAGATACTCGACGGGGCGTTTGGATGTTGGTCAGTTCATTTGTTGGTCAGCCGTTGACCACGTGCAGAGCAATTATCGCAACAATGAAGTATGAGCGCCCACAGCAAACAAAACTGCAAAATAAGCCTTGAAATATACTTCCAAAGGACACCAAAGACGGTCGATAATTGTGCAAGTATCAGACCTTAAAAAAACCGAAGGAGAAGGTGCATTTATATCGAAATATACCATTCTTGGGGCTCGCAAACTAGGCGAAGCCCCAGAGTTTCCAGCAACCTTGCGCTCTACTTGAACATCAACTGGAGCGTTTCCAGCGGCTACATCCATTTTCAAATCAATTTGGCTTCCCCGAGTGACTCAACTGCATTTCTCGTTTGCGATATTCTTCAGCTGCTTGTGCTACACGAAGGCCGCCTCATGTTTCAGTTGATACGATGCTCGAGATGTCACAGTATATTTCCATGAAAGAAACTACTCACAAGGTTGTTCAAACAGCCTCCGACCGTCTGTCGGTTGTTAAAGTCTTGTTTAATTGCGGACAACGCACGGTGGATATAAGTTTCGAGGCAAAAGAAACACGAGTGTACGCTTGTGGTATGAATGCATCCGTGATCAACGCATAAGCAGTACAAGCGTTCGCAATGTCGTAAAACGATAAAAATGGCTAGACTGAAGACTAAGAAAGAATTTGCAATGGACTGACTATAGGTTGGAAGCAGCGCCGATATTCTTGTATTGCCATTTTTGTGACGGAATTAGATTGACCTAATTCTTTGAGACAACTGCTCTGATATTGTTAGTATACAGTGACATTACCATAATCTCTGTTTTCAAACCAGTCACAGCATAACTTCCAGCAGGTTGCACAGAAAACGAGTGAAATAGACCACAGAGTCTACAAAGAGACTAAAGAGCTGGTGCCAAAACGTTTTACGTTACAAGAATAATAATACCGTACAAGTGCTTTCAATGAGCAGGAGGAAGGTTTTTAGACATCCATACTATTATAGACAATCCCAATTCGTTCATCAGTATCACATGCTTCAATATGGTTGCTTTAGAATAAACTTACACCATTCGTAGGAACAGCGCCAATGTTAGTACGCATGACAAGATTGTAAGACACCGTTTAGTTTGGGATAATGGGCCGGGACATGCGTTCGCCTAGTACGGAGTTTCACTAACCAACCTCTACAAAATGAAAATGCGCCACGTCATGTCCCCAAGGTTGCACCCGTTGACAGTAGAAGGATCATTAAGTGGTTGCAGAATGCACCGTCTGAATTAGTGAAAAAGCCACAGGAATTGCTTATTTCGCGCCTCGGGTGGAGATGTATGAAACATGTTCTGGAGGAAAGTACTGACAAGGGACGCTTGTCGTGGACCATCCATGGAGTAGTCTACCTTCTATGAAATCGTTCCTTGGAAACAGTACTGCACTTGTTCCCAACGTGATTAACGAATTCAGTGAAATGCTAGAATATGGAACGATGAAGTTCGACTAATATTAAAGAAGCGGCAAACGCTGGCAGTTAGGAAGTGCAGAGCTGATAGAAATGGCCCAAAGAAAATAATCCACATCACGGTATAAACAAGTATATTCATGAAAACCAAGGTATGTAAAACGAACTTATGTCAGTATGAATCATTCACAATGCAAAACAATAGTTTAATATCACATTCGGGACACAAATCACGTGACGGTAGACGAAGACACGGACAGGGGTGGTGGAGGTTGCAAGAGGTTACAAGTCCAAAGAGATGTTTACTAGTTCTTGGGTTTTTGAAACAAACTGGCTGGCGAGGTCTAAAATGCGACCAACCTCGTGGCGTTCCGCCCGCTCTAGAACAAAGCAAGGTGACTGCACTTGTGCCCTCCAAATTGAATGGCTTACCGTTGAAGAATTTCAAAACATCTGTAAATTCCATCCGGTTCTGTATGATCACATCTCGGTAAAGGTGAATGAGGGCCAGTGCGATAAACAATTCAAATCTGTCAGAAATGTGATGCATCGCAGCAAATAGGGTCTCCCAGATACGGAAGATATCTTCGTAGTTGAATTCTGCAGAAAAAACATCGAACATGAAACCGGCACATACTCTTGGAACAGATGGCCGCAATTTGTCAGTCAGCGATGGGTAAATACACCATGAATGTTTGAAGAAATGCAGTACGCAAAAAAGTTAAGATGAGTAAACTTCCGAGTGAAAGGAGGCTTCGAACATATTACGCTCGATATCAAAATGTCACCCAGCACAGTTGATTATCGATTATTGAGAAATTACTGCCACTATAACCTATTTAATAATCAACGAGCAACAGAGCCGAGCTCAGGGAACTATGCATAACAACTAGCAACAATAATTAGACTGAACAAAATTCATCAGTCGTTTCATGTCGAACGGAACTATCAGAATATATTTCCGGTAGTAAACTGAGACACCCACTCTTAGGTAGCTAAAAATCATTGTCGTGGTGCCGAACCTACTAACTGCTATCAGATGGTTCCTAAAATGTATATCAACTCATCAACAAAGACCAGAACTTTCAGCACCGATGTGACCAAACCACAAGTTTTCCGCTCTCCTTACTTTCAACCATAAATTTGCGGTTTATTGCTTCCCGTATACCGTTTCTATTATCCAAACAGATCCTGCTGCTTCCTTAACCCACCATTGACTGGATCTGGATTCCCCTTGTATTCACGCAGTCTAAAAGCGACTTAAATTGTGGTTGTGTCGGTACAATACTTATTTTCTCCGCCATCCATCAAGACAGTTATAGTAATTTGGATAGAACAACTTGTCAGCTTACATAAATTCACAGTCGTATTAGAGCAGAGGTCATTCCAGATTAGCTGGACACGACAAACGTCGTTAATTCGGTCACTTTCCACATACATCAGGCTACCACCCGCTGGTAAGAGCGCTTTGTTCCATATTAAATTCACAGTATAGGGCCAGGAAGCAAAAGGGCATTAAGGAGAAGATTGCCAAATTGCGGGAGCTGTTGGTGCTGGGATGCACGGGACTATGGAGTAATGTCAATAACTCCCCTACTATCAGCTTCCTTGCAGGTTGTGTGAACAAGGGTTTGGAATCTTGAGAAAACCAGCCATACGCCTCTTTTATTCCGCCAGTTTGTTCCTATCTTTACCATGAGGTTTTCACCAGATATAATGTGAGGCAGCAAGGTAATTGTGCTCAACACAAGTGGTAATGATAACCATGAGAAGGGTGACGACGATGATCCCGCCAATCTGGGGTAAGCATTTCTATTTCCGTTCGTCCCGGTAACAGTATAAGTTGAAGTCGAGTAAAGTTGTAACAAGCAAAGTAACAAGCAACCTGAAGTAACAAGCAAAAACTCGCTCAAGCCATGTGCGAACTGGAGGCCCTTCTAGCCAAGATAGAGGGTAAACTTCATGGACTGAAAGATTAAACTTTCGGAGGAGTCGGTCATTTTCCAACTTGCGCTAGTAGAAACAATAATCTAATAGCAGTATACAAAAGGTTGCTGTTCAAGTGGTGAGCTTTCAAACCGCCTAATTTCCTGATTGATTAATTAATTAATTAATTAATTAGAAATCATGGGAGTGATCTTGCCGTTCACTCAAATCTTTAACTTGGTTTTGAAAAGCCGAGATTGCAAAAAGTCCAAAAATGGGGAGTACACCAAACTGAAATCGAAGCACATATCACTGCTACGTGTAATGAGAATGGTGACAATAACAATCACACAAGCTGAAATGGCAGCAGAAGACAAACCGTGCAATCACAGATCTTCACAGTCTCCTGACAACTCTTCAACTACTCTGAAGCTAACCCCTGGTCCTTCTCAATTTTTACTATGCAGCATTACGCCTAGTTATCCATCTGCATATAAAACTAGGTTTCTTACCTCTTTTGAAATCTAGTAAAAACCATCTATAGGAGAAGTAAAACTCCGTGAAGTCACCGTACGTCTGGATATGATCAATTAGGCCAGGATCCATGATCTGCGAATAGCCAAAAGGTGCAATTAAGAGATTCGGTCGAAACGCCAACTTAAGATGCAACGAAGTAAAAAAAAATAAGATTAGTGGAAAATCAGGGACTGCGCCTAGTTAATGGGCCCCAAGAAGGTTGAGACCGGTGATAAGTTGTCGAAGGGGTTTCAACAACCTTATGAGTAGCGTGTAACGTCTAGGCACGATGAATTGCTTCGCAGTGTACTAAAGTACAGAAAGACAAAGTTAGCTTCTCTCTGTTGAACTGTGTCACATTTTTGGGTGTCTTGGCCCCATTCAAAGTCCAGTGCCTTTGAATTTTTGAGTGGACGCAGTTCACCGGAAGGCGTTTTATACACCTGTGTATCAATAACACTTTTCTTCGGTCCAAGTTAACAAACTTGTCTTCTTTCAACATCTACCAGTGTTTGTCTTGACTACTTACAAACTAATGAAGATGACATGTCAAGCACAAAGAGGAACATCATGTCTTGCATGAGACACGGGATCCGGCCACTATCATGCTTTCACTGTAAGAAAGTAGGACCTGCTGAAGAGTGACAGGCGATCTAAGGCCCTATTTTATCACGGCTTTTTTCTGAAAGAACTGGGTTTTTAGGTGAGCAGAGATTAGCATTAAGTGAAATGACTAACTCCCAAATATCACTTGCCTGAACCAAGGCTTTCAAACTGGCAAAGTTCTGGTCCATCTGTGTGTTGCTGTCCGCAAACGTAAACAATTTACTCAAACGTAGCTTCAGGTGATGGGAAAAATAGGCGTAAGTGGTCCACTCGATGTTGTCCGCCGGTTCGTTGTTCAACCGAAGTAGGGCCAGAATGGGTGCGATAAGATCGCACATTCCTTGGGTATAGCCATCTTCCAGATGCTCCCAAATATAGGTTAACAGAACCCGTCTAAGAATAGAGAGGTTTTCTTCTCCTTTTGAGTCTGAAAAGAAAACGAATTAGCAGAATGGTTGCGGGTTCACTAATTCCGGATACTGACCTGTGTTAACAGTAAATTGTGAAGGTCAATAGCCTATTCCCATGCGAGGGTAATTGCTTATACTGCTGATAACCGACGGGTTATCAGCTGACACTCAAGTGTCGTTATAATCGGATAGAATGTTACCTCATCAAAATGTGATTAGAGAAACCAGAGCAGCATATCAACATTTTCACGCTCTTACGTTGTCATGGAAGTTCATCAGCGGAAGATTTAAAGTGGCTTTCTGATCGAGCGGCTAGTTATAAGTGATGGGTAGAACTTGCACACGAACCATGTAATTTAGTCCTTTCGCCCAAGGGTATTCCGCGAAAGCAGTGTCCCAAAGGATGAAGCCACCTGCTCACAAAAATGTCAGCTGTATTGTTTGCATAAGTCACAGAAAAAACTGAAGAATTTGTCCGACCAGTTAGAAACAGTAGGAAATTTTGTAACAGCTAGTCAGTGAAAAACATCATTGTTGTTTTACATTTTACAATGTCTCTCAACGTTTGCTGCCACCATATCCAGTGCGTTCCCATCATTGACTTTTGCGCACGTCTGTTTTACAACCTTTAACTGGGCGCCTCAGTCAACCGTAACGATCACACAGTATTTGCGACTAACGAAACGGGGTCAACCAAATGCTGCCGTCTGATCTGGTCACCTAGCTTCCTGAGGTTCAAATCTCGGCTGCCGCTTGTCATGCGGCAAACCTGTCATGTGGCCTAATCAAGGTGATTTCGGGAAAATAAAAGTGATTGGTCCAGCAGCCAAAACATACCAAAAGTTCGGAAATTTGTACGACCAAATGAGATAAAATTGTCGATCCAGATACAAGCCGTTTCCACAGACAACGAAGTAAACGCAGTAAGTTAGGTAGAACCGGGTCGCTAATTCACATGATTTGGTAGATGTGTACGACTGACGATGAATGTGCCAATGAGGTGTAGGAAGCCGACGTAACAATTTAGAAGAAGCTATAGTAATATGTGTCGGACAAACTTCACATTTGAGGAAGATGGCAAAATAACAAATATGGCCGAGATACGAACTTGAGTTACAGTGTATACGTGTCCGAAACTGGCGATTCTATTGTGAAAGTTCTTGGGTTGAAGACGAGATGTTACATGTTACACTGACTAAAAGTTGAGTTAGACCTGTATCACACCCACATCATTCTGACTGAAAATCTCTATGACAATGCGCACATGCATCGAAGTTCCACAGAACCGCATCCTTCAGTAAAATCACCATGTCTCATCGTAGTTAGAAGATCTACATTACATATTTACCGATTTCTATGGAAGCGTTCTACAGTCGGCTGTTATACCTCAGGTTTAGAGGTCTCATCTGTGACTGCATTGCTTGTTGATACTCACTTAAACAAAAAATAACAGTGTATCCACTTCAGCCCAGTCAAAACTGTTACTCTGTAAGTTTGAGGACCAAAACCTATCTCACACAAAAGAATATGTGACAAGTAGTCACCCTTCTACTGGTGAACACGTTCGGACTTAGAATTCTAAAGGGAAGCGGCCATTTCAACAACCCCACGACCTACCTGCGTCAAATCAAGGATGAAACACCACCAGCCGTCACCTATAAAGATGACGCGACTCCCTCCTGCGACCACATCTTGAATGGCTGGACAGCGCAGTCAGCCCTTCACATCAGGATTACTCATCCAAAGTAAGGCAACTCCACCCATTCAGCACTATTCTGCTATTAAGTCCAAACAGGCTTTATGCGCAAATAAGGGAGAATGCACTAAGGTGAAGGAGTAACTAGGGCCTGGCTTGTACTTAAGTGTCAGGTCTTTAGGCCTAGAGGCTGTGGTGGTAACGTTGCAAAACTTCTGGCATTGTCAGTCTGGGCCGCTTAGGAAGGAAGCTTAAGAAAAGTACATTGGAAATTCAACCACTGTGGGTAGATTTATTTGCGCGGTGCCAGCTGATAAGAACTGTGGTCGAAGTTGATCCCAGTTGGTCGTAATGGAGTTTAATTTTCACAAACCCTTGCCGCCACCACGACTCTGAACGACGGGTGCATAATGTTAGAACTCTCAGGAAAACGAAGCTGAAAAGTTACGAAACTTTCTGTGCATGAATTCAACAGTCTAAGTATTCAATGGTTCGAGTATCACGCACGCGCTGCTGGAGCGTTCGGTCGAACGTTTATCTGATCCACAAAAAAACACATCGTGAGAAATTATTCACTGGCGCGAAAGTTAAAACTGATCTGAAAAACTAAGGCATCAGAGTTGTCGTCAGCGTCGTGACGATTGAACTGACGACGGTTTTGGTGAGTGTGCCGGCTTTCGTGGATATGGCAAATGGGATTGATGATTTGTCAGATAAAGCCGGAATCCATTCAGTCTATCTGCGTCATTACGCTGGTTAATCAAAGCTTCGAACACATGGCTGACTAGCCGAAATGAGTGCGACTTTCGAATTTTTGAAAGAGCGTAAGATGTAGTTTAACATACGTCGTTTGTATGGAAATTTATGTTGTGCTCAACAAGCGATAAAGCATCTGTGAAACAGTTTTAACGATCTTCAACGTTTGCAAAAAGGTGTTTGGGGGCTGGATAGAAAAACTAATTATGTCCAACTCACTTCGTTTTTCATTCTGAAATTCGTGTACAATTCTGATAAATGAGATTATGCTCCGTTGAATAGTATATGTCCGGTTTGATTCTGCTGTCTACGAGCAAAGACAACTTTGTTCGCATACTCTCATCTCACCTCCTGAACTAGCTTATAAAGACACGCTCATATCTTGAAATACTACTTGCTCCAGTGCGTTAATCAGTTGCTGATCTGTTCGCCAAGCTCAGTGAGCTGAAACGGCCATCTGATCAATAAGCAACGTGTTTTTCAGCCCGAGAGAGCATACCTTGAGAGGCATTGTTTGGATCTAATGTTAGCCGACTGTTCATCGCGGGCTGAAGGCAATTTCATAGACTAAGAATATCCGCTTCCTGATGAGAAGCAAAGATAAACTAGCTGACCACGGGTAGATAACGCATGTTTAGTCATTTGCTGTTGGTTGCATGCAATGGCGAAATGCATTCAACTACGGACAGCGGATTGTATTATGTCGTTCTAAAATTCAACACCACTGTGATCGAAAAATGGGGCCCCAGTTTTCTTAGGAAAAGTAACAGCAATAAGACCGCCCCTATTCCAACCATATGAACGCCCGTGTCTTACTGACGTGTTAATAATGGGGGGACTTTTACATTACAGTCACCACAAAATGAATAACTATCCCAAGATTAGCACTTTTTGTGTGAATTCGGTCTAGACAGAAAAGAGTGCACAGTCGTTCGCGAATGCGACCGATTCAGAGAGTTTCACCATGAACAATGTCGCACTACGTTTACCCACGCACCCACTCATATCTGTATCGTCGCCTCACGGAAAGCACAAGGTTAATCAACAAACTGGGGTAAGGGTGATAGTAATCTGGCCGCAAATATATGTCGATCAGTAAGTAAACATGGATGCATTGTTTTGGACTTATGAACGCAGCGTCTCTGCTGACAATGTGAGGAGTACCATCGAAGCAAACCCAGGAGGTAGGCATGTTCTTAGATCATTGTGGAATCAACTCGATATGACGTAGTGATACGTCCAAATAGGAGTACCGATCTTCACCGAGTTACACAGATCGGAAAACGAATCAGCTGACAGCTTCTGGGACAGGGAAACAACTAGACCGATTTGCTTTTCGGTTATCAGTCCAAAAGTTTGGGACATTATCCAGAGTGACAAACACGGCACACAACTAATCCATCGCAAGCAGGACAAACAAGAGGAAATTCTCCATGTTTACGGAAAATGGGGTGGTGAAGATGTGTGTGGTCATACGCCAAGTCTGACGTCAGTATGGTTAAACGAATAATAACTGTCTTCAAAGCCCTCATCGGTTCTGTACAACACGATCCGGAAGGATTGGGTTGCCTCTATTTCTCTGTGCGGTTAAATTTAGATTCAATGGTAGGGCTGCACAGTACGAATTGTGATTCTCCTTGACTTATGCATTAAGCAGAGGGCAGATGTGTAGTCTTCTTTCAGGAGTATTAAAAATAAATAACTCGTTATTTTTCACCTACAGTATAATGCGAAACTACGTGTAGACTCCGGTGAAGAACTATCCGGAACGGAATTCAATTTTCCGAATACCAACTAGGAATAACTAAGATATATTCTGGCTACTAGTTTTTGTTGTTCCTAACACGGAAGTATCCCATTGACTTGCCTTAATTTGGGCGCCTAATCTGGACAGATATACTGGGAAATAGTACCGAACGACGGCATAGTGGAACACGAGGTTATAATGTGACGTTTCGATTTCCATCGGCAATGTTTTTTCAAGGATTTTTGCAAGTGTGAAGTTGTTTAGGTCCACATTGATGTCTTCTGAGTGGTGTGTTCCTGAGATCAGTTGGTAGTGAGATGCGGCCACCGTGTGTTAGTGTACATACTGCTGCTGGGATGTGCCTCCGTTTGTCATTGTGCTGGTTGTGATGCGTCATTGTTGGGATTCCTGCTAGACTCCGGACACTGCCTACTAAGATGTGCAAGTCCAAGGTAGATAGACGGGATGCTGGCTGATCCTTACGGTTAACGCAGTTAGGTTGCATACTGACTCCAGTATTCAGCGCACGTCCGTTCCATGTGTGACTTGAATTCTGATTGGAGTATACGTGTACCGTCGAAGCTGATTTGATGGCCTGATTCGAGTGCAGTGGCTGAGGAGCGTTCGGGTTTTTTTTAAACAAAATTGAATTTCATGGAAAGCAGCACCTATGCAGCTTGTCTCCCTTATTTACCACATGGAGTTGTCTGACTATCCGACCTACATATTTGACTGGACATTCTGCACAGGGAATTTGGTAGACGCAGTTTGTGCTGCGTTTCGTTTCGATAGGGCCCTTACAAGGTGTCCTTGTAGGGTACCATCAATTCGGAAGAATGTGGTAAAATCATAATCTTGGAGTATCTTTCGAATGGTGTTTAAAGTGCCGTTTCTAGAAGGTAATGCTACCACGTTGTGTATTGACTATGGACTTTCGAGAGTATACACCACGTGGCGCCCAATTTGTTTAATAAGATCCGAGCGGAGTCTGGCCCGGAACTCCTAAGCCGTCTCAGTACTGTTAGCGCTCCATAAGTGGGAAGTGGGATGATATTACCTTTTTTGTGTGATTACGTCATCAGACTATCCGAAGGTTCGCTGGAGGTGAGGTAATTGCTTGAACATCGGTCGTGACTGTTTGTAGCCTCTTTCAAACTTCACACGCTTAAGTAAATAACAGTGGATGTGTTCCTATTTGGTTTCCATGCTTTTGACCACACGCTTTCCCGGAGATACTTAAGGGTCTTCACGCGAAAATTACTGTAATATATCTGAATAAGTGCATTTACTGGTGAAACATGAATCCCAAAAACATATGTTAAATGGTGTTCCAAGAAAACCCAGAAAAATTTACCGTCTTTTGAGAAAAAGCAATGGTTTCTGTCGCACCGGACGACATCTTTCTGGACAGTCTCCAGCAAACGATCAAATTGTTCCCGAATATCGTTCTGTAAAAAGAAAAAAAGGACAACCTGTTAGTAAAAACTGAAATAGATTGCTTTAATCTAACAACGGTCCAGAAAATAAAGAGAATTCTTAAGGAAAAGACTCAAAACTCATCTTTTTTGAAGTTACAGAAAAGATAACCTTTTGGTTAAATTATTGTATTATTATTATTAGACTATGAGTAGTTTCTTCAGTTATGAGAACAAAGCTACTACGTCAAGTGTATACAAGAGAACTGCGTCCATATGACGATATCCTTCAATAAAGGACCTGAAATAGCTACAACAATGTCATTTCCCAAAAACAGCAAATGCCTTTAGCAGTATGAATACTGCACTTTAGGTCTATCCGAATCCTAGTAGGGATATTGCTAAATTGGTGGTCAACGTGAAAGCAGCAGTCTGACCCTTGTATGATATTTCTGAGAGCGGCCGAGCCATTTTCTAATTCCGAATTATTAGTATTCGTCACAGTTGAGTGTAGTTAACGCTGGTCAGATGAGCTGTAATTTGACACGCTTGGCTCAGTGTTAGGAACATCTTAACCAGTTACATTCATGTAGTAACAAACAGTGAGAGTAAAAACTAGGCGTAGTTGGTGTGGTGTACTATCAGATATATGAGGGTCAAGACTCATGATCTGGCCATCATGGCCTGCGGGTAACAGCAGTCTAGTCGACTGAGTAATGCCGGTCATTGGCAAACCCCGTTATGACGTATCGTCCGGGATAGTGTATCAACTAGTTCGCGAACTAGAAATTCGCTCGCCTTCGTTTCTGTGGAGTTTGTCTGTTGAAGAAAGGACCGAAATTTCTAAAAAAATTCCGCGCTGCGAAAGCGGTATATCCTTAAAGGGAGGAACAAATAATTATATCAATAAACGTTTGCATCAGGTCTAAATTCGGAATCTCGGTTGATTTTGTCGAAGTTTCTGAAAAAGCAATTACGTTGTTTTTGTTGTTGACCATCCCAGACAGCTAGACATGCTGAGAAACACTTTGCTCTTCCCGAGGATCACGACAACAACGCTCAAGCTAAACACATTAGGATGCACGACACAACTTCAGCACATAAATAAGATCGAATTGTTGTGCTTCGCTTTTGAAGGTGTTTATCATTTCATACGCGACGCTTTCTACATCGTCCGTGAGAATCCTGAGAAAAACACTGTAATTGACAGCTTGATTCAAATTTCACTTGCATCTAGCCTAAAAATGAGGCAGAAACGGGACAGGTGACATAACCAACAAACAAGTACATTGCTCCAAACTACAAACGAGTGTCTGTCTCCACCATACGAAAGTGTTTGACGAGATCTGTTCTTTAGAATAAAGCACATCTTAGAGAAGTACACTCATTTGCAAACGAATTTGGTTTTGCGAGAGACTCAACTGGAACCCAGCTGAATCTCTCGTTTATGATGTTTCTAAGCTGGGTTCTACCCAAGAAGGGCAGAAGCGGTTGTGGGCTGTCGAAGAATTTTCAGCAACCCTATGAGTAGTTTATTGTGTCTGTAAAGTACATCTTGTTTTAAAGCACTTTCTTGAACAATGTTGTCAAAGACACTAAATTTTTCGCTGGATGGTCGTAAGTTATTAAGCTTCTCTCTATAATCACTTAACATCCGAATGCACATTGCGGTGGTGATCAAGCAATGTTTATGGAGGTTTACCGAACATGTTGGTGTGTTATTGACTCCAAACGTTAGTTTCGATTGAAACAAGCGAAAGCGCACAACCAGCCATTAGGGGATTCCGATACAGACAAGTGAACAATAGTGTTCTTTTGAGGAAATTCGGGTTGCAAGCTTTCGTATAAGCAGTATATCACCTGTAGGAGTTCCGGGCCGAAATCAGCTCGAAGAGTGTTAAAATATTCAACGCCATTTGGTTACATTATGGTTTTTTTAATTATAAGGTCAAAACACAGCTTAGTGGAATAGGTTATTGTAATCCGACGTTTCGGTTGCCATGGGCGTCCTTTCTCAAGGATTTCTACATCAAATTGAATACGAGTCAAATGTAGCGACATTTGGGTCCACTACCGTGTCTTCTGATCGGCGCGTCCCTGTGATCAGTTGACAGTCAGATTGGGTCAGCGTGTGTGTGTGTAAGTGTGATTGTGTGTGCACACAATACCAGAACAGGTAATCGGCCTTTGAGCATACACAACCAAATATACTGGAAGCTACGGTGTGGTTTGAACTCACTCGCTTTGCGGATTTCATCGTACACAGACCCTGCATTAATGTGATGTGACCAAATGACAGCTACACTTGTCTGCCTATCGGACAAGCCAAGTGAACGGTCTCCACCGGAAAGGAATTTGTACAAAAAGTGACCTTGGACCGAGCACCGAATTCTCTAATCAAGAAGCTCAATCGAGTGTCGAACGGAAGATGACATTTTCTGAAACCTATTAAGGTATTTCGCTTCAAAGAGGAACGGCCGTATCACAATTACTATTACTCTAAAGGTTGACCAAACAACAAAACAACTCACTTCTACGAGATTGGCTTCAACAAATTTCTCGATGTCGGGTGGCCGCAGGCCTTTGCCAAACTCATTGTAATTAGACTCACTGGACAGCGTAGAGTAGGCTGTATCGTTTTCCGACTTCATATCTTGAACGGAGTGCTCCAAAGCCATCCATTCGGATCTCTTAGTCTCGTAGGTTTCACGCAGGTTCTGCATTTTCTCACATTTTTCGCTTTCTGACATGGACCATGAAAACAAGCCAAGCAAATATGGCCAAACCTGTGATAAAGGAAAAACGATAAGGGACATAATCGATCTCCTCTGTGACTGGACAGAATCTTGAAGTAACTAACCTAGAAAGCTCCTTGCTGGAGGACCACCTGTAGGATCCTCACTTAGCCTAAATTTTTTGTGGAACAAGCACCGTATATTCCAGTGTAAAAATCCGTATAGACTGGAATGACAGTGTTTGCAATGCCGTATCCGAACAAGTTCACGCAAGGTATGTGTTTATTCACGAACAGGACGCAGGAGGGACTGAAGAGATTTAACTAAACTACGCTCCGAAGTTTGTGACCCATCAGTCTGCGGTACCAATATCCTCGCAACAGGGAGGCTTCAAATCAGCATTACATGGCAGCCTGTCTTAGGTAGGCTGTTATCGCGCTAGTTGGTTCAAAGATTTTGCTCTCCCGCAAGTGTGTGACATTTGTCACATTACTGAGTCCACTTCCTTGTTTCGGGCAGCAGGTGTACTCACTAATCCCATCTTTTCCAATCCGGGTTCCCGCTTGGTGTCCTTCTGGCTGAGTGAACCAGGAGTTCGGGTGATTCAATAAATTTTGAAGTCAGCTTAGTAAGTTAGAATGTGGCGTAAACGAAAGACACAAATAAAGGTCAGCACATGCATAAGGGGGGCAATTTCTTCCCAAAACAGTGGTTCCCCAGAGTATCCGGGATGCAAATTCAAGCGAGCTATACAGGCTCACGCAAAATCTCGCAAAAATTGACCCCTTACAGTAGTAAGAAATAATGGTGAACTGAAATCTGCCATACTCAGTAATCTGGAGTGCCAATGAAGGCTGTTCCGTTACTACGTACCAAAACCTGACGGTTTTCGGCACATTCACCCAAAACGCAAGTCGTTGTCCGCAATGCCACCATGATTCGCAGCTAAGACCTGAGTTGTTCGACAACAAGAAAAACCAACAGAGTGTGTATGGAGTCGGAACCTTGTTTTCATCCGGTTCGCTCACCAAGAGGTATTCCAAATGCTGGCACTCAAAAGCGTCGTATACGAGAATAGATAAAGATTTGGACTGGCCAAATTGACTATTACCCCTATCCCGCGCACTTGATTCTGTTTAATTTTTCTCCAACAGTACGTCATAAACCAGAATTTCTGAGCCACACCTTCCAGTGGCCCTAGTTTCCCTAGCATTTCTCAAATAGATTTCGGCTTAATACTGTGAGACTTACAAGTTGGGTCTTCAGCTTTTTGGAGTAGATTTTTCTCACTTTTTTCGATTATCAAAGGGTTTCCATGCATATCAATGCTACTTACAACGTCGATGGCGATGCTGGACAGCCCCCCACCAGTCTTGTTGTTCTTCAGGCTCATCAGCTAGGCTAAGTCCCTGATTCCTCTCCAAACTTGTTTCCTAATTGAACACTCATTTGTGAATCAAATTGGTGTCAAGGCTAGGTTAAGCTGAAGGTCACCTGAACCGCTAGTTTCTGAATGTGCCGAATCTGCCGCGCCAAGTCCACCTCATGTTTCAGTTGAACCAATAGCATTCGTAGCGAGCCATTTTTCAAATGTGTTTATATCCAGTGGCCTAATAATGGCATCATTTTGTCTCGTTTCAAGCTATACTTTTCGGTAGTTGAAATTACTACGTTGGGTTCACAGAAATAGGAGTGAAATGCTCACCTGCAGTCGTAGGGAAGGCGTGCAACCCCCATAGAATACATGCTGGTAAATTGCTGTAGGGTCTAGGTGCTGGAAGCGAAAAAATGTGACACGATCTTAGGTCTCATGAAGAATGAAGTCAACTAAGGTGGATGATCAACTCTTAGAAAAATCATAAACGAGAGATTCAGCTGGGTTCCAGGTGAGTCTCTCGTAAGACCAGATTTGTTTGCAAATGGGTGTATTTCTCTAATTTCGTGCAATTTGGGTTCAAGTAGAACATAAGGTTGGCGGAAACTCGGAGACTGCACCCACTTGATGAGAAGGGCGACACCGGTCGTGGGTTGTCAAACAAGTTCAGCAACCTTATGAGTAGTGTCTTAACTCTTATCACTCTTTGTTGGCAGTATTGTTTGACTATTAGTTGTTGGCCTTCCTCCATCAACCGTAGTTGGAAACCTATATGGATACTTAAAAAGATCTTGCATTCCAATTGTCTAATCTGCATCATACCTTCACGATGTCTCGGTTTACAACTCCAGCACGGAAATTCTGCTCGCCCATCTGATTGTTCGTCTGGTTAGGGGAGGTGTGGTAAAAACAAGACGTATGAGGAAACCAACCGGTGAAATTTATCTTAGCCAAAAGTGGCTTGAACCTGTTGCACCTGTATTTCGACAGTACTACTACTGAAAGGAAGGTCTTCGCTGCGGAGTTGTCTACTTGAGAACGCCAACTTAACTGTTACAGACTATTGAACAGGGGAGCAAAACTCTCATATGCATCTCGTTTACAAAACTGAATATCCATCGTCTCCTCGAACGCGTCTTCCTGAACTTTTCTGGATATTCATTGACTGTTACTCAAATGCAGGCAAATGCTACAAAGATACTCCACAAATTTTGTAACAGATCTCACTTTTCAAGAGACGCAAAGCGGATTTACGAGAAGACGTGCTACTCACATGCCTCATCAGTAGTATCCACCGTTACACTACTACTACGGAGGATTCAGGGCATTTTTCGGTGCCATAACACTCAAGTGAACTCATCGGGACGAACACACTGTACAAAGGCAGACTCGACAGACAGATGGTAAAATAATCGTCAGATCCTGATCATAGCACTCACAACTCGTACGTAACCCATCCATTGGCATATGAAGGTGATTTATTATTGGATAGCGAGTGACAAATCCGGTCTGAAGTAGAACTCAGAATGAACAAAGATATTATTCTGGTCTGCTGACCCAAGAGCACCAGAAAAGTGGAAAATAGGTACGAATGTAGTAGAAGGCGACCCAAAGATACCGGCTCCTCGAGAAAGACAACTGTGCTATTTCCCAGCCAATTGGACTCTGATACTTTGAATCAGATCATCCATAATGTTCCGGCTGACCCTCCATTCCTCTTTCAGAGTAGACACCAGCTACGTTTTAGCGTTACAGAATTTTTGTACCTTTGTGTGTTAACTGTGTTGGTGTACTGCAGAATATCTCAGTCGGAAGGAAGTCATGACTGCAACCTGGTCAGTCCAACCACATCTCAACTGTCCACTTGTCCCTGTTTGATGTGATGGTTATGCATCACAAGTTGAGCACGCTGATGGCTTCAGAAATACTCTCTCTTGTTCATCCTCTCGTGCTCTCTCATGCTCCCTGATAATCCTGTTCCCTTGGGTATACACCGGGTGCTGGGCGTTCGGATGGATGCACATGCAGCTCAGCGCAAACTGAATAAGACATTACCTATTGTGGGTGGGAATTCGTCGATATAGATCGATGTGACAGGTGATTCCGGAAATGGACATCAGTCCCCTGCATCTGTGTTCCGTTGATCTCGCTGTCTGACAGTCGTAGTGCCAGTGAACGAATGTGTGCATGAGAGCGTTCAGTTTCCGATGTTATTTCCGCCTACTAGGCTAAACTTGTTGCTTGTTTGGGACAATCCGACCGGAATAAAATGGCTGCGCTTGCATCAGGTCTAGGGGTTCGACACACAAGCTCTTCAGGTGTAGCTTGAAGCCCGATTAAACTGTGCATAATAGCGAAATCAGTCTGCCGATCGTTCCCAAGTGCATGCATAACGATCGTAGAGTAACGTTCGAGCCTTCTGTTCTCTGTGAGGGAATTTGGCTTGGAGTAAGTGGACAAAAATTCACCTCCCTAGTTGTCCATCTGTCTGTCCGGTTTATTCCGGTAGAGCGCAACACATCCTGTAAGCACAAATCATCAGGTAGGGTCTGTTACTTTTACAGAGTAGTGTTTTCGACTCAGAAATACGTATTCATTCCAGACCCACAAATACCTCAACTAAATCTTTCACTTATGCGTTTTTCTGATTTCGAATTTGATCATGATATTCGTTCTTTGATGAACGGTTGTTCGTTTCGGCTTTCATAGTCGTCCGAGTGTAATTTTTAAACTCGACTTACTAATAAATCAAAAGCCTTACATTGTACGCAGTATGGGGATGAAGATGACTAAGCGTACGAGTTTAGGCGAATGCCCATAATAGACGTAAGGTGTGCACTAATAAATAGTCTGAAGTTTAGGAACTTAGTGATTTTCTTGTCATTTTTGGTCATCAGTGTGAATTTCCTGCTCCCTACGGGAGGTCATAAAAGCATTTTGCTCACGTACGTGGAGGATGGACAGAGTCGTGTAGAGAATTTGCATGATACATCTCCACTTACAACACCCAGCATTAAAAATTCCATGGTCCAACAGCTGGGGGAGTAACATAGTTAGAGAGTTTTAGCACAAAATTGTGATTCCTTGAATGATTTTACGCTGACAACTGTTGTCTTTTGGTCAAACACTTGAGAATTCTCCCACTGAAGATCTCAATCGTTGCGTGGGATTATGCTAACTACCACACAAACGTGAGTGAAACAAACAGAAGTATATAACTTCTATCGAAATACACTCATTTGCAAACAAATTTGGTTTTGCGAGAGACTCACGCGGAACCCAGCTGCGCCTACCTGATGAGCCCCAAGAAGAGCGAAACTGGCCGTCGGCTGTCGAAGAAGCTTCAGCAACCTTATGAGTAGTGAGTTACGTCTATGCATGTACAGCGATATCTCGAATACTGTACCAACTGAAACATGAGGCGACGTAGTGCAGCAAATTCAGTTGCATGGAAACATCATAAACGAGAGATTCAGCTGGGTTCAAGATGAGTCTCTCGAAAAATAAAATTTGTTTGCAAACGAGTGTATTTCGCTAATTTCGTGCAATTTGGATTCAAGTAGAACATAATGTTGACAAAAACTCGATGATTGCGCCTTCCTGAATCTTAAGAAGTGCGAAACAGTTTGTGGACTGTCGAGGAATTTTCAGTAACCTTATGAGTAGTGTATTAAATCGAACACTCTATTGACCGCCACCTGAATAGATCAGCCGGATTATCTTTTTGGCTTCGTATAACTGCTGTGATAGTTGTTCTTACTTACGACGCTGATGTGAATGACGATGTTGTTGACGCTGTTTTTCATGCTGGAAGACCGATGTCCAATCTCAGGTCTGTAGGAATGTACGTTGCAAATACCGATGGTGGACTTGGTCGGTTGGATATATTTGGCGAGGCAAAATGTGGAAATTGCAGTACTTAAAACTTGCCAAGGTAGTTGGATATTTTTCTTACTTTGATGCTCACTTACCTTTCTGTCTTCTTCAGAAAGTTTCACAAAGAGTTCGTTCCATCGCTCGAAAGTTAACCCACTCGTTTCGGGGCACTCAATTCCAGATTTTGGCATTACCAAACATTTCAGATGCTTCCGAACGAACCCCATGAGACGCATGTGACTCAGCCCTAAAAATCAATGAATTTTTATCCTAACATTTGTAACAACTCTATGCAATGTCAGTTTGATGTCAGGTTGAAAAACCGATAAGATGAATTTTTATACCTCGTAACAGACATACTGAAAGTTGAAGGACGAAGATTTGAATTTAAATTGTGATGTTGGCAAAAATAAGGTCTAGATTATTGGCAAGATGCAAAGAATGGTTACGAGAGACTCACGCGGAACCCAGCTGCGCCTACCTGATGAGCCCCAAGAAGAGCGAAACTGGCCGTCGGCTGTCGAAGAAGCTTCAGCAACCTTATGAGTAGTGAGTTACGTCTATGCATGTACAGCGATATCTCGAATACTGTACCAACTGAAACATGAGGCGACGTAGTGCAGCAAATTCAGTTGCATGGAAACATCATAAACGAGAGATTCAGCTGGGTTCCAGATGAGTATCTCGCAAAATCAAATTCGTTTGCAAACGAGTGTATTTCGCTAATTTCGTGCAATTTGGATTCAAGTAGAACATAATGTTGACAAAAACTCGATGATTGCGCCTTCCTGAATCTTAAGAAGTGCGAAACAGTTTGTGGACTGTCGAGGAATTTTCAGTAACCTTATGAGTAGTGTATTAAATCGAACACTCTATTGACCGCCACCTGAATAGATCAGCCGGATTATCTTTTTGGCTTCGTATAACTGCTGTGATAGTTGTTCTTACTTACGACGCTGATGTGAATGACGATGTTGTTGACGCTGTTTTTCATGCTGGAAGACCGATGTCCAATCTCAGGTCTGTAGGAATGTACGTTGCAAATACCGATGGTGGACTTGGTCGGTTGGATATATTTGGCGAGGCAAAATGTGGAAATTGCAGTACTTAAAACTTGCCAAGGTAGTTGGATATTTTTCTTACTTTGATGCTCACTTACCTTTCTGTCTTCTTCAGAAAGTTTCACAAAGAGTTCGTTCCATCGCTCGAAAGTTAACCCACTCGTTTCGGGGCACTCAATTCCAGATTTTGGCATTACCAAACATTTCAGATGCTTCCGAACGAACCCCATGAGACGCATGTGACTCAGCCCTAAAAATCAATGAATTTTTATCCTAACATTTGTAACAACTCTATGCAATGTCAGTTTGATGTCAGGTTGAAAAACCGATAAGATGAATTTTTATACCTCGTAACAGACATACTGAAAGTTGAAGGACGAAGATTTGAATTTAAATTGTGATGTTGGCAAAAATAAGGTCTAGATTATTGGCAAGATGCAAAGAATGGTTAATACTCTTCGGAAGTATACAGATGCTAAGAAAAAGAATAACATGGTGGTTGGGCAGCCACTGATTTGGCAATAATTGCCTGAAACAAACCATAACTATTGTCTAATGTTTTGATACGTTTGTCCAAATCCTGATGAACATTTTAGCCCGTGGATCTCCTCGATACATCAGAAAAGGAGGAAGAGAATCGTCATGTTGTTTGAGAGAGAAACGACAAAAGAGGCGCCATCGAATACAGTTAAGGGCTTCTAGATGTTGAACACAAAAAACTTTACTAACTGCTTGCTGAACGGAACTAATGTTGCGCTCAGCTCATGGTTAGATTTCCACAGCGCATCTGGAGGCCTGTGCGTTCGAAGGCTCAGAAAGTCCGCTAAAATAATATATATGGTTGTGGTGATATAGTTCTCCATTTCCTGAAAACTCTCCGTGAAGTGATCTTCCCTGATAGATGGTCCCTCCTAAGGCCGTTCTCTCCAGAAAGCAACATCTGTATTCCAAATGATAATAGACTATATTAGATACAATTACTATAGTCAAGAGCACCTCCCACTAGCGATAACCTTTAGCAATAGTGAGGTGGATGGCTTAAAATCTTGGCTAACTTGCACGGCCCAAATCAGTCATTTATGTATGGGTCATACAAGCTGTACAGCGTGATCAGGGGCATCGAGACATTCGGAACATAGTGGAAAACCTACAAGCGTAGAAAACGTTCGCTATGAGCTTCCGTTTGATCGCGTCCAGTGAAACCGACAGAGACTCGATTGACCCGTTCAGTTTTCTGTTGGAGGAGTCAGAATTCTTGCATAATGAAGACATGGATGTGGAAGACATATCTGAAGGTTCCGATTGGGATGCACAAACCTGATGAACAGAATAAAGGACTGATATAGTACAATGTAATACATATTGATTTACTCTACCTACGTCCACTATACCAAAGTATGTAAAGCATGTTTCTTCAGTTGTGTCTGTTTGGTTTAACCTTACCGACCAATCCATTTTTTTAATGATTCATCAAACAATTTAGTTTTCCTGAGGTCGCGCAACAAATGTCAGATTTTAGCAACCTTGTGAGTGACAAATTTTGTTGTCCGAAACGATGCTAAAATTATTAATATCCCCAGCCACGCTGCTGTTGAAACCAGGTTAGACTGCTGAAAATTAATTGAATGTGGTCCAAGTGTGTCTTCACTTTTGTGATTTCACCAAACCCGGATCGCCCGAACGAACAATATCCGCACACTACAGTACTGTAACAAAGAAGTTTGATTTGCAAGGCATTAGCAAATACATATCGGCGATTCGTGATGTGAATAAATCATTGTAGCTTGTACCGATGCTTATAGTTTATTATCATACACTTAAACGATTGTTATACTAATGCACTCAACTGCGCACTGACAATGTCTCCTCGGACGGTGACGAAAAGTCCACAAAACAATTGCTAGGTTCGCCCAACAGATCAACATTGTTGTAAGTAGATATCCAATGAAGGTTCAGTCATATCTGATTCGGCTCGAAAACATTGACCCGCTTGAGGAGGAAATTATATTAGTTGGTGGTATTTATCGGTCCATAACGGGTAACATCATGTAGACTGACCTGATTAATGCTCAGAACGGCACACCAGATTTGATATCTTGCTTATCCAAACCATTTAGTTAACCATTTAGTTAACCTGATGTGTCCTGTCACGAGTTCCGTGTGATCGCACCGTCAATCAGAATTACCTGACTGTCCTCGATAGAGACGACTGCAACCCACACTACCGAGTCAACATTCCACTGGCTGTTGTTTGGTGTGCGGACCTTGACGTTGCACTGTGCCAGTCAGTTAGTAACATTTACAGTCATACGCCTTGTGTGACTTGAACAGACCATACCAAACATCTGGTAGATAGCAATGAGGAACAACTGTATATGTGGTTGCATATATGCAGACGGTAGTTGTCGTTCGAGAGCCAAATCGATCTGAGTGATTTCTGTCTCTCTTCATTAAATTCACGTCCAACTGACGCACATCAACGAAATCTTAGATTACTTGTCAGCCATTTTATACATCCTGTCAGAAGCTGTACGTTTCGGAACTTACTGGCAGGTGGATTATTCGGTAAACCAATTCTGGCCATTGTTTTGGAATTTGCTTCTGAGTAGAGATGGCGACCTCTTCACTCAGACTCTGACTGGTAGTTGATGTATCTGTGTTTGTGTCAGATCTGTTCTCCTTTGGACAGCTGTCACTGACATGGCCATTGCTCCCTTGGACCTCGGGTGCGCCCACCTCCATCACATCAGACTTGAACAAGGAAAAGTTGATAAGCTTGTGACGATTCTTGTCTGAATCCTCATCAGAATGTCTAGCCTTGCCGACAAGCTTCCTCATAAATCCGGGAGTACTCGATGCCGATTTGCTCTTGACGTCCAGCGTCTTGAGACCTTTAAAAAAGTATTAAAAAGCTGTTGCGGCCACAAAACTCCCTTAGTCGGTGAGTTAAAGACCTCAGAACTAACAAGCAGCATTAGCCAAATGACTATAATGATAAACACAATGTTCAAACGAAACGTTTGTTATAAATTCCAAACTGGTTTACAGAAATGGAGTGGAGGCGTTTGACTACAAAATTCCACTCTGGAAGAACCCGAAAGTATGGCAAGTTCTAAGGATTGCTTTCTGAACGATTATTTTAATTTTGTAAACAGTGCAAATATTTCGGTGGTTTGTGCATTGGGGTTTTTGTGTACACCACTCTACACCAAACACCCAAACATTGTGGTATAATATGAAAGATATTGATCCTATTTTCAAAACGTGTCGCTAATCTAAGAAAAAATGTTCAGATGTGATACCTTAGCTTCATACCACCCGGAAGAAGCACGAGATCTGGGATATTGCCAAATTGCCCGAGCCTAGACAAGGGAAGTCGAAATGCAGAGGTCGGGTTGGAACCACGGACCTTCCAGTCACTAAATTCACTTTCTAACCACAGAGCAATCTCGCCCCGTTAATTTAAGACTGTTATTGAATTGCAAAATGCAATGACCCGCAAGTTGACTTCAACTAATCGGACGGAATGAAGTCCAGCCTTGTGGTTTGCGTGTAATCCACAAGCGATTTGAAGGTTTTAGAGGTCAACACACAACTGGGTCAACTAGAGAATGAGCATTAAATGGTTCCTTTGTCTGAGTAGGGCCCCAAAACGAGGCTTGTCTTTTAATTCCAGACAAATTGTTGAGTGATTGGTATCCAAGTTGGATGCAGCAGTTAATAATAGTTGGGGTTCTGCAGTCAAATACAAAGCTGAAACCATTTTGTCGGAGCAGCTGATGCCCATGTAGACCCCGGAGGCTTAAGTCAACAAGCGGACATACAGAATACGGACGCAAACTATCATTGAAGTGTTTGCGTCACGTGTAACTTTCTTTAGATCACGGCCTTATACCTCTAATATATTACTAATTTGCCTGGAGCGTCCAACCGTAGCGCTAAGCTGGGACAGATGCCATGCCGATATTCCATTAACCACAGGATTAATGATGCATGCAGGATGACAGACGTGGGGGAGATACTGATGCTGTATTAAGTCATCATCATCATCATCATCATCATCATCATCATCATCATCATCATCATCATCATCATCACTATCGACGGCATGACATCAGTGTTCAACACCGATGCTTCTCTGTCGTATAACCATGATTTATTCGAAACCCTTATTTTGAAGAAAAAGAATAAAGGTGGACGGAGAAAGACTTAATGCTAGCTTAATACAATCAATCCGAGGTGCCTACATCTCCACACACTCATTCAGGCTCTCTGGATAGAAGCTGACAACAAGAACACCACTAACATCGGTTGGCAGCCATATCTTGCAGTGTCTCCAACCAGGCGCAGTGGGGATCACGCGGTCCCCATCCTGGAAGGCGAGTAGCACTGACAGCACCCAAATCACCTTCATACCCCTCTCCCAGGTCAAGGGTTGGCCACCTCTCTGCTTCTGCCACTCTAAACTGGGCATAGAAAACGGCACCCTCTTCGGCAAACGATGGTTAGGCATACGTAACCAACGGAGCTTCTGGTGCTGGACGCATTCTTCAATGGAAGTCCCCGTTGCACAACCGAACACTCGCTTTCTAATTGCCTCGTTATGGAGGCAAGTAGAAAGCAATTAGTAAGACTCGGAAGACTCTACTCAGCTTAGCACCCGAAAACATTCCTTATCTTACCTTCAATGCTGTTCAGCACCGGTGTCAATCTGGTTCCAGGTGCTAAGGCATTCTCCAGTGCAGAAACGAAATCCGTCATTGATGGTTGACTGTTCAGGAATCGTACAGTCGGATACTGGACACCATCATTGCCGATGAGCACAATTCGTGTGCCCTGTGTGTCTTTGTTGATAGGACCCGTAATGAAAAGCAAAAAAAGTGGAAAAAATCAAACTCAAATTCTTCTACCGATTTGAAAAGAAACTTTAAAAGTTTGAAAATACATGCACCGGTAAATTATAACACAAATCGTTCAATATACAGCCGATTTAATATTACTTGCTCCTAAAAAACGCACGCCGAAATGGCAAAATACCGACTGGTTGGCTGGCAGCTAGTCGACCATAGTAAAGCGTGCGAATAACCATAAACCTCTTTGTTTGCATCAAATGCCGACATGCTGTTAATCGTAAGTTCAGCGAAAATCCTGCCAACAATCTGAGTGATTTACTACGCTCCCTGCGTTTTGGAAATCACTTTTGGACCACTCAGTCCCAAAGAAGCAAATTTTTAAAAATAAAACGATCATGTGAGCTAGCAACATATCCAACGGTACGAGGGAAATGTTGACCAGTATTTAGTCGAATAAACTGCAAGTCCACATAGATATGTTGTTAAATTGGCATTCCAGCGCATGTCGACATTTAATATTCCTAGCATATGGGTTAGCATAAGGCAAAGTTGTTTTTTTTCAACATGGGTTAATAGGTAGTTTCGAGGATGGACGTGATACACAACTCATAAGTTTGTTGGATTAAGTTCGGTCATCGTGTCGTTTATTAGACAAAGCAGGAAGTTTCCTGGACCGTTAATATAGGCTTAAAAACATCATAAACGACAGACCCAGCTGGGTTCCAGGTGAGTCACTAGCAAAAACAGACTGGCTTGCAAATGTGTGTATTTCGCTGGTTCTGAGGATTTTTTAGTGGCAGACATCGTTTATAAGCAAGCAATTAGAGAGACAAACATATTTCCTGGTATCTCTCTAAAACTCGCATGAACCGTTATTTTTTCGGAATCCTGTATGAAAACAATTCCCGTTCTGTAACTCACCCTGGTGAATGTGAATGTATTCCAACTTTTCCAGATTGATATTGATGTATGTGGGGCGCGTTGAACTGAGCGAAAAGAAACGAAGTAGACGGGTAAAAAGTTGTACAAGAAGGGCGCAATATATCGATATGAACATGCCATTTCGGGTCTATGAAATTTTGCAGCATCCTTTTTCGATCGGACCATTTTGGCTGTTTACCCTGAAAAAATCTTCCTAGACAAGCCGTCAAATACGACCAGTACTTGGAAGTACTTGTTCAGGCTGTATAGATAGAATCTGGCCACGAAAAATTTCTTCCTTCAGTGGATTGGAAAAAAATGATTCAATCGGGTGAGTGAACCGTTATCATAGTGACCAGATGCTACTTCGGATAGCTCCGGTATGATGTGTCGACTAGTATTGGTCTAGCTTCCACCAAGTTATTTGTGATCAAGTAATTGGACTAAACTCTTTTGTGACCAACCCACATTCATTCCCTACTTCGGTCATGTGGCTTCGGTGCTTCTTCCTGGTTGTACTTTGTATTTGCGACCCTTCCTCTCTCCCGCCTTGTTCGTTTGTGTGCACCTGCACATAAGTGGCAAAAGGACAACTATCTAAAATCTTTCCCTCAGAATGCAAGTATCAATGGTTACTGTTCACGTTGATATACATCGGTGTGACGAACAACCAGCAACGATTTAGGGTTTCACCTTGTTGGGACCTTAGTGGTGTAAAAAACGACGAAGTCAATGCTAACACTTCCGGCCGGCAGATACAGTTATGTCACAGGTCTACCGAAAACTTTGGACGTTCAAACCACACTGTGCATGGCTAACAAGAACATCTTACAAATGGGTAGACCATCCGAAGTCCATTGTTCTGGGCTTGTTTTCTTACGCTGACGATCTACACAGAACCCATTTATGTGGTCAAGTCTCTGTCCTGCTAGATTACATACCGTTGGAATGAGCAGTCATAAAAAGAAATCACTAATCCAGCTGACTGTGATGGTAAATGACTGATCATATCTAATCCCAGCGAATCATATCTCAGCTGGCTTCCTCACGCGTATCCTTAGGCCTCTCGTCAGCCGCAGTCTTTGCATGTGGTCCTGTGTAAGTAGTTAGTGTTTGACCCATCGTATCTGAATGACTGAGATTATTCCCCTCTATGTCCCCCGGTTGTTCCTCATAGACACTGTAGCATCCGTTATCCCCTTGTTGATTATGACGTTGGAATTCGATTGGCTACGACTAACTGACAGTTTTGCCCCGAGAACGTTGGGCAATACCATCAGGTGTCTAAGTGATTTTGTAGGTGTGCACTGCCATAAAAACCAAAACCAAAACTGAATTACTGAAGACTGCTGTTGGGATGAATGTTACCAGACAGAGACGATCAAAACGACCATTCCAGCTTAGTGGAACTTAAGGCGTTCAAAATAACCTCAATTAACGCAATCATGTGACTACAAATAGCTGTTAAAATACCAGTTCATGGACGGCGGCTTTGGACAGTTACATTTAATTTGTTGTTCATCAGGTGGCCGTTCGTCAAGTTTTGTAGGCAATGTGTGAACTGCTCAACGGACACCTGATCAACAGCCAATTAACTTACTCCGGTTACAGAGACTCCGAGATGAGGATAACGTCTTTCTCTGAAGGTTTTACACTACGGCCATTATTTGAATTGAACGATCTTTCACAAGCTCAGCAGCCAACCAATGTACAAATCATAGACCCGCGTACTGAAACAATGCGGTCCGAATCCACATTGAAAAAATATCGACAAAATACCGTCGAATTCAGTTTGCAGTACGGATAAGGCACTTACCAACCCGAATTCCAGGGGGTATTGCGTGGTCTATCAGGCAATCACAGTTTGTGCTGATACCCCATCTACACAGAACGGTACAAATCAATCATGGTGTTTTGCCTCGAGGCTGCCTGCAATTAGAGCAGTAGAGTAGACTCACTAGAGTCTACACGCTAGCAGTTAGGTTTCCTTGTGTCGACTGTAATGATATTTTGAGGAAACTACCTTCCGTGGATGCAGATGAACTACCCCCAAGACAGTCGCTATTTTAACAAGCGTACGAGGCTGCGAGGAATCTGCGTGCTCATATATTCGAGGCACCAATCGGGAAAAGACTTTTGATCCAGAATTTCCGTGGAACGTTTGAGTTCGTGACTTTGTGAGTTGTCGCCAAATCAGGTGGCACAGAAACGACACGTTCGGCTTCACGCACGCTTTGTTTTCAAGAGTACTTGAAAAATAAGATTTGGAACGGCTGTTTGATCTCCCGAACCTGGACGTGGAAGACAGGAATTTATGCACCACAGACTGTAAGGAGACTAGAAACTTAAACCAGTAGATTTTGTTTGTTGACGAAGTTATGCCCCGATCTTCAAAGTGTATTGCGGGATTATCTTCTGGAACTTTTCATTTGGGGAAATTGCTCCATTCATTAAATTCACCAGTAATTAAAAGTGTTTCCGTAAAAATCGCTTAGAAATTAATTTCGTCTCGCCGTGACCTTTTTACTACTTCATGTCTGTCTATGTCTTCATGTGGTGGTTCAAGAGAAATCCTGTTATAATGAAATAATTTCCTGAACAGAAACAACTAATATTAGCGGGGTTTCACATTGTTTATATTCGATACTATTTCTGCCTCTAAGGCAATCGCTCTAAAAAACGATTACCTCAAATACAAACAAAACCGTTCTGTTCTCTGAAGTTTATTTTTTCTCCGTAGACAAACATCCCGCTCTCTACATCAGCACACTTTGCATAATAGAGATGGTTCCACTTCCTTCATAGTTTTTGCCTAATCTGTCCGTCTACTGTCGCTTTTATAGTTTTGTCCGCTGAGTAACACTGACTAAAGAGTCATTCTTATCGGATATACAGAAATCTGGAGGAGTTCAACTACTATTCTTCCTACATAAGTAGGCTAACTAAAAACTTGAAAAGATCGATTTTTGGGTGATTTAGACTTCGCTATTAATAAAAATCAAATAATATTTGGATGTTTGTATATACGAAGAAAGCTAAAGTCAGTTGGTTTGCTGTTATTCCCACTCCATTCAAGGAGCGTTTGTGATGAACTGTATTTCATTTTACCCGCTTAACACGAAATTCGATATGTAGAAATGCCCTAAGATTTTGTGCTGATTCTGTCGTTTACTTGGGAGTGGCTCTGTTCGCCTTGATGGCGGTTTGGCTACTGCCCGGGTTTCTCCCTCCACTTATGCCTGCTGGTACTAAGAAGTCCTGAAGGGAAAGTGTCCGATTGCTTTACACTTACCAGCATAGTTGGGTATTCTTTGAGCAGTTCTGTTGGCATAATTGTGTTATGAAAGAACTGTGGGATTGGGAGGGTGGGCAGAGTCTGTCTATGACCAATGCAGAATGCATACGTTTGTGCACGAGGAGCCCTAACAAACCGTATATTCATCGCTGTTTGTAAGCAGTTGCGTCAAACAGCCACCCGCATCTGCCCGGGGACTCTAACCTTTGGAGTACATATTCATCCTTCGAGCTACTGTCGGCTGGAAGGCGTTACTCACAAACATCCTGAATACAAAAGTTTCGTTCATTTGATAATGATAGGAGGTTTGATTCTTCGGATTGAAGGGGGAGGAAATACAGGAGGGGCTAATGCTCTTGATGAAGATACTGGTTGTTGACTAAACCTATGAAAATAATAATGCGACCATTCTCCTTAAGCCATGTTTAGTAATGTAAAATCTACTCAGCTACTCAGCTGTCTAGTGTGAAACCAGTCGGAGGATGAATTTGAATAGTTTCTTTTAAAGAATGTTTAAAAAACGGAACTCAGAAATAAAAAATACCATAGCCTGTATCTTCGAGTACAAAGTGTCTTTCACTTGAAACGCACGAGTTTAACCGATTGAATTCTTCTCGCTGCGTTGCAGGCACACCCTCTTTCTTAATTGCTACGCACGTAAGGGGTTCATGAGTTGATTCCGAGACATGATTTCTCTCTCTGCTTTTTGAGTTCTCAGGCTGTAGCTATTTCAAATGTACTAATTCAACAACACAAACTATACCTCAACGGATTCACCTCGGTAAGATGGCTCTTTATTGACTTTTTTGAGTTTCCTATGGTTTAAAATGGTTCCTATGGTTTAAAATGGTCTTAACCCCCACAACGAAACTGAAAAACACAGAAGTCTACATTTATCTATCAGTGGACTTTACCTGTTAACATCACCAGAGACTAAATGTCTACGGTTGGAGATTTTTGATGCTTCAGAGACGCTCAGGCCAGCTTCTTGTGTTTCGCGATGTCTTGATTCATCGTAAGGAGGTATGGACTTTTCACATGTAGTATCCTCTTTAGTTTTGCCATCACCGTTAGTTGTTGCACTTGTTACAACATTTGGGGATGATTGAGGGGAAGTCTGAACAGTGGCTTGCAGAAGTAGTTCGTTAGATGTCCAACGTAGACCAGGACCATTTGGTCCGCCACACAATGCAAGGTATCCGACATTTTCATCTCCGTCGCCAAGCTTTGTCAACATGAAAATACAAAGATAACGTTTTTGAGCCAAAGCCTTGGAGTTTGTGGGCTCATTGCCTAACAATATTCATGAGATATTAGCCAAAAGTTAGGAAATCAAGCAACCGCTCTTCAAAATCGGAACTCTTTGGTGAAGAGGACACTGCCCTCACGAGAGATCGATATATCTGCACAACACGAGGGAACACCACAAGGAAGATTAAAGTCTTCAGGGCCTCAGGACAATCTTATTTCATGGAAAATTCATGTGGATCCCACACGCACCAATTCAATTAGCATGAATGCGGCCAGCGAAATTTCATTTGCAGGAGGCAAATGAAGTTTCGACTGCATTTTTATTTCTGTACGACCCTATAGCTGTGAGTGGTTTTATATCAAACTGACCAAAACGTATGTATACTAGTAACAGTTTGCGAAGTCAAGTCACTTTACACGTTCAGTTACATGGATGCTTATTTAGGGCTTATCTGTTTTAGATTGACACAAAGCATGGCATACAAACTCACATAATAGGTTTTTGCCTAACTTTGGGGTTGGGTTCCACTGGCCAACGATCAAAGTCAGAAGGAACCACGACTTACCAGTTTTTATGCAAGTATATACAGCGAACAAGGATATGGTTTTAGTACTGATGAGCTGATAACAGCCGTCTCCAGATAGAGAAAGATCACATTCAGACACATTAACGGCCTTTCTTGACGAAAATTATGAAAATGGCTCGCAGTAATGATGAATGGCTGCCGAGCGATGTGTACATATCTAAGGAAAAATCTAAAATCTATCTAAAATATACGACCCAAAGTTTGACCTCTTTGGTAACAGCCCCACCAATAGATTATGGATTTATTTAGTGAGAAAAGCGCTTGCAAGAATTTGAGCAGTTTACAAGATGCAGAAACGCGTGCTATCAACAGAGTTTAGTTTCGAAATGGGGATCAAGCGGTCGATACCAGGAAGTTCACTCAATAATCCCCGATAGGAGTCAAATGGTTTATGTGACTGAGCAGACCTTTCTGAATAGATTGGTTAACCTGATTGGTTAACGTGAGAATCACGACTCGTTAGGATAAACCGGTCTACTATTCAGGAAGTCTACTTATTAGCAGAAATAAAACGGCTACCGAAAGTTGTTTGACACATGTTCCATTCACAGGTCTATGGAATGCACTTATAAATAGAAGAGATCCCTGGACAATCCTTCCAAACCCAGCTGACCATCTCCAGTCAGAGAAAAATACCGTGATTCAAACCCTGTTCCTAATCAGAATTCTGCTGAAATTGTGAAGACAAGGTAAAAATCTACCTGAATGCCTTTTCTTATGTAATAGACAGACGCGCCTGTCTGCATAAACGCTGAGAGTATCCTTCGAATAAACTGCGGAGAGTCTGAATAGCAAGTACTCCAGGTGCTCAAAAGCCGGTGTGGGGAAATTTTCGCTCGGAGAATCTAAAGTGAAATAAACTACATCTCATTCAAACCATGAGTAAACGCAAAAACACGTGATGGGTTTATGATATATTACCAATGTCAGCCTTCATCGTTGACTTTTTGAAAGTTTTTTTGCGGTGGAGTGACAAATGTCCACTTTTATACTTTCCTTCAAATCTTGGTTAGTGAAGCCGAACGTTAACCAAAACATGAGGAACAATTTGCCTAATCTTGGCGAATAAATCGAGTTCAACACGCCCTCTAAATAAATACCCACCTATTGATAGCACCTTGAAGAAAAAAACACTTTTGGTAGTACTCAATTCCTCTATGATATTGATTCGGTGATATATATTTTTACAGGAAAAAACTACCCAGGGATCCTTTGGATTGAAGCATCTTTGTGATTCGAATTTCCTGCCAATTGGATTTCCCATGCAGGCAAACCCCTCCAGTAATCGAAAATAAAGGCGTGCTTTTTACAAAGTAATGCTTACTCCCTAAAGGTCATAAATAGTCTCAGAAAAGTGGAAACCCCACAAGCCGCGCCAGAGAATTTATTGCGAGAGGATGCAGCCAACAACGAATCAGGTGACATCAACCAAGAGACGGAAGTCTAATGACATTATATCTTACCCGAATGCAAGTTACTTAGACTGAGGGTCAGTCTTCCATCGTAGAATGACATAAGGTTCAACCAGTAACGGATTACTGTGGGCGGCAATCCTTCCAATACAGTTTCAATCAATGTTTATCAGGATAAAACAGCTAGACCTTTCAGAGTGGATTGGTTACATCTTCCGAATAAAACTCCGTAGGAATAAAGCGCCCACCGCGCGAAAGTGAACATTTTCCACTCTCAAAAGGGAAATAGAAACAGTTCTGTCTTTTTTAAACAGGCCAACTCAAGGTATGTCGCAGTTACCTTGTGATGAAATGCATCCCACATCGTTTGTTCAGACTGTGAAATGGCAATAGGGTGACTGTGCTCAAGGCGCCTTTACAAAACTGCTTGCCTTTCGCCAAAGATATCTAGGTTTTGCGTCTTATCTGAACAGAAAACGTTGAGGAGACAAAGATCTTCACACCTCTTTACAACAAGAGGCCTTCAACAGTGACTGCTTTATCTTAGTCCTGACTTCCTGCAGGCGACAAAAGGGAAAATTATGTTTTTGATCTACTAACTACGATGTGTATTATCTGAAGCAAACTACAAAAGTATACATAAAGTAAAATCTCGACAACGAGAAGAAGCGCTTGCTTACTGGAGCATCCAAAGCATCCAGCAGCTGTGAAGCGACCGTTTTTACTAATCCTATCAACAGCCATTGCGTTTGACTGAATCATAAAGGGAAGGCGTCTGGAGAGCGAAACACTTCATGCTTTCGGTGAGGCCTTGTCAGCTTTCTGAATGTTGGGAGACAGCGTTAGCAGGGGGGTCAGGTGAGTTATTTTGGACGTTTCCACGTCGAGCGCAACGTCATGAGGACAGTGTCTAAAAGAGTTCTTGGGTTCACTCTCTTTTGGTCAGTTCCAGGTTCCTTGTTATCAACTCGGTTGGTTCATCTAGATATTTCAAAGCAATAGATAAACTTCAAGAGACATTCACGTGTTTAACCCCACATTTTGATGACGTCGAATGTACGACGGTTATCTTTAGACTGACCATGGAGCCATGTTCGCTATCCAGGTAGTATAAGCCGCTGAAATATACATAAACCTTTGGAAAAACAAAAGGTCTTTATGAAATAAGCTCGTATCTGTACCGACCTTTAATTATATTTACTTTTCCAGTATATACGATCGGCGAACCTCTTTGTTTGTTGCTTTTTGAAAAATCCCCAGCGGATTTAGAAAATGCCAAAGCAGTTTTCATCCGTTAATTATGGGTTTGCGCAAAAATCCGGTTGACGCAGTGGAATGAAAGACCATCTGGCACGTCGTCATGCATATGCCGGCTCAGCACTGGTTAGACGGAAAAACCCAACATTAAGCAGGTGAAAAATGGGAATTCTGAAGGGTTCTACAAGGTTCTAGCTATCGTAGGTTCCTTATACAAGCATTGTTTAGACATTGTTTTGCCAAACGATGGTCGAATGCATGGTATTTCTCTGCCTCAATTTTGTGAGTTCTAGTCATATTTAATTGCCGTTGATTATCTTATAAGTAGTGTTTTCAATGTCTCATCGTCAGTATGCTATCATCAAAATTTTTTCCACATTTTTTTATCTTATTCTAGACGAATCCTGTAATTTACCCGACATCACTTTACTAACGGCGTAAGTTTATTTTGACCTAGAATTGCGTGCATAAGTCGATCAGGATTAATGGCTTTCCTTGGGCACGTGAGAGGATTTACAGCAGCTATGCAATAAGCAATGATTTCAGATCATGGGGAGTGTTCTTTTGTAGTTTGAAAAGCAGCGACTTGATAGCTAATTTAGCGGAAAAAATAATCAGGTCTAATCCGGATCTTACCATCTTTACGAAGCCTGACCGTTAAACTTAAGTAGTTACATCAAACATGACAAATTTGTTAAGGACGCTCTATTACCGATCCACCTGAAATCCTCAGTAGTCCGTAGTTAACATAGTGTCAGCAGCACTGTCAGTAGTTGTGGGCGTATCCGGTTTTATTGCAGATTTTATTGCCCTTTAGCTTTTTTTCCCAACGATTTTTCTGTGATTTGCGACAGCAATTTTCTCTATTCACAGTACTAAAATTCCAGTTCGCTAAAGCGATCGAGATACCGAAGTTAAGTGATAAACTTAGTCGCTGATTATGGCGGATAGGATTTTCAATGCACCAGTGCTTCAAACACTGTTTTTGAATCCCCTCCACGCAACACATTGATTATGATCACTGCTCAACTTTTGCAGTTTTATCACTTCGTGATTTGATTTTCCAAGGAAATTTGAATGGATTTGGTCTTGTTGATCCGCTAAACTTCAACTAACGAACTCACGTAAGATCCCTTAGTTACCTTCGTCGGGCTAATGAGCATCATCTGTAACCTGATTTGGGGATTTGTAAAGATTTACTTTTGTCTGTTTGGTCAGGGGGGAATTTCATATGACTAGAAAATCAAAACTATTGCCACAGGATAATTATCATCCTCCCAAGGGTGGGAGGACTTTCTCTAAACGACGCCAAAAATTCTTTCCAGCAAGGCCTTCCCCACGGATAGGGTGGCTTTTTTTCGCGGCAGTTGTACAGTACGACGTTTTATGTCGTTTGGACTCAGTGATCCATAACCTTGCTTACTCGTGACTTCAACGCCATAGTGAAAATTGATGGACCCGTATAAGTATTACCAATCCCTGCCGCTCAGGTCAGTACAAATAGATTACTATTGGTCCATCTAGCTAAGACTAAACAGAACCAAAAAATACTGGTTAGGGGAAACAAAAAACAGTTTCTGGAACCCACGTTCTAGCGTCAAAATCACCAGTCCAAATTGCAACAGTGTCAAATTCGAGCAACAGGGTTGGTACACGTATCCAGGGACAAAATGTTCGCTCGAGTTAAGTTAAGTCAGTGATGTTACTAGCACCAGCTCTTTATAATCATCATTTGACTGCAACATTAGTTGATAACACCAGTCCTTCACTGCCGTACAACCAGGTACGTTTGTATTGAATAAAGTCTCATTATGGAAATATAAAAATGGGGCAGGATGGGGATCCCGGGATAGCCCACCAGAAACATTTGAAAGTTTTACACTTCCGACATTCAGACAGACAATGTGGGTGGAAAATGGGAGATACTGGAAGCGGTTAGGAGCCATATTGTTCAACGTCTCTAGCTTATTACAGGGAGGGTCATGTGGACCAGGCATTTATTGTGATAATCGATTCGTAAATCAGAAGCATCAGCACAGAGCATTTCCACTATGAGATTTCTTCTTGAGGAGTAAGGCCATCAAAGTGGAGTGATCCTATGCAATTCAAGGCATCTCCTCACAACGGGCTGTAATTAAACCATTACATGACACTGGGTTTAGCCCCTTCAAAGCCCTGTTTAAGTATAGGGTGCTTTGTTGTTCCGAAACCAAACACGAAACCTGCCCTTTATTGACTTGTCTCTATTTATGACGAAAACCCAGACGCTGATGTTCAATATGGATAATGCAAACCGTTCAGACGGAGTCGGATGTCGGTCAACCTCTGAATCCGACTAAAAATTGATGGAATAAGGTCGGTGAGCAACCCTCTACATGCCAGGCGGTCTACATGTGACGGCATTAAATTGGGGTGTTGCTATAATCTGCCGGTTGCGTTTTGGTATAATAGCGTAGATGTTCCGCACAATGCCATATATGCCAGGAGCCGCCCGAACTGACACACCTCATTAGTAATGGAGAACAATGTGGTATAGAATCAGCAGTGATTCACTTTCATTGTTTGGCAGTTGAGCTCATCTCAACTTGCCCGTTGATGACTTGCAAGTGATATATCTTGAGAACGCTGGTGTCCTGCAAGTCCGATCATTCTCATGCAGGCAGGTCCACAGATTGACGCAAATGCTCTTGGAAAATTGATCATAGATGTTTGATTGTGAGACAAAAACGAACGTTTTGGTTTAATAAGGGCGCCGCAGGTGACAGGTGGCAGTTTCGCCAATCAGAATTGGTCTTCGGATGATAAGAAGTCGGGATGTTCATTAATCTGCCCGGGTGAGCAAATCCAGGTATGACAGAAGAGTACGTGTTGTTACCAACGTCGATCAATCTGATGTCACATACATAACTGTGTGTCGGGACGAGTTTGGTGAAACTCGACACAATTAGATCAAATGAAGACGGGTCTTTCATTTAGTGGTCGTTGCTGAGATAAGGCCATTACATGCCGCAAGTTTGTCCCCTAAGATAACTATCCAGTCTTTAATGCTGCTTCCTCTGAAGCTTTGCTTCTTGACTTAGGATATCAAGTGTAATTCTGCGTGTATCGGGTCATAAACAGCTCCATCAATTTCACTATCGGTGCACACGCATCACAAACGTAGACAAATTGGAAGTTCAATTTCTACAACAACATAGGACAGGCACGCGCAATTTGCAGTTAGCCGGTCGTCACATTGCTGGGATGTAAAAGGTCACTTTCTCAACTACCAAGAGTCCGTAAGTCGTTACGACTGGATAGAACCTAACAACAAGAACGCCACTGACATCAGTTAGCAGGCATACCTTTCAGCGTCTCCCACCAGGCACAGTGGGGATCACGCGGTCCCCATCCCGGAAGGCAAGTATCACCGATAGCACCCAAACATTTTGTAGCCTCTTTCATACCCCTCTGCCAGGTCAAGGGTTGGCCACCTCTCTGCTTCTTCCACCCTGAGTTGGGCAAGGAAAACAGAACCCTCTCTGGCAAACGATGGTTTGGCATACACAGTACGTGTCCCAACCAAAGCAGCTTCTGCTGTTTGACGCATCCGTCAATGGAAGTACCCATTGCACAATCGAAAACTCGTTTTCTAATTGCCTCCGACACCAACCTAGACGAGCTATGTGTCTGAGACAATGACTGTCGAACACCTGAAGACGTCTCAGTTCCTCCGCTCGAACAGGTCAAGTCTCACAGCTATACAACAAAGCAGCCCACAATGTAGCTTCATCCCCTGAAATTCATAGGTACACCAATTTGACGCCCTAGGTGTCTCAAATTAACAAACGCGACCCATCTTCTCCGATTCGATTACTTCATTTGTGGGAAAATTTAGAGTTAGTCTTTAAGATTAAACGGTCTGTGGACTATTGCAAGGCATTGAAAACTATTAGCGCTTATGAGTTTTGTCACAGGATGTCCGCCACAGGTTTCATAAGTGAATGTGTAATAATACTCCGGTGATATGGTTTACTATTCAGTCGAGTTGACTCTACCAGCACTCTCTTTTAGGAGAGGTTCTGTTAGAAAAGAGTGAGCTGCATTCAACCTAGATACTCAAATTGGGTCTCTAGTGTCAAAGAGAGAGAGAGAGAAAGAGCAAGCGAATGTGAGAGGAAGAAGAATGAAGAATGAAATTTTGGGAACTTCACCTTTCCTAAGGAAACATTCGAGGAAAATTTGCCTTTGTTATCCGACCGATTTTGCAGTCTGCACACTGCAGTTTTGCCTCGATAGGCACTTTTTTTATAAGTAATCAGTAATTTCTACAAAAACACCGAATACTGAAAGCATAATTGCAAATTCACGAATGCGAGAAATCCAGCATAACTTCCGACTAGATTTTATGTGGAGTTGTGATTTCGAAAGGCACGGGAAACTTGTGCCAAAACAGGTAAGGGAACCGTCTCGGTGGAAATAGGTAGTATACTAAATCTGTTATGAACGGTTGCGCCAAACTACATCAGTTTGTTGGTCACAGTACTTGGGGCTTCAAAGCTATCGGATCTGCCATAGTGGGTGCAGTCAAGCAAAAAACACTGCTGTAGCGAAGCTCCAACCGTAAAAGATCATGTTTAGAGACAGTCCTTTATGTAAAGTGTGTGATCGAGAAAAAATTGATTGAAACGTAGACCATGTCAGGCAGAATCAATGTGTCCAATCAACCGAAGTATGTTAAAAATTTCACAGCTATTTTGAGCTTTATAACGGTTCCGAAGAGCTCTGTATTGCTGCTGTTTAGGACTTACATTGTGCTGATTTTATATCATGATGACATAGGGCCTAAATGGTTCTTTTCTTTTGAATGCCACACTGGACTTCAGTTTGAATCTTCAAACGACTGTATTCATTGAAACTTGACGGATTACTGCAATTCTCACTCATGAGTCAATGCGTGCTACTCCGCAAGGTGTTGTTATATTTAGACCTAAATGGCTAAAGACTTTGATGTTGGAGCAGAAGAATTTATAACGCTTATACTTGTTACAGGTGAGTGCGGAAATTGTACAAATTGAATTCACATCACTCTCGTTTGAATAGCTCCTCACCCAAGCCACTGTGATAATTATGCGTTTTCCATTATCTAACAGTAACCTCGTACTCATCCAGTAGTTGCACACGCTCAGTCTGGTGATTTTCAAGGAACCTTTGCAACTGATAACCGACCGTTGGTTCCACCCTGAGAGTTAGTGAATTTTGAAAGCAATTTGAAATTAATGCGTTCAGTTCTGTTCCAAACCCTATGAAAACACGGTGGATGTACCAAGGCGTTGTACTATAACTTCTTTAGCTGTTTACAGAGGTTGTCCGATCGCGAAATCAGTTTCACTTTGTGGATGCCTGATATCGATCAATGTCTGGAGTAACTACATCGTGAAGCACTGACATCTTGACATACCCGCAAGGTGTTTTCACATCAACCTACTCTCCATCAAGCTTCCTGTCCGTTTTGCGCTCAACACTTGGATCTAAAAATTAACTTTCATAAGTAGATTTCTGGCTAGTGCCAGGAAATTTTTGAGAAACTGAAAATGAGTGTCCTTGTGAGGGATGTTCTTTGTAGAGGGGCCTTATAGGGGAGTTGGATGTATGTCAGCTTTGAAAACGGAAGGGATAACCTATGTAATTTTCTTTGGAACTTCAGGGTTTTCTACCAACGAGGGACTTACTCTCACGTTGTTCTTTGCATAGTAAAGCGTGTTCCGTTTGGGCTGATATAACAAATCCATGTGATCGCTCAAGTTTGGTGAAACAGACGATGAAGAAGAGTGTGCTGGACATCCGAACATAAAGACTCGTTTCTGATGTGTCTCAACCAAACTGTGATCAGTTAAGGGAGTTCGAGGCTGAAAAAGGGGTAAAGACAACGTGCTTGAGCGGACTGCACAGAAAGACCAAAGTTAGTAAACAACAATCAACAATTTAATCCTCTCACTCTGTATTCAGTAGGCCGGAGACCACACTGTCCAAAAGGTGCACTGGGACGGGTTGATCCGAATCGAGATCGCTTTACGAGCTCATCTGCGTGCACAGTCGACCAGGACGGATCGTCTACCGTAGGTGTGAGGTAGATCACTTGACATGGACCAGCTATATGAAAAAACAAACAGAATATAACATCTTTTATGCTTTTTTGTTCGTCAGAAGTGAATATAAACTCACCTATACAATTTTTGGACACACCGCGCATACAAACGAAATGAAAAGCATCAGAAGCCGCATTTGATGGCTGAATTCATACATCTTAGACGTTTACAATTCCAATGATCAAAACTCTCATGGAGTGAATGTGAACAAAGAGCTAATATTCATAGATAACCTAATTCATGCAAAGTCAATCTCCGTTATCAGGTGAGTATTCATCATCAGGGAGTTCTGGTTGATATCTCGAAATGCCTTGTACCTGAAAGGCCGACTGAATGCCTACTTGAGTTCTTTTGTGTTTCAACAGAGTTAATTCGAGCAGTTGAATTGTGATTTAATGAAGTCGTGAGCCAGCCTCAGCTGATTCGCGGTCAATCGATCGAACGAAATAGACAACCATGTTGACCAATCGGACTCAGAGCGCTTATCGGACGAATTTCGGACGGACATATGAGGACATATGGGAGTAAACTACATGTAACTGCCATACGACGCGTTGGTAGAAAGTTTTAATCCTGGATAGAAACGTTCGTTTCTAACCAAACCTCCTTGCACAATTACCAGAAAAGAATAAATTTATTAGTGCAGGAAGAGTTGAACAGATATAGTTTTCTTAGTGACATAGGATAAGAGAATGCTGAGCTAACATGGGTTTCGATAACCCAGTATTCTACTGTTACACATCACACAGAAATCGAAGTAAGTCAGCGGAATCAGTCTTAATAAAGCCCACAAGTTGAATAGAAACAACTGGAAATGAGTAAGATCAAAGTTTACCGACTCAGATTACTGAGAATTCACCTTTGTGAATGAAATCTCCTTGTTGCCGAACTGAAATGTTCTATTTTCATCTTGGTGGTAAAATGTAAGTTAAGTCATTTAACTGAAATCTGAAAGACACAAGGTACAATGGACAAGAAATATAGGTTGGTTGTCATTGGCAATAACCACTTAAAATTTCAGCGGTATGCAAATATTGCAAATCCAGTTTTTTCCGGACATGTACACTGAACTTCGTGAGTTAGTTTACCCTTCTTTAAAACATCAAAATTGTCGCCAAACTACCAGGAAAAGTAGCCTGGAAAAACCTCTCGCAAACAGCAACACATATTAAGACTAAATATGCTAAGAATCGTACAAACCAACTCCTGCGTCAAGCACCGGAAACATACCTATTACGGACAGAAAATGATTCGCGTCATCTTCTTTTTGAATAATTGATTCGCTTTGATAGGAATTCCTAAAAAACGGAAATAGTTCATAGGCACCGATCAAGTTTCCCGAATCCTGTAGTGGCACCATCAACAAACGGTCTGTGTAAATTCTAGGTCATACGCCAGAGACCCCCAGAGAGATATACAAGAGATATACAAGGTCTATGGAGAACGGCTGACCGAATGAGAAACAGAGAAAATTTCATAGTGACAAACCTCACTTTGAATGTTACTTGCAACTGAAGTAAGGTAGTCCCTAGATCTAAAGACCGGCTATATCTGGAACTCCTCTTTAACACAACCATGTGGCTATGCAGTTCAGTCTTAAAAGATCAACGATCCTTTTCTTTGCAGTTCGACCATCTGAGCGAGAGCTAATAAACCCACCCGAGCGACCAAAATTTGGACATTCTGACAAATCAAACACTGTATTAGGACCGGCAACAAATGAAATGTTGATTTCCCATAAGAAACATCCATTTAAGCAATACTTCGAAGAGTAAAGCACTTTTAAACAGGTCGCGGCTTTGAACATTTTGAAAAGAAAATTCGATCCACCTACAAAACACTTAGAAAGGAATAGGCCTGAGAAAAACGCCTTTCTACTGGAGTAAATCCTCCACGATAACAAAACCTCCGATACTCGAAAGGGGAGCACTTTGAATCTGCCAATGTGAGGGTCCATAGATCTCTGGTATGAACGAAACGACCACTATACGAGTGTTCAAAAGTTTTTTTCGTGAAATTGGCGTCGCCTCGCTCGCCAGAGGGAACGAACTAAAACGAGTCGTACCCATCCAAAAACATCAAGTAGTGACAAGTGGTACTCAGCTTGTAGATGAATGCACCTTACTAATTGTTCATGCTGCTTGTTGAGAGTAAGTTATATTTACTGGTGCCTTCTCCATGTTGCTTGCCAATGAAAGAAAAACAGAGCAGGACATTTCAACCGAAGTTTTTTTCACTCCCCACATAGTTGAGCACTGTCAGCTATGGTGCACCGTTCAAAACCAACAAGGAATCATTCGTTTATTGGTTGATTGGTGCAAAATGTTCAGCTCACGCTGAAGGAAATTCCATGAATATATCTGACTAGATCGAGTTTCTGGAACTATGTGGATGTTAGTGTTTTACTATTGTGTCAAGCTCAGTGTAACCGGCTCAGGTGCACTTCCCAATACATCATCCCGCATGTGATCGGTTATTTCTTATACTTTGACGTCATACCCTCAGGATCGGCAGTTGTATTTAAACGGAACATTCGTGCACCTTCTTACCTGCTTCCCACAGCACTTTGCATCAAACTATAAGTTGTCGTATTTCATGCATCAGAATTCCAGATTACCTGTTGACCGGACATTTTAACAACTCCTAAGTTCAGTCGGTACAGTGTGATCAGGTGGGATGACTTGAGTTGGTAGCTGATTGGGTGACTGTTGCTCTGCTCGCCGAACTTGGCGTTTCATAATCAAACGAACAGACATTCTCAGATATCAACTGCGCATTCATTATGCCTTCCCGTTTGGTGACGAGACGATTGCAAGTTAACCGCCATACCCAGCGAACAGATTAACAGCTACCTGACCGACAACCAATCAACCAATCCGAGCAACCAATATTTTGACACACTGCTAGGCTCATTAGTTGAGGTTGACGCGGAGCAAGCCAGGATTCCATATATACAAGCGGAATTTGTGAAGGCAAATTTAACCTAACAACCATTGGCTTTATGTCTTTCAAATCTCTAAATAAACTGATGCCTTTGGGCGACAGAGTGGAAAATTATGGCGACAACATGGGTTGAAATGGTCGCTCAAAGCGTGCGACCTATAATTTAGGAGTACCCACTGTTGGTGTAAAACGTCCTTTGGGGAAGTCAGGTAAGGTAAATTGTATGGGAGGAATTCCAGTTGTCGCACAAACGTTCACCGGTCCTAAATGTATTTTCGGGTGGTCAACGGCCAAAATGACCACTGTTACACAGTAGCTCTGTACTCAAAATCGCGGTGATTTCCAGCGCACTGAATTCCCACTAATCGATCCACAGTTCACTGTTCTTAAGCGACGGAAGATCAGAAATTTAAAACAAGTGTCAGACAAAAAAGGGCACAGAAAAAGTGCACGTGATGCAGCCCATGTTTAGCCTATTTGTGTGTTTGGCTTAGCACAAGGAAAAACGCCTTTCTTGCCTCCTTGTTCCCCTTATCCATTACTTTACCAAGCATGAAAATTAAAAACGACTTTGTGACTTTTACCAATGCTGAATTAAAAGAAGATGCCCAACTAAGATGATCCATAGAACACTGGAAAAGTAATTCGTTCAACTTGCCTGCAGTATTGAATAATACATTCAACGATTTTGTACAAGACGTTCTCTGTCAGGGCCACATGTAACCATCGCGATTGATTTGCTGTCCTGCAAGTGAAAACAACCAGAAGTAACATTGAAGCTTTTTGAAGTTGAAAAACGCTTTCAGACGGCCATTTAGTGTACATGGATTATACGTTTAGGTGGGGGAGAACATCCTAATAGGGAGAGAGGAGAGAGGTCCCTACAGAACAGAACAACATGTTAGGGACAGTCACACCCTTCCCTCTCTTTGTTATGGCGGATTACACTGAACACGTGAAAATGAATTGAAAAACTAGGGACACAAATGGCCAACTTTGGCCACGATTTAATCTTCGTTCCTCAGACACTGGCGATTGTTGAGAATTCGAAAGAGTGAAGCAACTTTGTTAATTCGCGCCGTTTTCAATGAGCCAAATAGGTAATTTGAAATTGGCGCATTCGCGTGCATAGGAAAGCGTCTAATCTCTTATCCCTCGATCAAAAGTGAGTGAAATTGATTTATGTTGCGGAAAAACGTGTTGGTTTTAATACACACTGAGGAAAGACCAATCAGAGAGAGGGAATTTTTCGTACTGATCCGTAGTCACAGCTTCCTCAACGATATACTTACAGTCGAAAATTATTTGCGATTGTACGGCCTGTGTTGACTGCTGGATTGCCTGAATGAACTTGAAGATCTATACAAAACTGGCCTTCTCATGACGCACTACGGTATGTATGGAATGTGGCTAGCATAAGAGATCAAGGAATACGAGGATGGACGGGAAATTGAAGGTTACTGTAGTATTCATAAGGCCACGCCAACGATCGCTTCAGATGTCTAATGATAACTAATAGTCACGTGACTCTTGATGCATTATCCCTGCATTTCCCCAACACTTCCACCAATGAAACGGCCTCCGAAACATTGTATCCAAACATTCCTAATTGTTTCCACTTTACATCACTGACGAGTTGTGTTGGAAATGTCCCCGTCTAAGATATGAAGCTTGGTTTATTTTAGTTCTATTTATGGAAGCGGTTTTTATAATCATTTTTGGATAACCTAAAACCACACCGATACGACAGGAGTGACGTGGTAAAATTTAAAATATAAATCCGAAAAGAGGTCGACAATGCGATGAAGCGTTCAGCCGACGGTTAGCAAAGCGATATTCCAATTGTCATTCAAGGTTCTACAATTTGTAAGGTGAGGTGGTGAAAATGCGGGCGGAGAAGACATTCCAGTTTTTCAGTACGCCGGAGAAAAAAAGCTGCGAATGAGCAAAACGTACTGAGCTGAAAGTCGTGAACATGTGTGTGAATCTTGTTCATCAATGGATGTGGCTGGGACGTCAGCATCTTCTCAACATGCATCTTACTTTGTCAGTGAAAAACAACCTTTTGTTACAATCGTGGGTAGCTTGTTTTGTTCTAAATCAAGGAGAACAGATGCTATCATCATCATCCTCATCGTTATTCAGCCCAAACAACGTGTCACAGTACACGACGTTTTGCCCGTTCACTGATTGTTCCATGTTCTGTAAACAACTTCTTTGTTAACCTTGTGCCTTGGACATTATTTAATTTAGGGTGAACCTATCGTTTTTTTCACGTCTGTCCGATATCAGGTTAGTTATGCTCCACTATGAACTAAAAGTCTGTTGTGGACCAGAGAAACAGTTGAAATGGTTTGGATACACAAACCGAAAATAGATAGAGTGGAACCGTATATGACTTCCTTGTCTTTCATCCGCGACACATCGTTTCCCCTGAACCAGCGTGAGTAGATGAGGATAAGATGTTGCCAGAAATGATGCGAAAATCATCAGAATAGGATACTCTATACCGTAACTTCTACACGTGAAAAAACTGCAAAAACCACGAAAATTTGAGCTTGGATAGCGAAACTGATGTGCCGGTAGGAAGGATAAAATTGTAGTAATTGTAAAGTTAAGTCCAAGAATCAAGAGTTCGGCAAAGCAAAAAAAACGTCAAATTAGATGGGAGTAGCATGAGAAACTCACAAACGATGGTGTCCCTGAAGACGTCTGAGGATTAGCGGTGACCTGACAAGGCTTATTCGATTGTGGCTAAGTTTCAGTGGAGCATCAGGTAAGGCTTTATTTCTTTTGTTTTCATCAACCACCTTCAAAACATGTGCAGCTTCTGAGCACTTGTCCGAGATATTCTGTAACAGATTGTAGGTTGTTGGCTCAGGATAGAACAGATGTTTCTCCAAACCAAACCGAAGACAAGCCTCAACGATGTCTAAAAATGAAACCGATGATAAGGTCATACATTTTTTGATTCGTGCTTGTGGACCAGAGGGCATTTTATGATCAGACCTACATACGCCAGACTAACTCACAACGGTATGTAGACGTTTGCGGTACAGAAACTCTAGTTTGCTCTCGAGGGGAATATTAGCAGCTCGGATTGTATAGGTGGTCATTGTTCTGTTCGATGACCTGGGCAATTTGGTAGCAAACTTCACCAACCAACTTGACGTCATCAGTGCGTAGTGGTGCGTCAGTGCGACCCATTATAAAGCATGCATCACAGAAATGACAATCAACAACTACATGCTGTACAGACAGGAAGACTAAACAACAAAAATACTGAAATTAGACTCCACGAATTAGAACAGCGCACAAAAGTTCAATTGTTTCAATGTTGACACCAACTGGTAGGTGATCTCTTGTCTCAGCGATTTGCTATTAATTCACTCCTTGTGAATGTTGTCCGATGTGGCCGAAAAGTTGAACAACAGAATTCCACTCAAGACTGTTGTCCTTGGCCACCTACCGCACTCTTCAGTGTGGTGCACACAACGCTAAATCTATTTGACTACTTGTTCAATTCGGTGCGGATGACCTCATAGTGATGACGAATGATGACAATGGACGAACATTAGAACATCAGAAGAACATTAGAACATTAGAAGAACACTAGAATACGTAAGATTGAAGAACACCTCCAGACCACCGCTAAAGACGGCTCAATTAATTAATCTGTGAGTACAAACTTACAAACCTGAAGGGGAATGAGTGACCAATGGTTTGTTTCGCATCTGGAACAAAACAGGTTCTGGCCCGTCTGAGGACTTTCATTCGCGACCTTGATTATCGTCACATGTGCATTATGAGACAGCTTCGATTAACACACTCAGTTGAGTTACATAGTAACAACAGACTCATCCTAACCTAACCCTGAGTCTAGCCTAGTTTGCACACGGTAAACAAAAGAAGGTGACCAACACTATCAACTGTGAATTGGAAGCAACATAACTTGAGTCTGGCCTAACAATGCAAAAGGAAATGGCCAGCAAAAAAACTGACAAAACTTGTCCCCTAAAGTATAGTACCAGACCGATAGGTTGGTTGAAGCCAAAAAATGTTTCCCAGGAGTTTACCCAGGTCTTACTAGGATGTCGCTTTTAGGGTTGCTAAGTAGTGAGTAAAAAAGGGGCTGACCAGGGATCACATGATGGAGAGCTCGAAGCTTACTGGAAAGACAACAAAAACAAGAAGAGATCTATCTGACGCCAAACTAATTCGACTGTGGTTGGTGGGGCCACGGAAAAAGCCCCAGTGCTCATTTCCAGGGAGATCATGTGCAAAAAAGATAATTGCAGTGCATTGCAAAAACTTCCAGGTTTACTTATGAAAGATTTTGGAGAGACTTTGAGGGTTCAACAGAGATTTTGTCTTGCAAATGAAGTCAACATAAGCAGTTTACAGCTGTTCCATCCTTGATGGGGATTACTATCAGTGAGCATCTCACAGTTCATAAGAGAACTGGGACCTCGGCTGAGTAGTTGAACGCTTTTCTAACCAGTGCCGATTGGTAGCTCAACAATGTGACACAGCAAAATATTTCACAGTAGGTTGCCCATTGCTCCTCTAGAGACAAATTTTCAGCTGAAAACCCACGCGATTTATGATTTGCTTCATTTTATGATCAGGTTGCTTGTATTCTGTTGACAAAGGGAGTTGTAAAACGTCTGAGATTTCAGTAATCAAAAAACAAAATAAAAAAAATCAACTCAAAGGCTTTCAAATCAACTCAGGTTAAATCGGCTCATTGCTAACCTGCATGGTAAAAAGAATACAAACCATTCTCCGACGAACTACCATCAGCTTCTCCTATAGTATATTACATCCCCGTCTACTCATCAAACTGTACGTGCCCCACCAGGCAGTAGGACAGCTACTGCTATTCTCAGAGTATATGTAACACCAATCCGAATTGCTAGTTTAGACCAGGAGTGATGAAAAAACTTACACCCCTAACGGCAAATCACAATAGAGGAGGTAGACTTGTCAATTCTTCTCAAATGATGTTACCTAGGTCAGATTAATCAAACTGTAAAGGTGGTTCCGGACGACTTCGGTACCGGTAAGCAAGAAATCGCTGGCTGCAGTACACTCAAAGGGATGTCTTAGGTTTGAGTACACTATTCAAGTCAGATAAAATTTGCATCTCTTCTGCCTTAATCCAAGTATTCCAGGTATCTTGTCAACATCAATGTCTGATCTATAGTGACAATTAAAAGCGGAGAACCCTTTGGCACTAGAAGATATCAACTGCAAGCTTCTGTTAGGTTGAGTTGTAGTGAAACACTATGAGACCCAAGTGCACATTTATGAACTCGAGGCAGTTCCTGGTAGAGCATTCATCCAATGAAATTGAAGTTTCGGGATCCCGTTCAGTCAAGTGGCCCTTGACTTTCAGTTCGCATCACCTTTGCCTAGGTCTCCGTTGGAGAGCATTCAAATCCCTGTCTCCTCTACATCAATTACTTGATATATGTTCCAAATCTATTTGAAATGGTGGGTGGAGTATGGTCAATGCAATGTACGTTTATACGTGCTAGTAACGAGCATAACTGAACACAATTTCAAAACCTATGTTTATTGATTGCTAATAAAGTACCACAGATGATTTATCAGTTATCATCCCGGATAATGCCACTGGGGTCGTCTAGCTTCTTGTGAAAATGTGTTAGACCTGTGCTTGCATGAATAGGCTCCTACGATAAACTGGCCAAAATGAATATCAAACAAAACGTCCTCCTGAGTGCCGATAAATCAATCGAAAGCAAAAAAGTCAGATACTACTCTAGCTGCCCAGACCATAACCGCACAATCAGACGGCATGCTACAGCCGAAGACTGCGAGTAGATTACTTACTGCTAACAGATGCTGTGCGGGTTATGGCAATCTAGTATGCACAGACGCTGACTGTGAAACTATACATTTGGAGGAGAATTCCCTCCCTTCCTCTACAACTTATCAGCTATAAGGCGTGTAACGTAGGCACACTGGTCTAAATGGTAGCAGCAACAGCTGCAACAAACATGTGCGTTCAGCTTACGAGTCTAGAAATGTGCATGTGACACCCATAAGTTCTTTCTAAATTTGGGATTCAGGTGCAGGTATTTAGGCTAAAAAACATCGACATTCATGACAGCATGGATCCAGAGGAACTGAAAATTACCTGCCGCTGTTTGTTGAAGGAGAAAACGTTCAGTGATGGGAAGAGATTCAGTCTGTTCGTTTGTAATGAAGGAATATGATACAAGTATGATTTGACAGGACAGCGACTGGGTTTCAGTTGGCGGAGCTACAATAAGGGTAGTGTAACGGTTTGCGTAGAAAATCCTAAAAGCGGAAGTGACTCGTACTCTACAAACCAGATAAATGAAAGGGGTATAGTGTTCGAAGTGAACAGTACGTCAATATGCACGGCCTAACAAACCAAAAGACTTGTAGCAACCCTACCTTATTAGGTGACTTGTTAATATACGAGCTTCCAGCTTACACGATGCCCATATTGAGTACTTCTTGGGATCACTCTACAGACCATGTATTTCTAATACAGATTTGTCGTGCGCGCGTTCATACCACATAAAGATTGGTAAGGAACAGTGACGGGGCGCCGCACGTCCGAAACGAAGACATAGCTTATTGGTTTTCTCAACTAGGAACGAATATTCGCGTACTCATTTTGAGATTCCACATCATACGGAGCACAGCGAGCATCATAACTACTGGGTATCTCTTGGTATCATTTATGCGTTAAGTTATCTCGCAGACTGCGTTTCATATGTTCTCCATCGTACGCAGAAGCTGAGGTATGCTGGAAAAACGGAGTGACTGTAATAGCACATCGCTCTAACCTCGGTCTAACCAGATGGTAACAAGCTTCCGTATTCAACCTGGCGACCGAGTAGCGAGTGACTGGTTTGTTTGCTTGCTGCACGGATGTATTCCGGACAAACATGCTGTCCAGGCCATGAATACGTAAATTTTCAACTTAATGCTATAACAAATTCGAGGTGTCTCTTATTTTCCCAAACGGGGTCATATTGGTAAAGTACAGAATTTTCCGCACACCCGGGAAAACTATGTACATAAGCAGCCGCACACACACACGTGCGCCATCACGCTCATCTGTTCAACTCTCGATAAGCAGAGCTAACCAGCTTACATCGATTTCCGTTTCCCGACGCATCGATTTACCCAGAGCAACTCACTCCATTGTTACAGGCAAGCAGCATGCCTAGCATGTGTCGGAAGTCAGGCGAGCATACAATGCATACATTTGCACCTGGACTCACGGATGTTTTATGTGAATAGACCGCTCAATTCCATGGTCGGGGGGCAAAACGATTTGATATATTTTGAAACTTGCATTTTTTTTCAGGAAGGAACCAATGAACGTACAATACCGCTGAGAATGACCAGTTTATGGTTAGTGAACAGTCTGAATGAATAAGTGAATAAACCACCTCAAAACCAAGTAAACTCGAAGAGTGTAAAAAAACGCTAATAACGGGATTTGTTCGCAGTGGTCACTGAAAATTACCCAAGTTTAGACTAGATGGCTGAGGCGTGACTTTTTCCCCAAGGGACTAAAGATTGGGGAACGATCTGTGAGCAAACTGAGGCGTTGAAAAAGTGCTAAGTGAATGAAGTCCTTCGTCCTTATTGGGATTCATCGGGTCGTCACAGATGTTGTCACAGATTCATACCTAACTTCAGCTTCCTCATATGTGTAATTCTGTCGGTGGACACAGGGTTCTGTGGACAGAATAAGAAGAGACTCTCGATCCATACCAAACTTCAAGAAATTGATGAGTCCCAATATGGACGGAAGGGACTGTTTGGATACAAGAATGTGCGTGAGTGGCGAATCTCGAAAAAAATAATCGCACCATCCCTTATGCAGTCTGAAAAGAATTGTCATCTGTGTTTGCATTCACGCTACTCCCGCTCAGCGAGACAACGCCAACGATCATTGTTGTAGTTTTACCAGAATGCTTAAGATCAAGGGATTGCTGACCAAGAAGAAATTCACTGAATTAGATGCAGCAGTGAGAGGCAGCAGGATATATCATATGAAAACCCGTTGGTTCCATAACGAATGATGGAACTAATGCTGAGCTGAATCTACTGCAGAACAACCAACCACAAAAGAAGCAAAAAGGCTGCAAGGGATGTGGGAAATCTCTCTGGAATCTTCGAACGCAAGACTGACGGAAAACAATGTAACCACTAGATTGCTGAAAAGAGTTCGCAGGTTTTCCAAAAATGAGCTGAACTCGATCAGAGCCCATCCGTGGTTTTAGATACACCGGAGCTTTCAAGTTCCCCCACCTGACCGGCCAGACAAGCTTTCCACTTTGTAGTCATACCCCCGTGTGGCTCTCGAGGTGAATAGGGCGGGAATTTCGACTACTTATGAGTAGTCGAATGACCATCCCAAACTTGAGGCTTCTGCCGAGCGTCAAACCTTCGAGACCTGGATCGCTCATCAGAACTCATTGTTACGATTGATGAGGCTGTTTTCAGTAACGTAGGCGTGTTCGTTGGTCTCTAAACTATGACCATCTAAAGATTATGTCAATTGTAAACTGCACTTAGGTATGACTAAGATTTAATCAAGACAACAGAAGCCCAAGACGATTTGCTTCGACTTCCAAACAATCGAGTCAAAAAAATTTCACTCTTGTTTTGCTGGCATAAAGAGCCACTTTCAGTATTTGCGTATACTAGTTTATCAAACTAGTAAGAGGCCTGGGAAATGACGTTGATCTATTGTCTTAGGCGTGTTTTTATTGGAAGAATATCAGCTAAAAGCCAGATATTAAGGGTGAGGATACAGAGTGGCAAAATAATATTCTCTTGTTAACGTACCTCGCCAAGAAACTGTGCCTACTTATAGAAAATAACGAGCAAGGACCTACCGCAGAAATCCGTTACAAGTTCGCTATCCTCTGATAACGAATTCTTCACTGATGCGGCACCCATCAGGCGTGCAGAGCAAGTTTTCAGTTGCTCCAGTAGGACATGCGGCTTTTCGTGAGAATCTACAAACGACATAAACAGGATGCGTAGTTTTCAACGGACAAACATGTTGACCGAAAACAGTTTATTAGATTACAATGGGATGCGATGACATTGGAAAACAAGAAATGTTCAGTGGTCTCCTGGAATAAATGTTTAACCCCGTTGCTTTGGCAAATAATGCATTTGATTTCGAGGTCATTTCGAGGTCAGTATTCTAGGAGGATGCTCACCTAAGTGTTTCACCTATACTCCGAATGTATACCGTCTGTCCCATAGCAATCCGGATTCCTCGGGAACATCTATCCGTCACATTTGGTTAGCTAGGATAAGTGTTCATGTTTTGCACATGTACGGAACCGGAGTACGCAGTATGAAAACACAAAACTCCCAAAGATTTTTCGATTGAAAAACACGCGTGATATGAGTTAGGCGTTTTACAACCACACGAAAAACGAAATGATGGATTTAGTTATAAAACTGTAAATAAATCATTACTGCTTTATTGAGTCGTTAAAGTGCCTTGACAGGCGATAAGCTTTTTGCTCTTCAGAGGCACACACTTTTTCAATAATTTAGTAGTGGATTTTGACTTTACCGAGGGCACTTTCTGACTAGTGGATGCACACCGGGAGTTTGGTTAACACTGACCGCACTACAGCCGTTAAAAGATACTTGAGTAAAGGACTTCTTTTCAGTAACTCATCAAACCCATATATATATATATATATATATACATATATATATATATCATTTCATATATTTTAAACGCCGTTGTTTTGCTCAAATCGAGAGCATACCTATCACCGAGTGCTAGTCACAGTCCATTTGTGAGCTTGGAGCTTCAGTGGTTGATGCCGTGGGTATCCTTTGAAATAAACTGGGCAACATGATTTCAGAGCCAGCTGGTTTGTGCGGAATGAGTCAACTACTACTAGACCTAGAAATAAGTCAATGATTAGAAACCACCCTCGGTCCCATTTTATCGTTCAACTAAAATCTAATTGAATCCAACTTTTTTGATATGGCTGTCAGATTAATCATGTCAGGGCAGAGGCAAACCCAGTCATGTTCACATTTGTGGGTTCTAATAGAAGAGGATCACCTTTCTTCCATCTAGGTGTAGTTTGGCTATTCGGCTTTACGAAGTGCTTTTCATTGTAATGGCACTAACTTCAGCCGGGAAATCGAAGCCTGTGCGCATTGTTACACTTCGGGTAGTCTATTATGCATATGCTACTCAACTCCTCTGTGAACTGTTACACGACTCAAGTATGTGTAGGTGAGAACAAGGATTGTTCCCGATTTCACTGGCTTCGAGCCATGGTCGCGAGATCCCCAGTGCATACAGAATGTGGAATAAAAGCTTGGAACAGCTACAGGTGCACCTAAATGAAGCAAAACTATCGTCCAGCTTGTTCCTACGCGTGCTGTGGAGAACTTTCTACACAAAAGTGGAGTCATCGGTCATCGGCATGCCATTCAACAGAGCGTGTTACGCCGATGCTCTCTAAGACCACATATGACACCACAATGAACACCCAATGAAACATTGTTTGAAGTAGAGTATTCCACAGGTTCAGCTGTTACTCAGCAGATAACACATTAACGGATCAGTTATAAACTAAAGGTTAGAAGATAAATACATGAGTGTTTGTCGACGCTAGTTTGATCATGACAAAGAAAGCGATGAAAATCACTCACCAGTGCTATTAAAACGAGCTAGGGATAAAAACTGGAACTTCCTAGATTGTGTAGGACTTGTACGCTCACACTGGGTGTTGTCACACTTTGTACAGCCATTCGAGTTCATGCTCCGAAAGATTAGTTGTTCGGATAGCTTTCAGAAGAAATGAAAAACTGCAAGTCAAGCAAATGAGAATGAGTCCATCTGGTAGTTCAACACAACTCAAATGCTAATAGTGCATCGTTTTGAACGTGTGTATGCAATGAAGCATGAGTGGTCGTATATTTGAATGACGCTCTGTTGGGCCGTAGACGGCCTCCGACACTGACAACGCAACTGTTTTATTACCACGGCCAAAGCAAATAAACGACGTCAACTGCTCTAATCTTCATAACATACTGAGATTTGGACGCCGTGTTTTAATGCATAGCCGGACGGAAAGTTAGCGTGCAAGATTTGATTTTGGGCGTGATGTCGCGCTCTGTTCTCCGTGCAGTTAGGTCACTGACCGCTTTGGGTCCATCCGCCATCCGGGCGATTCCCAGAACAACGCATTTCACTTTACTCCGAGTTCAATCACGAGCTCCACTATTTTCAACAGTTCAGAAGTGGTATTCGTCGCAGGGTAAGTTGTTCAATGGTACGCCGTACTCTGTTTAGTTGACAGACAGTTTACAGAAGTGCTTTCGAAAGAGATAAAACAAGAGAAAGAGAACATTTACGATAGCAGCCCACCTAAAGGATTCTCCGTGGAAAAATCTGAGGGCACTGAAATATTGCTGCGGAAGGAATACTCAGATGGCGTGTATGGTTGACCTTTTCTTACTAATAATTGTGGTGCAGTTGTGTGGAAATAGAAGTCGACCTTGCCGGAAGCGTCAATCCTGAGTTTGATGAAGCTGAGGACGAGTTATCTGAGAAGAAAGAAGAAGCGCCAACTTTGGAGGCTCGTCCGGACATCCGGATCCGTCTGGTGAAACCAGCTGGACGGTCGGTCATTTTCAACTGTAGCTTTCCTTCCGGTGCCACACGGCAACAAGCCTCCTCGGAGAACAGCAACATCCGTGAGTTTATCGTGGCATCAGCTAGGGTGTTACCTGGGAAACTTAGGCGAAAGCCTCGGTCCTGTATCAATCCATGAATACGTGCTGTTAGGTATACTGCTACTCGTGAACATTGATACACCATTTTGTTTCATATTTTTCCGAAACATGCACTACGATTTCCCCAGGATTAACACCACACTCAGTGGTGTGGCTCATTCCAGTGATCGATAGTCCGTCGAACATTTGATCAGGGATTTCTGCAAAGATTGCAGAGCTGACAGGTGAGAACCACCTAATCTTTTGACGGGTATGGGTAAAGGAAGGTTTGGAAGGTTGATGAATATGTTATTGTCACATAAAATCGCAACGGCCATCTGGAATGTGTGCTTTTGAATTCCCACCCCCCATTTCGGTGCATGTGGTTTGAAACCTTGGAGGATTATATAAGGCTGTTGTCGAACCTGTCGTGCCTCAAGCCGGACTACCCGATCAAATTTGGCATGTCGTGTAATTTATAGAGTGATGGGCCAGTTTGTCTTCCAAGGGAACTGCCAACTTGATGTCCTGTCTTGACTTTACTCAGGTACCCTGGAAGTTGTTGGCAACCACCTCTTGATCGTTTTACCTAGGCTCATTCGCTTTGATAAGATGCAGCTTCTCCCTGTCGACAGTCGTTCTGCTATTGAATTATCAGCTCCGAAAAGGATCTTCCAAGAAAGCCCTAACAACCACTGCCTCCGGGTTCAGACTTTTGAGTCAGGCTAGGAGCAGGACCCCCGAACAAAAATCTAAATCTTCTTACTACCTTTTAGGCCAGATTTTCGAGTCAAAGGCTCAAGGTACCAAACCCCCTTTTTTCGCTTTGGCAACCGAGCCCGTGTAGCTCTTCGTCCATCTAACCTCCGCCACACCCCCGACGACGGCAGTTCTGAGACTGAGAAAAAACGGCTATGTCGGGATCTGTCGCGACTGCTCCGGTCAGCAAGGTGGACGGATATAATCCTGGCGGGTGATGCCCAGGTCGGCCGACCAAGTCCTGAAGAAGCACAGGTGGTTGATTTGGGGTCGACGCTCAGCGTACGGCTAATTGGCAGCAACTGCATCAGTTGCGTCCAGATCATTGTCTGTTTCTGGCCAGTACAAACTTCATGCACAAAAGCTCACATCGAGGTACTTGGAGGCCACCAATTGCGAGACAGTCATAGACTCAGTTGGGACATGTTGCTGTCAGTTACCGATGGAGAGCCCCGCTCGAAGATTGTCGTTCCTTCTGGGGTACGCAACTTGACTCTGATCACGCCATCTTGTGGACCCGGTTAGCACTTGGCTTTCCGTCAGCATTACGTGTGCCAAAGGAGAGTAGTTCCATTCATCAACTTCGACAAGTTTCAGTAGCTGAAGAGTATCGAGCTGATCTGGTCAGAAAGCTACTGGAAAGGCACAATCGTGCTTGGAGGTTGAATGGAAGTGGGTTAAGGAAGCTATGCTCTCAGCTTTCAGAGCTGTTTGTCCAAGCCATCCAACTCGACTAAATGAACCTTGGATATCGTCGATATCAGCAGATCTTAATGGTGCCCGAAAAGCGTCACTAGAAACTAGCGACTTTGACGACGCACACAGATCCCTCAAGCACCGGTTAATCAGGAGCTTGAAGAATGACAACGCTGGGGTGTCTCGAAGGCCCAGGAGATGGAGAGGGATTCCACTGCGGACAACAGCCGCGCCCCGTTTCAACTGATTCGATCGACGGGTCAAAAGAATGTAGATGTCAGTTAGACAATGTGCGAAAAAGACAACAGCCATTCACTCTCTCACTCTACGTCTTGAGCGATGGGCTGAGCACTTCCAAGCATAGTTCACCTGGTCTTCTTCAACACAACCGCTGGAAGTTGGCCCGAATGGAACATTGACGCCAAACCACCATCAGCAACCTAAATCCAGCGTGAGATTTCAATCCTGAAGCGCGACAAGGCACCTGGCCCGGATGGTCTACACCCCGCGCTCTTTAAAGATGGCTAGGTCCTGGTGAACAGTCTGATGACCGTACTGCAGAAGATTTGGAATGAAACCAGCCGAATGGAGCTCCTTTCAAAAGAGAAACCTTCATGGTATCAGCCTGGTATCCGTCGCATCTAATTCGCTCTCTGGCATTGTTTTGCGCAGGTTGATAGACTATCGGCAGGGACAGATTCGTGAGAATCGCCTTGGTCGAGGATGCATTGACTGTATCTTTACCTTGAGGTAGCATCACTCCTCCAGACCTCCCACGTTGGTAATTTTTCTTTATCTGAAAGCTGCTTTTGACTTTGGCGGTGTCTGGTGATCACAGATGTCCTTTGCAAATTTTTTATCCCTTATGAGGACACTGTATGCGAACTCTTGTGGGAGCTTACGAGTACGGGCTTTCGCCTGAGTTCATCACGTCCAGTGTTAGAAAATAAGCCTGTCCTCTCTCACCTTTTTTTCAACTTTGTTGATATGTTGCTTGAAATTGCTCTGCTTGTGTCTGAAACTTCGGGAGTCGAAATGCTTCGGGACTTGCCGTACAATGGTTCTAGCTACCAATGAGAGGTGGATAGATAGCTCCTCATTGGAGACTGTAGCTGATTTATTGGGATGGGTGCTATGCATTGGAAGCACTAGCTTGGATGCACGAACGCCAACGGGGCATGCCACTGGGCCATGCCTGAGAATGTCTCTAACCCTTGATGTGTCCTGTCTCGGGGTCTACATCGAGGGAGACGGTGATGACTAGCGCAGCTGAATTTGCTTCAGTAATACTGATCAGCTGTTCCCACCGGACTCGGGGAATGCTCCGAAGATATCGATGATCAAACACCCCAAAGTCTTGACTTCCTCGGCGCGTAGCGGCAGTCACATGGCGCCGACATCCTCAGGTACCTCAAATCACTCTTCAAGCCTCGACACTCAGTCTATCTGGCCGTCTTCAATGTGCGCACTCTGAAGCAAGCAGGACAACAAACTGCTCTTGCTCTCACACTGGACTCGCTTGGCATTGATGTGTGCTGTATCTCGGAAACAAGAATTCAATATGCAAGCACAGTGATTGAGCTAACCGCCCCATGAGTCCCCACTCGCTTCCGACTGCGCACCTCTGGTGATCCAGAGGCTGCTGCGGCGGGATGTGCAGGGGTTGGGCGTAAGTATCCTTGCTTGACTGGATACCTGTTGATAGTCGCCTCTGTGCGGTTCGTCTGGCAACGTCTGTGAAGGAGTCTCACAAGCGGGATGTTGATCGATGTTTGTTTATCGTGTCTGCGTACGCCCCAACTGACTGTAGCTCCGACTCCGTCAAAGAAAGGTTTTATGACGCCCTGAATGCTCTGCTGCGGCGAGCTAAAAGCTCAGACATCGTGCTGGTTGCTGGAGATTTGAATGCACAAGTGGGCAGGCTTAGCGTATCTGAGACTCAATTAGGAGGTCGACATGGATTGGACTCGGTACGTACGGACAATGGTGAACGATTGCTTCAGCTGTGTGCTGATCGCAGGCTGTTTTTATGCAGTACTAACTTCCGGAACAGCCGAAGTCGTCTGGCCACATGGTGTCCTCCAACGACACGCCGACCACAAACTCAAATCGACCACATCGCCATCAGTTACCGATGGCGCGGATCAGTAACTGACTGCCGGTCGTTTTGGAACACATTTGTGGATTCCGACCACGCGCTCGTCCGGAGTCGCTTCTCCCTACGTTTTCCAGGACCGCGTAAGGTGCGGACAAATCGCTTGGCAACTGAGAGACTGGCAGATCCGGATGTTAGACGAACTTACCAGAATCGTCTTCTAGGGTCTCTTCCAAATGCTCCACCATCAGATGTGAACGCATACTGGGACGAGATTGCCACCTCTTTGCATAGTGCTGGGAATTTTGCCTGTGGCACGGCACCACCAGGCGCACTCAAGCACTGGATATCAGACCGAACGGTGGCACTGCTTAAATCTCGGAGAAATATCCCAGCCGGCCCGGAACATAACTTGGTGCGACGAATTATCAGACGTCAAGTGAAGGTGAGTGTGAAAGCCGACCGCGAAGTGTGGTGGACACAGAAAGCCAAGGAAATGGAAGAGGCCCAGAAATCCGGTAATGCCCGAAGATTATTTCAGTTGATCCGTGCGACCGGTCCCCGGAAACCACCTGTGAGCGAAACTATCAAGGATCGGAATGGAGTGACCATCTCGAATAAAGAAGAACGTCTCGACCGATGGGCCGAATACTTCGAACAACAATTGTCATGGCCACCAGCTGGCGCCCATCTGGAACCCACAGGTGACGTAGAACCCTGGACGGTGAACGTGGAACCACCTACGGCCTCGGAGGTTTATGACTGCATATGTTCTCTCAAGCGCCACCGAGCCTCTGGTCCGGATGACCTCCCACCCGCATTGTTCAAAGATGGGGGTGAAATCCTCAGTCAACGCCTGTCTGATCTGTTTGCCTGCATCTGGGAAAAGGAGTCTGTCCCAGACAACTGGGGAGAGTCGTTGATAGTGCCCATTTTCAAAAAAGGGGCTCGTAGTGAGTGTGGCAACCACAGGGGGATCAGCTTGACCCCGGTCGTAACGAGACTGTTGGCGTCACTTGTGCTTCGTCGCCTTACGGTGGCTCGTGAGACACTGTCTCGAGAGCAGCAAGCGGGATTCCGGCCTGGTAGGGGTTGCGTTGACCAAATCTTCACACTTCGTCAGGTGCTAGAACAACGCCATACGTATAAGCGACCCACAATTCTAGTATTCCTGGATTTCCAAGGCGCATTTGACTCGGTTGACCGGTCTGTTCTGCTTGACACGCTTGCCCACCAAGGAATGCCCCGGAAGTTCGTGAACATAATAAGCTCTTTGTATTCCAAGACTTCCGGACGTGTGAGAGTATACGGCGAGCTCTCCAAAAGCTTCCGTACACAAAGTGGCGTCCGTCAGGGATGCCCACTCTCCCCATTCCTGTTTAACTTCGTGATCGATGAAATAATGAGACGAACGCTGGAAGGTCTCCAAAACCCCGGTGTTCAAATAGCCTCTGACGAAAACCTTGTCGATCTGGAATATGCAGATGACATCGTTCTTATCTTTGAAGAGGAGGAGAAGGCGCAGGTGTTTTTAGATGAACTGACCAAAGTCATCCCGTCCTTTGGTATGCACTTTGCACCCAAAAAGTGTAAGGTCATGCTCGTGGACATGCAGTCACTGAACGCGCCACTGACAATCCAGGGAGAGGTACTGGAAGTTGTGGAGCGTTTTACGTATCTTGGAAGTTGTATTAGTTCTGATTTTAGTGTGACAGATGAGGTCAGTGCACGAATCTGCAAGGCTCGGGTCGCGTTTGCTAATTTGAGACACCTATGGCGTCAAAGTGGTGTATCCCTGAATCTCAAGGGACGTGTGTATCAAGCTACAGTGCGGACTGTTTTATTGTATGACTGTGAGACTTGGCCTGTTCGAGCAGCGGAACTGAGACGTCTTCAGCTGTTCGACAATTGTTTTCTCAGAACCATAGCTCGTGTGGGTTGGTGTCGGCGTATCCGTAACGAGGCTATTAGAAAGCTAGTTTTGGGTTGTGCAAGGGCTACTTCCATTGATGAATGTGTCCAGCACCAGAAGCTTTATTCTTTATTCTTTTCTTCACAATAAGGCTTTCAAATAAACCATGGTTGTACGGCAGCGGAGCATTGGTGTTGAACACTGATGTCATGCTGTCGATGATAATGATGATGCGCGTAGCGGCCTGGTTTCTGACCTGTATAAAGTGACGTCCACCACGTCATTGTATACTCAACCATTGACGCATAAGCTGATGTCACGCTTACACCACAGATAATGCGGGTGCACAACATCTGCCCTGGCTTTCCCAATGCTGTTGGAAATATCATCTTTAGCTAGACCACCGGGACTGATACAGCCGCCCAGGTAGACAAATTTGTCTACTACCTCAGACCACATAGTCATGCAGCAGCACTTTACCCTTTGCAGATGTGAAGTGCATGCCAAACCGTGAGGCAGAGTAAGTTAGATTATTTAATATTGTTTGGATTACGATGGCGCCAAATCCAAGAAAAGCTATGTCATCTGCGTACTCGATATCTCTGAGCGAATGCGTCGCGGAGCACTTTGACCCCACAGTCTGGTAGTGAGTCTTCCATAATCGTATGAATGACGAATGTGAAGGGGAAAGGTGATAGAGGACATCCTTGTGTGACATCACTTGTGGTGAACTCGGGCGAGGGTTACGTGTAGACCTTCATATGTCGGCGGGATTAGACGTACAGCTCCTTAGGGAGGATCAAGAATTTATGTGGGACACTTCCATAGTGCCAGAGAATCAAAAGCGGATTTCAAGTCAAGGATGACAACTACTTGGTCGCTAAAAGCAGTGTGGCTGTTCCAGAAAATGACGAAGGGTGGAAATGTGACTGATGCATTCCCTTGCGTGGCGGAACCCGTTATGGTTATCATGGATTTGTCCCTGTGTCCGGTCAACCTCGAAGATAAGACCAAAGAACACCTTCGGTGCCACGGTGGTTTTCACAGCGTCCGCGTACCATTTTTGAAGATAGAAATAACTGTCGATATGCCCTCTTCTGCGGACACTTTGTTCACCTCATGTTGCACCAGTGAGCCTTGCTTGATGGGTCACCAGGGATTCTCCGCCTTCGTTGAAGAGGGCTGGATACAGATCGTCCGGTCCTGGTGCTATCTCATATTTGAGTATTGATATTTCTTTCGGGGAGCGATTAAGGTTTGCTTTCCGTTCGCCCGTTGCACTATCTCCAGAGGCCGTGTTGAAGGGGTCCAGTTAAGCTATTCTTCAAATTGTTCAGCCCATCTTTCCAATTGCCGTTGCTTTCCTAGGACCCCTCGATATTGTCAGTTTATATAGGGCACGGCAGTTTCTGGTAGCAGAAGCCCTCTCCATCTTCCGAGCTTTCGATGTCCACCAGAGTTCTCGGCCTTTAGGCTCCTCACTGTTTGTCGTTTGGGAGATTTGCGTGCGTCGTACTCGCTGTCTGCTGTTATGGATTTCCTGGCATCAATCAAGATATCCAGTGGTCATTTGGTTGTATCGGGGAAGTCGGACGGAGCACTGAACGCCGCTACGATAGCTCCTTTCACACTTTGCCATGCATCGTCCACGCTGTTGCCAGCAGTGCAATGTTGGTTTACTGTTGAGCTGTGGTAGTTCTTCGAAGTTGTGCGTGCTTCCTGCTAAATTGCGATGTCCTGAAGGAAAACGAACTGTCAGGCGTGCATTCACCATCGCCTGATCGAAATTATGTTGCGTGTTTCAGAAGGAACCGCAGGCTTGAATTGTTTCTCTCCATCTGTGGCTGATGGTCCACGATTGATTTGCGTTTGGTGGCCGCCAGGTTACGCGATGCGAACGTTTACGCTGAAAGTTTGTAGTGATCAAAAACAGTTCCTGATCAGTGCACACCTCGATGAATTGCTCTCCGTTGTCTGTGCGATGAGCACCGACTCCGGAGCGACCGCACAGATGTGATTCCAAGGAGCTCAGATGATTGACTTTGGCAATCATATCGTCTGCAATGATCACAATATCAGTGCTTGTTCAACGGATGAGCCCGGATAGCTCTCCATAAAAATGATCTTTTTCAGCCCCAGAACAGCAATCCTTTGGGACACGCGTCGACACTACAAACAGGTACCGTTTTTTACTTCGAGAGGCATTGACCGTGATTGAGCTGGATAACCGGACGGCACAAGGACGACTGTACACTGGGATCCAGTTCAGCAGAGTGTGTTCAGCTCGGGCTGATTTTAAATCGCTTCGGGATCACCTAACCAACGGAGGGAGAAATGTCAAAGCTGAACCCTTCCTTGGTGCTCTGAGGTGTATAACTACACCTGTCTTTTGTGTGTGTTTCGGAGACACGGCGTACATCAATTTTAAGGGACCATAAGGTTTCAGCAAGCATTGCCTGTTTGCCAATTTGACATAAAGTACGGACGTTAAGAGCTCCTATATAGAAAGGATCTCGTGGATTTAGAAGGGTGTTATTTTGTTTGCTGTTAATAGGCAGCGAGGAGCATAAGGCCTTTCGATCAGATAAGTGACAGTCAAGTGATCCAGTGACGTTTGCTTGTGTGGTGGGAAGGGGTTGGGGAGGGACATCGGTGGACACCGAACTGCGTGGGCAAATGATACTTCCCGGTTGCCCAGGCCGAGGAAGGGGGTTTGGTTGAGGTACCCCACCTTGAGCCTTTGACTCAAAGGTCTGACCCACAAGGCAGTGGGATGATGTAGGGTTTTGTTCGGGGACCCTGCCCCTAGCCTCTAACTTAAAAGTCTGATCCACGAGGCAGCGGACAGTAGGGTTTTCTTTGGGGACTCTACCCGGAGCCGATGACTCAATAGTCTGACCTGCTCGGCTGCAGGGGGTTGGCCTAACCTGAGGGCGCAGGGAATAAGGCATTACTATCTCATTCCTGATGCGGCTGCGCACAGCAGGTGCCTTATGAGCAGCACCGGACTCTTTGGTTTTAAAAGTATTTTGACCGTAGTGGATAATGCGCCGGCGGTCACGGTCAACCGTTGGGCGATCGGAGTGTGCGGTTTTTAGGGCCGACCTTTTCTAACCCGTCCTTCCTCCGGGGAAGGCAGCATCGCTGCTTCCATAAATATGGACATGCTGGTCACCTGGGGGAAACACCTTACTGCCTTCACACTCCTATCGCAGAAGACAGTACGACTTTATCCCCAGACCACCGATTACTCGTAGTACGGGGTCTCGCTGCTCTTGGTCTGACTGCTCCCTTTTGGCCTTCCTGGCATGGTTGCACCTTGTGAACGAAGCTCAGCCAGTGTAGCCCGCGGGATCATTGCAGAGCACAAGCCCGTCCTGCAAGACAAATGGCAACTTCAGGTTTGGAGAACACGCATACTCTACCTCAGCCTGGTCACCTATCTCGAACCGCTCAGTACGACCCCAACTTACTCGCACTTTGTTCTTCGTATCTGGTTATCCTTATCTTATGGCTCACCGTTATGCCTACCCCCAGGGCGACCAGAAGTTCCGTGGTTCGAACCCAACCTCCACATCTCGACTTCTGTCCAGGCTCGGGCAACATGGCAGTATCCCAGCCCTCGTGCTTCATTTGGGTGGCATGGTAGCTAGGCACCGAAAGGGTTACAGCTGAACGATTATATAGCCCCAGGGCTGAATACTCCTTATTGGACCGGATTCCAGTAAATATTCATCTTTGCGTTATTAGGTTGACTGGTTCGATGAATATCAGTGCACCTTGACTTGGTAAACGGTGTTTTTTGTGTCATCATACGCTTCGACTCGCGGCAGCTGTGAGGCTGAGAAAGATTTGTCACAGTTTCTCCGGTAAGCTAGAAGTACAGATAGAAGGTGGTATGAATGCTCAGGTTAGTCGGCTAATTCCTGATAAGGCCCATTTTGGCGACCGATCCGGGGTTGGCACTCACTGCAAGATAATGAAACACCACTTCAATTATGTGTTCACCGTTGTTTGTCCCTAGCCAGCACAAGTGTAAATCAGCCGTGGACTCAGCTGGGCCATATGGCAATCAGTCACCGCTGGAGAACTTCGATACAATAATGCCGTTCATTTTGGATTACAGCTCTGGACGCCAATCACGCTTTGTTTGGGCACGCATGTCCATTCGCTTCTCTCATGGAACGAGTCGGTTGATGCAAAAGCATTCAGTGCACCCCCTGCGAAGCCTCTGTTTCTCAACATGGTGATTTGGATGCCAACAGGAGGAAGGTGAAACAGACCATGACCACAGCTGTTGAAACCTTCCCGAAGATGCTCGCACAATCCAGTGAACATTGGATGTCGTCGGAATCAGCAGCTCTGATTGGAGCCAGGAAAAATGTACCAGCAACGTCATGTATTGACGTGCGCAGATTCCTCACGCCGTATAATAAAGAGCCTAAAAGTTGACAGAAAGTGCTAGTAGATAGCAAAAGCCTGAGAAATAGAGAAAGCTTTTGCAACGGGGTTCAATCGTATCCTTTTCCTGATGAGCCGTTCAACCGGCGGAAGCGGGTGGGTGTTATTGGAATTATCTTCAAAAGGAATGATGCCATATTCCGTTCACAGAAACGTCGTGTATGGTGGGCTGAACACTTTGAAGAGCAGTTTACCTGGGCCCCATCAACTCACCCTGGACGGACCGAATGAACCCGAGTGGGACGTTGACATCAGTTCGCCATCGATCATGAAAGTCCAGCATGCAGTCTCATTTCTTTAGCGCAGTAAACCACCGTGCACTCTTCAAAGAAGGTGGCGAGTCCGTCGTAGATAACCCAACGACCTTACCAAAAATGTCTGGAATAAGGTAAAAGGTCTGACAGATTTGAGCGCCTCTACGACAATTCCCGTATTCAAAAAGGGTGCAAGAACATCTTGCTGAATCCACCGAGGCATCAGCCTACCTATAGCTTTCGAGGTGTTCTCTGGCAATATCCTGCCCATTTTGAGTTCACATTTGTTGGTGTCTTGCAAGGATATCCTCTGTCGCCGTTTCTGTTCAACTTCGTAATTGATACGCTGCTTGAGTTTTTACCTGCTTCCAACACGAGGCTTCCGCTCTCGGTCGTTGAGTGCACCGATGATATTGCTCTTTGATCAAAGATGCTATTTTAAATAACTTGAATTTTTCTGCTGCGCAGCTCGGTTTTCGCTTCGCACTTGCAAGGTATGAAGTCCCGCAAGATTGTGTAGGATCTAAGCCAAACCCCATGCTTGCAGTTGAACCGGTCGTTTACCTGAGCAGCTCTGGCGAAGAGGAAAGTCACTTCCCGAATTGGGAAGGCCAGACCAGCGTTTGTTAACCTCCGACATTTGTGGTATTGAAGGGTAGAGTATACAATGCCGTCCTGTGTGTTATGCCTCATGGACCAGAGGCGTAATCGCTGCGTGTGGATGACCACTAGTGCCTCCGAAGCATTGGTTGGTCAGGTGGGAACATCAGATCAGTAGTACTGATGTATGGCAGCTGGTTTTTGAGAAAGTGCATTTCTTTCAACTGGTCGCACTCCACAGGTTTTGCTGGTTGGGCCAATTACCTCGTATGACTCGTAGAGTTTTCTTCACCTAACCTTGGGATGGATGGAGACGACCCAGGGGCCGTCAGTCCTGGCAACAGCATGAAAGACCTTATTAGTCAACTCAGCCGTGTTGTTAAATGCCGTCTTCCCGGATGGGGACCGCGGGACAACACGAACCAGTAGTTAGTGACCCTTATCAATAATCCTGTGTCATGCAACTGATGGCGGTGCTGCATCAGACCTTTCCATCCTTCCACACCGGACAAACAGAACCATTGGGCGTCAATGGACTGATTGGGCCGTAGCCTCCAATGCGTGGCTCTCAGTCCCTTATCCTCGGCGAACTAAGTTGTAGAACGGTTTGTGAACTGAAAACCTGAACGAAACTGATACAACGACAGCCCACAATGTAACACTGAGACCGATTGTCGTTCTGACGCTACAACTGACTCGAATTAGCAAACGTGATCCTGACCTTTGAGGTTTCCTCTCTGACTTCACCAGACGCTTCTATCAGAGCTGATACAACAGTTGAGTTGTGTGAGATTCTAACCAAAAGAACAAATAACCAAGACCGGCTAAAAAATCGCAGGACTCCTGATGAAGATGGTATCTCTACAGAGGTATACGAGATACGCACTAACGCCCTTTTCACTCCACTTCATGAGTTTAGTCTGACACAACAAAGTGTTTCCGGCTGCAACACCTGTATTAGTCCTTTTCACGAAAAAGCTGACACCTTTTCAAGGGTTTGGTAGACAGCAGGATCTCTTCTGATTAACACATTAGCTAGCTTCTCTATCGGTTCTGTGGTTCGAACGTGACCTCTGTCTAGGCTTGGACAACGTGGCAGTATCCCAGCCCTCGTGCTTCATTTGGGTGGCATGGTAGCTAGGCACCGAAAGGGTGTTACATCTGAACGATTATCATTATCTAGCCGTTTCACTCTTTTCCCGGGTCACTAGTCTATTTGTGACAGTTGTCGTTGGATGTAGCTTATAAAATATTTCCCATCCTTACGAATCGCTTTAGTGGCTAAATTTACTCAGGCATCATAACATACCAGGCAGGTTTTTGCTGCGAGGAACCAGTTACTCCAGAAGTCCTTTGATCAGTATATTCAGCGCGAGTACATTGTTTGAAGACGGGTATTACTGTTCATTCGCCCTAGTTTTCTAGTTTGGACTTTTTCCCCCAGACGCAACTGAATTGGCTGTTAAATCCACTGCCGTCTTTGAGCACACCATGTGGAAGGTCACTGGGACTAGGAGCACGGTGATTTTGGATAGACGTGTACACTCGAGCTCTCCACGTTTATAGTCCGCGTTCCCTTCGAAGGTCGGCATCCTGGATGGGGATACAAATGGTGGCCAATTAAATTGTTCCTCAATGTATTTTGCTTGGTACTAGAGCACGAATATGGTCCCTGAGGTTTTCACTAACAGCAAGATCCCGGGGACCTATCGAATGCAACCACCTGCGAACACTTTTCGCCCCTTCTATTTACTCCATCTGAACCCGAATGTCTTCTCACCCAGTTTTACCTAGTGTCGGATGATGCATCAATTTGGATTGTGGTTGCTATCGGGGGAATCTGTCGTCCGGCCCCAAGCAAAGCCACGACCCCATAGAGACCCAGTCCTTGGGAAAATCTGTTTAGCTTGTAGTGCTAACGTCCGATATCAAACCAACAGACAGGAGTCAGTTCTGATAAGTTTGTTTAATTTCACATGCTAACTTTGAAGGTTATTGTGACCGTGTCTTTCATGGTATCGGAATCACAACCTTTTTGAGCGTATATCGATATTGAATAGAGGTTCACTGGCATCCATCTTGATTGGGTTGTATGTTTATCGAACGCATTCAGACCTGGCTGTGGATGTAGCTGTCACCTTTCATGATCAAGCACCAGGTTGAAATTGGAAGAAGTTGTTCTCAGGTGGTTTGAGGTGCAACGTCGAAACGAGCCAAGGATGACCATGTGCTTACTGTTCCCAAGGGGCTGAAATGTAACACCGTGGTAGCCGGCGTCTGAATCGCTTGAAATGGCCCAGCTAATGACACCATACATTACGTTCTCGGCTGTGGGAGACGGCAAACTTTCAATGTGTTCTGTGGACCTAAGCAGCATATGCATTCGGAATGCATGTTTCCGCAAATGCACCCGATATTGCACACAAAAGTAACAGTTAAACAGCTCCCCAACTTGAACACGTCTCGGTTAGCGCCTGCTTTATTTCAACAAGCGACTGAATTTCAGACCATGGGACAGAGGCTAGTAGCGAGGAAGGGTCAAGTCATTGCTTATTCACGCAAACCTGCCCTCCATCCACGTACGGCCTGGATAATTGCTCTCAACGTCAGGTGACTGGTTGAATAAACTCTGTTGGGAGAATGTCTGTGAGCTAACATGACACCACATTTACTCCTCGGTGCAACCAATTTTGCGAATGTTGCTTACCAGGAACCCGTCGTTGGATTTGCTCACCCCATTTTCATGTTCTGTCCCCTGCAGCTACCTATTCCGTGGACTCCGTGGAAATGGAACGTCTCCCAGGTTACTTTGTCTACACTGACCTATTTGATGATGTACGTTTCATTTCATATCCTGTTTTCCTCCAGTAGTTAAAAGACTTGATGGCTGGTGGTATGCTCAATACCAGTGTATGCTCCAAATGGAGGTAACTAGTATCATGACTGACTAAATCAAACCATTCATTAATATTCTTGACCCTGAACATGCATTTGGTTGTATATTTTACGAGGGATCTACTGTGCTCACATGACAGTGCATCTCGACCTGATTTTTCATGTATTGTTAGACAACGTGCCGAGGATCGCAATATGAATCTCCACTCAAACAGTAGATGTCGCATCTGCCAAAAGAAGCCTGTCGTGCTTACTAGGATCGAACCTGAAGACATAGAAAATCAGGTTGATATCAAAGCTGTTTGTCGCATTAGTTGGAGAATGAATTAGTGAAGTGCATGTAACAGCATCGTCTTCCGAGTTTAACGGTGCACCAAATTTTTTGAGTTTGTAAACGTGACTTTGAGAGATCTAACTACATGCTGTTGCACGCTTCCTTTCCAGAACATGTATGACCACACCATGCAGCTGCTAATGGAAAGGAACTTGGACGCTAAATTTCAGGAGGAACTCCAGGATTTCTGCACATCGGAAGAACACAAATTATACCTGAAATTTCTAGACGAATTCCACGCCTATTGTAGAGACTAAGCAACAGTCACCTCTCGTTCGTAGCTTCGACTGGAGGAGCATTTCACAACTGTGCATCTCTTTTTACATAATATTTAATTGAATCGTGATTTTTGTTTTATCCAATGAGTTCCACTATTCTGGTTGATCAGAACGTAGTGAATTTTCCATACGGTAATTTCGGAGAGTGTTAGATCTGAATCTGTAACCAGTGTCGATAATGCACAAGCGGGACATTGCCTGATGGGGAGGGAAGTACGTGGTGTCCAGAATGTTTAGGAATAAATGTCTGGGGTTTCTGCTGAAGGACACATCTACGAACATGAAAGTGGGCTATGGGATTGTCGTTAGATAGCGGTTTTCTGCCATTAAAACAACACCAAGTAACCGGCTGCAGCGTTTCAGTGTCCTCCGGGACATTCTCCATTTTGCACGGCCTAATTTGAAGAATTTAAGTTACGCCTAATGACTAGTGATGCTGGTAGATTTGGAGGATTTCAGTTACGCCTAATGACTAGTGATGCTGGTAATAACCGCTGCTCCTAGTTTTTGGTATCCGTTCCGCTCTGTGAGATTGAGTTTATCGCGAAATTCCGCCATTCTTCTAAACTTGCCTCTGAGTCTTTGTAGTCCTTAGTCGGATGTTCCTGCAGGAACCACCGAGGTTTCTTGTGCTGGTTGGTCACAGCAGTTCCAGTGTTTCAGTGGCGTATCATTCAACACACACCACATCATCCTCACCACACCTGCACCCTCAGTTCAAACGGTCTACACCGTAGATAGTTGGATGCGTGCTGGCTTCGTTCAGTCTGCTTGTTAGTTCCACCACGTCAGAAAAATGCCCGGTTCGTTGAGTTCATTTGATCCAGCCCCACGGAGTGGAGGCAAACGGGAGTTTTGCTTGGCAACTGAGTGCAAAAACTTAGTTGGCAGCTTCGTGAGCCACATGCAGTGCATGCATGTGGCCCCCTCAGGTTACTGCGGTGAGGTAATCACGTTTATATGTGGTGCGGGGTTTTCGGAGTGCGTACAAGGATGCCGCTGGGTCTCGTAACGACTACTATAACTCATTCATACGAGTCGCTTCATCTTTTGGTTCGGAGTACAAATCGGCCAGACTACAGCTCAAACGTAACCTGTGTATGGAAAGAGAGGCGTGGTGGAACCAGAAAATTCCAGAATTGGAAGAGGCCAGTGTGGCTGGGAATGTATGAGAGCTCTTCCGCCTAATATACAAAACTGTACCTAAAAGGCCTTCCGTAATCAAAGACAGTATACATGACAGATCAGCGTCTAGAACGGTTGGCAGGATAATTTCGGCAGCAGTTTATTTGACTCAGCATTTTCTCACGTCTACTGGCTTCTCTTATATTACAACGCCTTTATTCGGCAGAATCATGCAGGATTTCTAAATGGCATAGGGTGCTTTGATCAATCCTGAACAGCGCCACACCCCGATCAAGAATCCCGGTTTTCCTCGATTTTAAAAAAGCCTTTGTCTGTGGATAAATTAGCTGTCCTAGATATTAATGGCCAAAGAGAAATGCGCTTGGAGTTCGTAAACATTCTTCGCACCCTTCATTTCCATTATTTCGGTCGCGTTAGGGTGCATGATGAACTGTCCAAAATCTCCCTGAAACTAGTAGAGTTCGTCAGGGCTCTCTCATTTGTGTTCAACTTTGTCATCGACGTTATCATTGAGTACACACTCCACGAGGTCATGAGTCTAAGTATCGAGTCCACGTCGGAATCTGGATTAAGCGAACGAAAACATCCTGTTTGACGGCTTGTCCGAGCAAAGTAATTTAACGAGAGTATCTGAGGTGGTCCCATTTTCGGTACCTTCAAAGTGCAGCCTTATTTCAAGATTTCCTATCCCCATGGGTTTCTCTGAAACGGGATGAAAAGGTTGCGTTTGTTAACTGCTTTACGTATCCTGGCAGCCGCTTAAGCTGTGATTCTACTGTAACGCATGAAGTCAGCATGCGGACAATCAAGGCGCGATTGGCGTTGGCGAGCTTGCGTCATTTACGGTACCGTAATCGAATTTCGCTGAAGCTAAAGCTGTGTATACGAGGCAACTATAAGAGCCTCCTTACTCCATGGTTGCCAGATTTTGCCTCTCAAATCCCAGGACCTTAGGCGTCTTCAAGTGCCTCCGTGAGCAAGCGGGTAATTGGTAACGAATTCAATTCTTTAGAGCAGCAGATCAAACATATCAGGCTGAGGTAACTAGGGCGTGTTACGTATGGCACTGTCTACCGAAGAGGACGTTGTTTTCTGCGTACAGGCCATGACATGACGACATGAACTGGAAGCGGCTACTGTTAATCCGAGTGGCATGGGATCCCCGCGCCTTCGTAGTTGGGCCCGTGTACCGCTGCTTGAAGGTGGTTGGAAACCCTGAATGACATGGCACGCAATCCATCCCACTGGAGTGCATATTATCATTTCCTAGCCGGACCGCCTATCTAAAGTCCGGCCAGTTTTGTGCACTGGGTTCATGTCGACATTCGATCGAGGGAGCTTGGTTGGTGACTTCGACATGGTGCTCGGATATGTTTATTCTAGTGCTTTCCGAAGGTATGGGCATCCTATTCTTGATCGTTTCCCTTAAGGACACAGGGCTTCTTTGCAGAGTCCGTTTTCTTTCCACTCTTTACTAAGGCTTTCTTCCCTCACTGTTGCATAGCAGCAGCATATATTACTGTCACTAATGAGTTCCCGGACCTTAATGAATACGCTTAAAGGAAATCTTGACCCTACCTGGCCTGCAACCTTGAAGCTCCACTACTCAACTTTTTGTACAATTATGAAGTCCCATATAACCTACCCGAATGGGCGTCATCACCATCTACACCACGGCGGATTGCGTTGATCGTTACATCTGTCCCCACTTTAGGTTAACAGACTTAACCGTAGGCTTGTGCACGCCCATAAAACCCAAATAGATCCTCTCCCAGGCTCCAGCCAACCATGGATTTACTTCGAAACCCCCTTCTATCAAGAACGGGACTTCCAATCTTTCATGGAGCTGACCTGCGGTCAAGGTAGTTGGTTTAAACGCGCAAGCGACCTGTATTTTCTGATGGCTACCAGTCGATTCTTACTGCACCCCCTTCAATATCAGGTTGATGCAGCTACCTGAAATCCAGTCCGCAGATCTTGTTTATCTAGATTATGCAGACATTGTCCTAATTTCTGAAGACGATAGGCGTTTCACGGTAAGACTATCCACCCCTCAGTATGTACCTTTTACAAGTGCGAGCCACGGAAGCTCTGAAGGCCCAGTGTGCAATGCAAGGCGAGGATCGCTAAAGCTGGGGACTATATCCGGCAGTATCGCCTGTTTTTACCCAGTCGTGTGTCACCTGGAGAATGCTGGATGGGGAAAATATGGCTCTACGACCGCTTTAGAAAGATATGAAGAATGAAACGGATAAGTTGGTAAGCGACACTGAATGATCAGGATACTGTTTGTGTAGCTCCCCTTCAAACATGGGTGTATTTGGTCAACAATACATACGACTGATTATTACAACTCAACTGAATGACGTATCTGCCACCAAATCATCTGATAAACTGGGTCTAGAATCCATGATTTTCCCATTTCCCTTTTCAACAGAGCCTTAAATGAAGACTTAGTTTGGACTAATTCTACTCTTGTCAGCAGTGACTAATGAGGCACAAAAAAGTATACACGAAAGCGATCTCGTGTACCCGTCCGCGCCCACGAAGCGATCGACCCAGTCGCTCAACGGCCCTCTAGACTAATTCATAGCGACTTCGGTTCCGCCCGTTTTCTGGTTTAGTGACTAATCTGAACTATTTATTTCATTATTCACCCCTATTTTAACCATTAGATATGTACTGATCTGGCGACGAGATCCCAAAAACAATACCGTTCGTCAGAGTGTTTCTTGAATCTGTCATGATATTCATCCTCATGTCAGCACCCAAGTTCGTTTCCTAGCATGACCTGCAGCGCAAATTCATTCCTCTCAGATGTGCATTTGCTGAGTTATCTATAAACGCACGACCCAAGCCTCAATCACAATTGGGCCATTCACTGAACCTAGCAAGGCAATACAGATTTCCAACATGCATTACATCCTTCTCGAACTTAGCGTCTCTTCTGCTAACTGGCCTGTGAAATGTGTTAAGGAAGAACAACGCATGCACAAAAAATAACTGTAGATTTTATAAAAGAAATGTGTACACTTTCTTGGCGTGAATTGCAACTGCATAATAATGGTTGAAAAAGGAATCCAGAGCGGTTACAATGGGCGATCGAAATAGAAGACCGGGTAACATTTTTACACAAACGTGTCGACACCAGATGGGCTGGTAAGGCGAAAAATGTATACCCTCATAACACGGTCCCGAGACCTGCAGCCTCGACAATCGCACTACTCAGACAGAAGTATTCCATGTCAGATGGGTCGGTATTCCCCGTGTGCGCTTGCTCACTGTTGTTCATTGCTGATACATCAGAAACCTTTGTGCTCGAAGATTTTATGAACTCGCCGAGCGCGTGCTTGAATCTTGATACGTTCTGAGTGAACCTGTAATATAGTAACACCATGAGTTTCGAGTAAGATGTGGGTAAATGTATTTCTATTGATTCACTTCCGGTACCCGTGATCGTTAAGTTAATTCATTTTCTAAAAATCGTTTTAAGCGGGTTCACTAATCTAAATTACCTATTATGAGGTACCAAGTGATTTACCGTCTTATTTCAGGCTTCGTCCCCGGGTGAAACACTACAATGGAAATGGGCAAACGTCTGCGACACATAACAGGCTAATGAATCAGACGTGTGTTATAGTTTTCCGAGCAAAACTGCTAGAAGACGGAACTTCTCGATAGGATGACCAGGTCGTGATTTTTTGCCTCCCAGGTGTGCTCCCTAGGTTTCCGGAGTAGCAGTTGAGGATCGTCAGGAACCAGCGACCAGCCTACTACACCGGGTCGATTCCGGCGAACCAAAGTCGGCTTCGGAATTCAAGGGAAGACAGTAGTCTAAAAAGTCCATCACATAGATGATACAGTCCGCAAAGATGAACACATCAGTAGGCACCTATGTTCACTTTTGCTGACATGCAGGAAAATCTGCAGTAGGCAAAGGTTAGGAATTTGTCACGTTGGTGGCTAGCGCAGGGAGTTCAAAGACGATGGGCGATATGGAGGTCAGTAGCCATGCGTTTTCATATGTAACACTATAGAGCTGTTTGAAACGACCTTGGGTCGTCCGCCGAATGATCCAGATTGGGCGTCTAGGCCATCGACAAGTCAAACTTGCCTTAAGTTTTTACCGACTACCTAGAAGTTGGTTGAGGTAGAGGGGTGCACGTGTCCGTTGCCATCCTGAATTTTTCGCCCGTTGGCGGACAGCAGTGAGTTTAGGGTCTCATGTGTACAAAGGCATAATAAGGAACATTTGTCGAACAGGTTGACCTCGAAGTTACCCATCGATCCGTTATTCACTGCACCAGTTAGATTATGGACGACACTGCTTGCAATCGGTTGACTGGTTCACTAAGGCCGTCGGCTGGATGGTTTCGACATTCGGCCGTTCAAATATACCACGGGTCCGCCAAGAACATCCATAAATCGGGAAACAAATCGGCTCGTCGACACTAAAAAAAGCCAGGATGGTAATACGATTCCTTGGGACTTGGATGTTCATTGCCTCCAAGTTTGTACAGGACTGATGACAGTAATAAAGATAATAATCGTTCAGCTGTAACACCCTTCTGGTGCACAACTTCCATGCCACCCGAAGAGAGCAGTGCAGTTGAGATACTGCCAGGCTGCCCAAGCCTAGACAGACAGGCAGTCGATATGATGGAGTTGGGTTCGAATCACGGACCTTCTGGTCAGTCCGCACCCTAAATGAGCCATCTCGATGCCGTAGGGAACTCAGAGATTGAGAAGACAGTGTGTTTGTTCTCAGTCGTCATCGTGGTCATAGTAAATTACGTGTGAGGAGCGTAGAATTACTCGACCGTTGAATGCAACAGCAGAGATGCAACCATCTGGTTCGTAAGTTAGATATCCATCAATTCTCCAACTTCACGTTCACCGGAAGACACGTACGTGCCGATCTGGGAGCTACTTTCTTACTTCCCGGACAGCGAACTCACGGGATTAAACGAAAAACAACCAGTCACAGAAACGAGTATGTTGAGCACACAACCCAGCCGCTCTTTATAAATTGAAACCACACAAAACGACGAGGGGGGGTAATTGTCATTCTCATTACCTCTTACAACAACTCGTGTGCGGTTCTGGAGTGTATTACCTTGAGAAAACTCGCAAAGTAAATACCAGGTAGTGCTGCTAGTGATCCTGAATCCTCAAACACCTTTTCAGGACCTGATAGTCCGGTTACCGACGTGGTATTGGAACAGCACTCCGCCGATGTTCGACCCGCTTCCCGTGAAAGGAAACGCAGTTTTACGCGAATGCTCTTTTGTATCCTCTTTATTGTCCGACAAAACTCCTAGGCTCATGATGCAACCAATCAATAGTTCTGTTCATTACGGTACCACTCTTCCTACTGATCGGCTACGCCTCATTAACTTTTAACCCGTCCAAGTTCACTGAATTCCCATTTTGGTTATTTTCCAGCACTCTGACCGTCCCACATTAATGGTCTCTATACGATGGGAACATCGCCGCGGGTACGCCTGTTTCTATGACTGAAAGAGATGGTTCAAGTGGTTGGAGCGCGAATCTACTGACCGGAAGGTCCGTGGTTCGAACCCGACCTCTGTCTCTCGACTTCCCCTGTCTAGGCTTGGACAACCTGGCAGTATCTCAGCCCTCGTGCTTCCTTCTGGTGGCATAGCAGCAAGACACCGGAAGGATGTTACAGCTGAACCATATAATGATTGAAAAACGACGGTCTTTCAATACGAGTGATCCCGTTGACAGTTTCGCACATCTACATGCAATGTACAAAGCTACGCGGAAAATCTACCTTTGAGAAGCTAGTTTGCTAGTAGGGTATTCGTGTGAACCGTGACGAGGCACTGCACCGTGTACTTAGATCCCCTTGCCTGCGTTAGCCCACGTGGTACATAGCAGCAGCTAGATAAAAATGAAAGTTGGAAAGAACAATCGGTCGCTTTGAGTGCACGATAGGCGAGCAAGTATATTGAATCGTTCAGTGCCTTACATTTTCAGCTTTACTTGAAAACGCTATAACTTCAAGTGAACCTAACATCAAACGCACTCCCTCTTCATTTTCGGACATCAAATTCAGAACAGTAATAAAATCCCGTGTAACAATATACCAAAAACTAAACAAAATTTCAGATGATGGGACTGGTGCAGATTCTTAATTCGGGTTCCGCTGAACTGCGGTGGCCTCGTTTGAGGTAGAAATACTATCAGCGCTAACGCAGACTGACTTCCGAATCAATATACGGAAATATCAATAACCAGTGGACTTTGCATGAGCAAACAATGTCGGAGCTTGGCTAGGCGCGCTAGACACGAGCGACCAACCAGATTACGTGAGACGCAGCAACTAATCGGGATGCGGATTCTACACACTCACTTGTCACGATTTGCACCGGCCAGGTTGAATTCGACTTCATCCATAAGTTTTTCAAATAGCTTGGAAACAGCCTCCTGGCGCCCGGTTGGCAGACTGGCTATGACCCGGTTGCGCAGTTGAGTGTAGTACTGAATTAGAGGCAGTGAAAAACAAGCAGTGTAAAACATCTGAAAATGTCTGGTAATTTAAAACAGCTACCAGCGCGTCTTGAACTTACTTCACTGTCCAACAATATCAAGGGGAGTAGAGGATGAGTGATGGAGAACTGAATCCTACAATCTTCCTGTATCACAGAACTGAGTAGAATAACCATGATTCGTCGCAGAAGATTGAGGTTGTTTGGAACTTGGTTGGGACCGGGCTTAATCAGGTTTAGTAAGGTGGCCTCAGCAACCGGGATCCGCGTAGACCAGACGGCGTATTTCGATGCTCCATAGTGCCTCATTCGACAGTTGGTTATGGTTGAGCTGGACAAACCGTTGCCGACCACCACGTCGTTCTCAAGCACAAGAAGTCGAGGAGCATCGTCTGCACTCAATCCAGAATCTATTTGTTGTTGCTGTTGTAGCAGCTTGAACAAGTGGGTGAGAATGTAATCCAAACACAAGCAACAGTTTTCTGCGACTGTAGTATCTGGAAAAGAAAACATGCGGACGGGGATGTACAAACTGTCTTAGAGATGGTATCAGAAATGCTGGTGAGTCGTTCGGCAAACATAAAACTAATCTGGATTAGTACTGCCTTGGTCATCAAACCCTCCCGACATTATAGACAGAACGTTCTACAAGGAGACCAAAATTTTTTGTGTACGAGTTATCGGAAGCCTGGTGCAGTTGCCTCGGTGCTATACTCAGACTATTGGTGGTTCTTTAGTGAAATGGACTAACTGTGGAAAATTAGCTGGACGGGAAGCACCTAGGGTAGAGATGGATAGATTTTCGCTCAAGGATCCCCGTTGAGATAGGCCATAAATCGCAGGTTCTTCATTCAGGAAGTAATGAGAACCTATCGAGTAATTTTCCTCGGGGGCAGTAGATTCCGCCATCTACGGAGTGCCCATCTCTGACACGGGATGATTCCGGAAAACGCGCACAAGCCAGACATTTAGGTCCGAAAAGCTCAAGAAACCTGAAGCGACTCAACAAAAGTATAAACAGTAACGAAAACCTTTCACTGGGAGCTCTTAAGCCATCAGTCGCACTGAACGCGTGCTTCCGGATAGTTTTATCGAGGAATGTTGATGGGAAACTCACCAATAGACATGAGACTGTGCGCTATGGTATTCAGGAAGTGGCTCAGAACCGCATCACCCAGGGAAGCAACGAATGCAATGTGATCGTTCACCAGATATTCCAACAACGAGAAGAAGGACTGTGAAACTTTAGGAAACTCCTGTTTGTAGGGAAGAGAGGATGTAAGGAAAATAATTTCATAGCGTTGTTGTACGCCCCAGACATGGGTTGCAACCAAGATCCCATGGTGCACCAGTTATTTCGTGAGAAAAAACGAGGAGTTGAATATTGTACAGCTCAGTCGGTCAAAAACCGAACCAATGAAATAAACAACTAGAACAGCAGCCTGGAATGAGTTATTAACAGCAGACAAAGTCTAAATTGAAATCACAATTCAGGGGTAATGGTGCCGCAACCCCCTGAATAGTCAACATTTCAGTGCCAAAGGAAATGGCACAATCCGGTGTAAGGGGGAAATCGTGGCACCTAATCAAAGAATTGTGAAGTGTTTGTAAGTCTCAGCTGACTGTCTCCACAGACTAACAGAAGGATGGGTAAACAACCAGAGATAATCGGCAAACACACTAATTTGCATATCGATTTGGTTTTCACGGGAGACTCAGTTGAATCTCTCGTTTATGATATTTTTCAACTGAATGAGTTGCACAAATGTTACTTCATGTTTCAGTTGATACGATATTCGAGATATCGGGGTATACTTTCACGAGGGGAACTACTCACAAGTTTGCTGAGAACTTTTCGACAGCCCACGACTGGTTTCTCCCTTCTTGCCTGAAAACATCACAAACGGGAGATTCAGCTGGGTTCCAGGTGAGTCTCTCGCAAAAACCAAATTGATTTGCAAATGAGTGTATTTCTCGAAAACAGTCCAATTTGGGTTCAAGTAGAACATAAGGTTGATGGAGACTCGGGGACTGCGCCAACCTGATGAGCCCCAAGAAGAGCGAAGCCGGTCGTCGGCTGTAGAAGAGTTTTCAGCAACCTTATGAGTGGTTTCCTTTTGGGAATGAGATAATATTTTCTTAATGCAAACAACAGCATTTAACTCATGTTAACGCCCACGATGAGACATCTTAAATCACTGTTCTAGAAAATGCGATATAACTAACACATCCATATCCCATCACATCGCCATATTAGAATGTCGAGTTTGACCAGATCAGTAATGGGACGAAAATCGCCAGGTTCACAAGTGTCATGTTGATAACCTCGACCAACCGCTCTCTCGAAAGTGTGTAGTAGTGAAGAGATAACCAGAAATGAAACGGCCTTCGTCGCGCTCGGACGGGAGATGCGGTGCAGCCGATGCGCAAGCTAAGTGCGATACAACGCTTCAAGCGGTGGGCCAAACGATCAAAAGCTGAACCCGGCAATTTGGAAGACCAGTGTAGGCACATTGGCTGTGAGGTGTTCAATTCCTATAGATGGGCACGGAACGTACTCTAATCGACTTAACCTACTGTCTGCAACAGTATATGTGGGGGGTGGTCGCTAGGTCTTACTTGACGCTCTTGATCCTGTCAGTAAGAAGCGGTTCTTCAAGTACTCGGACGAGATAACAAGGACTTCAAAACAACCCTTCAATGACTAGCTCAGATGAGTTATTCCAATAAAAGCACTCAGGGAAAAATACTGAATTAGTTCTCCCCTTGAGTAATTACGACTGAAACCCACCACATACAGGAACACAACTACCTGACTCACAAATGCATGCTAGTGTGTTTCATTCTCGTTTTGTGGCAAAAGCCACAGAGCAAAATGAATCCGGCCTAGTCCTCCATCACACTATGGGTCTAGTTCTTAAAGTAAGCACCCAATTAGCTACATTTATCCGATTTTTACCCTTATTTCTGAAACGGTATAAAAATATAGCAGCCAGTTTGAAAATACAAGTACCCAAATGAAGTCCACCAAAGTTCAAGGCGTCGAAGTGGGTAACTTGATCAACTAAGACCATATATTAGGCTTAGGACGGAATCGATCAGCAACAGCATGCGAAAAGAGCACCAACTAAAACCAGCTCTGATTTAAGCTGCCAATGATATGTACAGTAAATTCAAACAACCAGCAGCAACGCAAAATCAGATGTGAATCGCCAAACACAAAAAAACGCACCAAAGTTCACAACCGATTCGACTGACCTGCAGCTCAGCATCGCTGATGCACAGCATGAGTTGCACACCCATTCCGATTGCTTTCTCCAGTGAATCTTCCCGGAACAGACTGAACACCCCGAAATTGATGAAGTTACCACTAAGGCAAACTTTCAGTGCATCCAACGCGGCGACTATTGGTTTTAACTTGACCGGATAAAGTGATTGCTTGGATATTTCACTCGTGTTTGGGATCATTTGCACACCTAGGCAGATGTGACAGCGAAATAGGATGCAAAGTGCAGTTGGGTTAGGGTTGGATACTTACGCTCGACGATTAATCATATAGCGCACAGTCAAGCAGATTTCCCAGTTCAGTCACTGTCTAGTGGCGTAGATCGATGAATCCCCTTCGATATCTTCACTATTCATCACAGACAAATAACCGCTGTAAACCTATACATATTTTGTCCCCGTATCAGAACAAGGACAAACTGATCACCAATAGGATCACCAATTTTCACTTGCATAGCGTATAGCGTCTTTCAGTCACGCAATTCACGTCACGTGGTCTGATGTTGGTTTATCTGCTCTTCGAGTATCAATAGAAGTTTTTGAAATTTATATCCAGTGAACTAGAGTTACTATCCGCGGAGCGGACAAAGTTGGGAGAAATTGGCCATACCAAATATTCCAGTCAGAAAGGCTACAAAAATAGGCATAATTAAAGGCGAGGTAAAACTCCATGTAAACTATGAAATGTTCTGTCTCTCGCTGCCGGTGACACCTACCTAATTTTTCGAGACCCCCAAACACATATGCACACATTCAATTTTAACAGCTCCGACAAAGTTGTACCACCCACAGCACGTACACCTCGTAACTAACGTATCGGGTTACGGCAGCCTCCCCTCTTCTAGAAGGACCTCTTTCAGTCGGCTCCAGCAGCAGTTATATAGAGGCCGGTTATTGCTTGTGTACAGTCTCATCCAATGGGCACCATTTTGACCCGCCCTGCAATCTTTGGGAGATCCTTATCGATAAACGAAATGGTGACCACATAGCAGCCAGGTGAGCATTACAAGGACATAACATGCTGGATGGTAGGAAGCTGAAGCTTGCATTTTGAAAGCCATATTAGCTGTACGGGAGGTGAACCGTACGGTGAATAGCTCCACACATCTAGACCACTACTAACGTGCTTTGCTCGGACACATCTATTATCCAGTGGGGAAGCACACAATCCGTGTTTATGCCGAGGTGATAGTTTAGTATTATCGTGTCATCATCAGCAGCAGCAGCTGTCAGAACCGCGTACTTGTCGTACAGTGGTTGTAGCTGCCACACTTTCGTTCACCAATGATTTGGGGAGGTGAAGTAGGTAGCTGCGCATTGGAGGCGGGAGCTGATAAACTGATGCGTAAATACAGCACTGTCAGTGGACGGTTAAGTGTGGGAATTGGGAAGGGAGCTTTGCATTGAAGGCAATAGCTTGGATGCATGAGCGCCATTGAGGGCGCCACCGGGCCATGTCTGACAATGTCTCTAACCATTGATGTGGCCCGTCTCGAGGTCCCCATCCAAGAAGACGGCAATGACCAGCACAGTTGAGTTTGCTGATAATGGCTTGTATACTTCGTTGCCAAGTCATTGTTTGACAGCCTCTGCTAGTTTCCACCCTTCACATGGTTGTGCGAAAATAACCCTTCGGGGAAGTCGGTCGACTGGCATACGCAGCACGTGGCCAAGCCAGCGTGTGATCAGTTCATCTATCGAGAGTGAGTTATTTCTTCAGAACACCATTCGACGTACTTCAGCATTGCTGATCCGGTGTTCCCACCACACTCGGGCAATGCTCCGAAGACATCAATGGTCAAACACTGAAAGTCCTTTGACGTCCTTTACGCACGGCCGCCAGGTTTCTGATCCGCATAGTAATATGGAGCGCACCGCAGCATTGTAAACTCGACCCTTGACGGATAAGCTGTTGTCGCGCCTACGCCACAGGTGACGCAGGTTCACAAAGGCTGCTCTAGTCTTCCCAATCGGGATGGAAATATCATCTTTCGCGAGACCATGGGGACTGATACAGATGCCCAGGTAAACAAATTTATCTACTACCTCCATCGGTTCACCCGCAAGCACTAGGCTAGGGTTCGGGCCCACCCAGTCTTGCAGTAGCACTTCATACTTTGCAGGTGTGAAGCGTATACCGAACCGTGAGGCGGAGTTACTTAGATTATTTAATATTGTTTGCATTACCACGCCATCAGATCCAAGAAGAGCTGTGTCGTCTGCATACTCGATATCTGTAAGCTGACGCCCCGGGAGAAATTCGACCCCACAGGCAGTAAAGGCTGATAGTGAGTCTTCCATGACGAAGTTGAAGAGGAAAGGTGAAAGAGGACCGCCCTGTCTGACACCAGTTGTGGTGAACTCAGAAGAGAGCTTCCCGTAGACCTTCACACGGCCGCGGGGGTTGGCGTACAGCGCCTTAAGGAGGGTCAAGAATTTATGGGGGACGCCTTTGCTCCACAGACACTGCCACAGTGCCTGGCGGTCTACAGAGTCAAAGGCAGCTTTCAGATCGAGGAACACAACCATTGTTGGTTGCTGGAAGCAGTGTCGCTGCTCAAGAATCTGTCGGAGGGTGAAGATATGATCCATGCATCCTCTTGTAGGACGGAACCCAGCTTGGGTTCGCGGATCTCTCTCTCTCTCTCTTCTGTGTTCAGTCAACCTTCGAAGGATAAGACAAGAGAGTACCTTCGGTGCCACAGCTAACAGGCTGATACCACGGTGGTTTTCACACAGCGTCCTCGTATCCTTCTTGAAGATAGGGATAACTGTTGACATGCCGCATTCTGCAGGCACCTTCTCTTCGTTCCATATAGCAGCAACAAGCTTTGTCAGATGGGTCACCAGAGATTCTCTGCCTTCTTTGAAGAGGGCTGGATAGAGACCGTCCGGTCCTGGTGCCTTCTCACGTTTTAGTACGGATATTTCGTACTTTATTTCTTCTTCCGAAGAGCGATCAGGGTTTAGATTCCATTCACCCGTCTAACAGTGTTCACTGAACACCTCGTGTATGAATCGGTGCGATCCGTTGGACGGGATCACTTCAGAGGATGCACAGATTTTCACCATGAAAACACAGCATACCACTGAAACCAAAATGATATAAGGAGAGAGACCATTCAAGCTGGAGGAGGGAAATGTAAACCGGATTCAGCTGGAATTCGTACTCTGCGACCGGATTCAGTGCTGTGTTACAAGGTGATAAATCATCACTGATACGAAGTGTTCAATATAAGCGGATTTAGCAGGCCGGGTTTTTACAGGGGTCAAAATGTCAAGTTACGCAAGCGTCTCGGGTGGAACATCAAAGGTCACTTCTTAGCTGCTACACACAGAAGTTTATCCAAGAACTGCACTGCAGCGATGACAAGGCGTGCTACCACCGTTTCGCCTCACCCATTCGGATGCACCTCAGAATTCGAACTGACAGGCAACTTAGTTCCAATTTTGAGGAAAACTCTGGGCACGCTTATGATCTAGTGGAAATGATTACTATTACGGTGAATTTGAAGATGTAAGATAAATGAACATTGACTCTTTCCTATACAGCCACGCTCATCATATTGGGGAAGCATTGTGGGACGATGTCTGTCGAAGCGGATAAAGATGAAACTAAGTTCTAATTACAGACGAATTGTTCTTAAGCATACGGACTGACTGGCGTGTAAATAATCACGGCCATTGGCTCGTTAAGTCGTCCCGACACGTGGAACAAGCCCACTATTATACAGTGAAATCAGCGGATACAGTGATTTAAAATTCAGTCCACACGCACCACGTGTGATCGCATTCTACATTTCGATCCGTCACAAAAACTCCCCGGATGAAAGCTCGAACATCATTGGTCCTTATGGCGGCAAAAAACGCGATAGTGAAGCCGGTACCAACCGACGGAAAAGAAACAGGTCACTGTTTGACTGGGTAAGGCCATCTAGTAACTTCAGTGGCTGCGTGAATCAGAAAACAGTAGAGCGGAATAGTTCCTAGTTATGAAGTCAATTGAGTGGGTTCAACATACAATGAATCACACGGACCGAGGTTAGTTAGCATGCGTATCCTTCAACCGAGATGTTCAGCCGTATTCACTAGGACGTATTGTACAGATATATTCCAAAAGTTGAAAGCAACTAGCATAAGATCTCCGGTGAGGCAGACGGAATTCTCAAAGCGGGCCCTGGATAAATAAGATGAAAGGCCAAATCTGTGTTTATGTGATATAGCTTAGAGACAACTCATTCCGCTACTTTATAGGATATATGCAGCAAGGTCTCGTATTGCAAGTTAACGAATTTACCAAATGACATGCAAATGATGGAAAACTTCCTTCCAAAGCTGAAAGAAGATAGTTATCTGGCTCATACTTACCAAAAGTGGTAACGATCCTACTCAACTCATTGAGTAGTAGGTAACCCGTGGGAACGGTCGGATCGAAACAAAGTCGACCATTACGATTGTGAATAAGTTCGCCAACAAGCTTTAACACGGATGCGTTGACCAGCGGATCCAACGCCCACAGTTCGAGGGCGCGCACACAAAGCTTGAATCCCGATGGGTAGAACCAATCGAGCAGCATTTGATAGGCCGGCTTGGTGTTCAAGCTGGATGAAAGACCACGCAAATCGCGAGCAAGACCGACAACTGCATTTTTTATCTGGTCTGGAGTCATATGGGAAGGACCTAGGTGTGGGGCCATGTAACAATGAAAAGTTAGCGCGAAGTAGTAGTCGACGGTACGTATGGACATGAAACTCTAGATTCAAATTAAAATCCGAGGTGCAGTTCCACGCGGAGCTTGATGCAGAGAGCATCGCACTGTCCAAAGTGGTGGAGCAGAAAGGTGATACCATGACACGAAGAACAAGCTTACGTACTGTCCTTGTCTAATTGCCACTAGCCAGCATATAAGAAAAGCTTAATAGCAACAGTTAGATGGTTCATGTCGCGTGGAAACAGCTTATTGATGTAGGCAGTCAGCGAGAAAAAGTCACCTGAGGGCAAAAGTTTAAAGACAAACGGGTTAAATCGGTTGTTTATTCGTTGGGAGTTTAGGCGTAAAATTCCTAATGGTATGTCACACCATAAATTTGGCTCTTTTCAAATATATCGGTAGAAAACGATTCTTTATGTTAGAAGTCATCAGTCAGAGAGGTAATTGAATGAGATGCGAATCGATTTGTACTCCCACCGAGACCTCATACTGAAAGGGATTGCAGTGGACACGTTCGATATGGACCAGTCAATAAGGCACTCGCTACTGACATGGAGGTCCGTGGTTCGAACCCCCATGGTTTTTCGATTGTTCCGATCCGGTCACTCCGTAAGTAATTCAGGTCACATGCTACCTTCGACTCCCACGACAACTGTGAGTCAGAGGTACGGAACCTGAAGGATTGACCATGCGGTTGGCCGTCGGTCTGCTTGTTGAGCTAGACAATTTGGTTGCAATCAATCAGTGAGCAAAATAATGACCAATTACAGAACAGGAACTGTCTACGTTCTCTTTCAAGGCAGGACTGTGCGAGCGAATATCACCTGAAAGGGAAGAGGTTACTGATGAAGTACCAAGCACGTTAACACTACCTCGCAAATGACTGAGAAATAGTGCCTAACAAGCAACGTATGAAGCATAGCGTAGGCAAGTTGCGCGAAATCAGTGACTTACTGCCGGATAGAAGAGCAACAATCAACTGATTGGCATTGCGAGTCAATGGAGCCATGAAGTTCAGGAAACGATTTTCATCCTCTCCCAGTTCAACCATCAACAAGCGCGCCAAAGTTGTGTAGAATGTGGTGCGAAGACGCAATACGGACGTCTGACGGTTGGTCGACAAGCTGGAGAAATCTGAACGAGTTGTGAGGAACGGAAAGTTCTCTTCCTGAAAATGGACCAAAGTGCAGTGTGGATAAAGCGTGATTATAATCAATTAACAAAGCAAGCACAGTTGAAAGTGAAAAATACAACTTCAAGCCGTTTGAGTAAAAAAAACGGAGCCAAACAAACAGCGACTAACCGTGTGGCTTGTTAGCATGAACTGAATATCCTCCAATCGAAGAAGTTTACGCATAGCAGTGTAGCCTCTGGATAATTCGGATAAGAGATTCAGGGTTCGATTCAGGATTGGCTCGTTTTCTGTCCAGTATTTCAAATTCGTGACGACTTTGTTGGCAAATACTCCCAGGACTGTGAGGTCATCGGAAATACCCAGTACATCGGCCAGCCTTTGATGCACCTGGAAGCAAGATAATTAGAACGTTATGGGCACGGGTACCAATAGCAAAGAACGGATTGTGGATATTGATGACCACATTGGTCCGGCCGACATCCATGCAAAACACATAAGAGTACAAAATCCCGAGCGGTCCCGTTAAGCAGTTTGGTGCCGATGTGCGGACGCATGGGGGAACTCATATCGCCCGTAGAATCTGTCTATGATAGAAGTATTGGGATACAGGGGGCGAGATGGCTCAAGTGGTTAGAGCGCGAATTTACTGACCGGAAGGTCCGTGGTTCGAACTTGACCTCTGCATCTCGACTTCCCCTGTCTAGGCTTGAGCAGCCTGGAAGTATCCTAGCCCTCGTGCTTCCCTCGGGTGGCATGGCAGCTAAGCACCGAAAGGGTGTTACAGCTGAAGTTTTTTTTATTGATGTACAATACAATACACCGCTTGTGCGTTATTTTACATGCGTGCCGGCTTACTGCGACACACGAGCTGGACATACGACTACGAGCATGTTTGCCGATTGAGCCCCCCCCCACGTAACACACATCTCAACTGTTCAAATTGGGCTGGAAATAAGATCAGGTTTTGTGAGCCATTACCCAAACATCCACTTGCGAAATTAAGGTTCCGGTAAGTGGAATACGAGCCCATTTTAACACTATAGAGGGCATGTATAACTGTTGGGGTGTGCATAAGTTTCCCGTGGCTAAACTTTAGAAAATGCCACTGTTGCACAAGTGGCAGCTAGACAATATAAGTACCTGGGTTCATCAACGGAGTGGTAAATTCCACCGTGCACCTAGTCCTCTAATCGGACTGTTTTGGCAACAAAAAAACGACCACATTTCATGTCTCTTGAAATGCTTCAAACAAGAGCTTAACCAATGGGATGTCCAGGCCGAAATTACCAACATAATCATCCACAGCACATCAGCGCCCAACGTTGATGTTTCGCTGTCCGGAAAATCGAAAAGATAAAGTGATACCTGACGCGTGTACGGTCAGAATCTATAAATAGGTTATGAAAAATGCGAAATTCAGTTATGATCCACGCCACTGGTAACAGCTGGCGATGTTATCAATACGGGGCTATGGTCTGTAAGTAGTTGGAAGGCAACATGTAGCCAGACGACTTCGGTTGTTTCGGAAGTCAGTACTGCTCAAGAACAGCCTGCGGTCAGCACACAGTTGAACCGGCCGTTTGCCAGTGTCCGTACGCATTGAGTTCAATCCAATTCCATCACCAATTAAGTCTCAGACACGCTTAATCTGCCCACTTGTGTTGAAAGCCTCGGCAACTACAATATGTGTCTACTGTGATGTAGCATTCATGGTGTCATAAAAGTTGTCTCTGTTGGTATCAGGTCTACTGAGACGTAAGCAAACACGATAAACAGACTACGATCAATTTCCTGCTCGTGTGATTTCTTAACAGGTTTGTTAGACGAACCGCATAGAGACTATCAACGGGTATGAGGGTCCCTTACACCCGGAAACTCGGAACGATGACGATCCCTGCACGGCCTACCACAGCGGCATCTGATCATCACAGGTGCGAAGCCGGACGAGAGAGTGATGGTGCCACTGCAATTTACTACACAGAACAGCTCAATTTCAAGAGAACTCAGTGTGTGAGCGAGAGTAGCCTGTTGCACCGTTTACTTCAAAGTACGAACATTGAAAGTAGCCAGAGAAACAGGGTGTCGAGGCATGAAGATTGATTTCTAGATTTCTTGGGCTTTCGGCACCTGTAGATGCGTATACATCGCGGTCAAGGTCAACACAAGACAAGTGGAGTCATCATTCCTAAGCGATGGGTCTACAAGGAGAGTATTATTATTGGGTTGGTTGGAGGAAGAAGAAAGTAAGTGAAACAGAAAGAAGGAATGAGTCAGCATTAGACTGTTTCGCTTACCTGCCTGCTCTATGCAGCAAGCAAGGTGACCCGGCTGATGACACCAGGTGACGGCCAATTTAGCATTAATTAATTGGGGTTATGGGAATAATAAGTGTATGCAGAGTTGGATATTTTCAGGTTGCCTAAACCTAGACAGATGATGAACCAAAGCTTGTGGTTCAAAAGCCTGAACGCAAGACAGCGATGTTTTTCCGAAGAAAGAGTCCCCGTATGTATTACAACCCCCAAACCGGAGGACGAACAGATGTTTAACCACAGACCAACCCGGTATGAGTGTCGCACAGTACAGCTCATAAGTTACAGAGGCGCAAAAAACGTCACACCAGGGTAAGGCATCGTTTTTTCGTGATGCTTCGGACCACAAGCCAGTTACTCAAAAGTTCAACTCTGCTCACATCCCTCCGGCGAGGTAGACCTAACCTGATCGTACAAAATTTAACCCGATATGATTAGTCAGCTGAAGCCTGGTTCATAACTAGTACTGGATTTTCAAAAGATCCCAGAAACGGTTCAGAACGGACCTCACTATTCAGCTGTAAACTGATCTGGGTTAACAAGGTAATTAATGCTTCCATAAGATCTATAGGCCAGCTCAGAAAATCCATCAACCTTCCAAGGTCTCCCATTGTTGCAACTGTCGCAGACGAGCACACATCCAAATTCGGCGTTTCTGCACAGTGGCGCAGTGCATATTGCTAGGTAGTTTTCCGTAGTCTCATTTCGAATTTCCAATCCGCTCCGTTACTGGCCCCACCTCAACGGTGACTGCATTGAAAACGCGCGGCCCTGTGGCCACGCTAACCGCACTACCCATAAATGCACTGAAATACAGCATAATTATCTGTATGCGATAAACCAGTGTCAGGAAAACGGTTTACCTTGGTTGAGCGACGCTGGGGCAAGAACTTACTTCATTTACAGTGTCATATGAGATGTGACCCACGGCCGCCTTCGTATTAGTTTACTTTGAGGCGTTGACAGACGCATCGATCGTGTCACTTATTTTTAACCAAAACAATGGGCGAGAAGGTCGAGTATTGTCCAGGTGCGAGCTGTCAGGTGGCCCAGAAAGCGCTTGCTACCGCTCGACCGAGTTTCAGCAGGTCTTGTCACATTGGATCTATTGCAGTTAGCTGACCTCGTCCCAGGAGTTGTGAGAATCTGTACGTGACACCGCGTCCTCATGACAGAATTGAAAGGAACTTACTACCAGATAAACTGTTGATATTCATGCTATTCAGAGGCTGGACAGTGCCAAGTTTGAGTTGCGCGCACCTATGATTTTAATCATAGTAAAAACGGAAAATTATCAGATTAACCGCATGAGGATGGAGGATTTTCCCAAACGAGCTGCTTAGAATATATTACGTAATATAGAACTCCGTGAACTGGACCTAAACCAAAGTCGAGGAATACACTGAGATGTAGTACATTCGCCCGCTCGCTCCACAGGAAAGACCTATTGAGCATGCATCAGCGCTCACGTCAAATAATTCACTGAAAAACCTGAGGGTCCACGTGAGAACCAACGAAACAGGCGTGATTCCAGAATGAAACAGCAGGAAAATTGGTAGGTTCACTCCACGCCAAAACTGACACTCACTCGGGATACGCGACCCACAGATTCTCCAACGTACATTCGACGAAACTGCTCGAAGAAGCTTAGGGTAGCCATTTCCAAGCGACAGGCTCCGGAAGAGCGATTCAACTGTTCAGAAACCAGAGGTGAATTTTGTGAACCTGGACTATTGGTAGAACTAAGGCCGCTGCACATTGTCATGCGGTTTGTTGTGAGGCGCACCAATTGGAGGACACGACAAACTAGTTCCCCGTCAAAATCATCATCGTCCGCAGTCGTATTGTTCACACGACTACCGATAAGTGCACCTGAAAAAAAAACGAAAACCCAGTTCAAGTGTAGTATGAAGGAAACCAGTTTACGCTCCAGGCACAAGCTGATAGAAGTACAAAACGGGGAATGAACAAACACAGCGTACCTGACTGCATACTTTTGTCAGACTCCACAAGCCACTGTACGAAACCAGGGTTACAACCCAGTGACGCAGAAGTACAAAGTGATCTTTTTCCAGCACACTATTCGGAACATTCATAAATGGCTCAGTAGTTAGGGTGCGAACTTACTGACGGGAAGGTCCTTGATTCGAACCCAACCCCGGCAGCTTGACTGCTCCTTTCTACGCTTGGGCAACTGGCAGTATCTCAGCTCTCTTGCTTCCTTCGGGTAACATGGCAGCCAGGTACCGGAAGGGTGTTACGGCCCCATCATCTATATGGACATTCCTACTTGATCACCACAACCAAAAAGTGGGTGAGGTCCTTCGCCCCTACTCAGCTAAGACAACCACGGCTGTTTTGAAGCATCAAACGCAAACAATAGCGAAAACAAGGCGTTGAATTATACAACGGCCCCTACAAACAGCTAGCTGATCGCTGTGATACAACGATCTCAGTTGTAACCGAATGTTATGGGGGAACGCGAACAGCTGCTGTTATTTCAAACAGCGTACTAACTTCAGAAGTGCAAAGCAATATGTATGCGCCAAATTTGTCCGGTTCGTTCGGCACAGCGTGACTTCAAGGGTATGAATTGCTTGCCAACGGTCAAACTGAAACAATGTTATGGTGTAAGGTCTCTTGCGCATTGGCATTTCGATCACCGCACAGCGGTTACCCCTGTGATGTTGGGTAGACACTATATGGAAAGAGCTTGAATAGAAAAGGTCGAATAGTTCATGCCACATGAAGGAAGTCGATTGATCAGGTACCCAGTGAGAACGGGTCACGTGAGGTCAAAATGAGCGAGTTAAATCGATCTGTTATCGGCTGTGAGCACAAGCATGGAATTCAAAATGATATGCATCACGAGAACAAAACCGTAAAAGGTCTAATGAAAAGAGTTCATCGACGAAGAAGAAAAGGAATGGAGGCAACGGACATTCTTATTAAATACCGTATTTCGTATGGAAAATTATAAAAAAGAACCTCCATTTATAGACGTAACGTTTATAAACGAACAACATAAACGAGAGATTCAATTGGATCTCTCGTGATAACCAGATTGGTATGCAAATCAGTGCATTTCGCTAACCCCACAATTAATTTGACAGACCAACGGAGTTAATAAGGGATAAGAACTTCTGACAAAATGTTTTTGAAGTGACCGGTCCGCGGACTAGAACGCACATTTGAAATCGAGGAACACTAATACTGTGGGTTGCCTCGGGATGCTCTGATACCTAACGAACTCTGCGAGAACTTGTTCGATTTGGCCTACACCCCATATCCGTTGGTTGTGGGCAGTTAATAATATAGCCCTGAATGGAGACTAATGGTCGGGGGTGTTCAACATCTTGCTGTCGTGGCCACAGAGAAGACCATACAAGGAATAAACAATAGAGAAAATCAAAAAACGAAAATCATGCGGTGCCTAACTGCCATGCCACCCGAAGGAAGCACGAGGGCTGGGATACCGTCAGGTTACCCAAGTCTAGACAGGGGAAGTCGACAGGCAGAAGTTGGGTTCGAACCACGGATCTTTCGGTCAGTAACTTCGCGCTCTAACCACTGAGCCACCTCAAATGCATCTGGTGGTCAAATACCAGGCCTGTGAGCAAGTCTCCATGGAAAATAATAAAACCAGAGCAGTTCCCCGTAAACTACCTCCCAACATGCCACAACCTTCCTGAGAACAGGAACCTTATCCAATCAACAACTTTCTACCACTGCCCTAAAAGACAGAAGCCTTCTAGAAAACAAGAAACGTCTTATGGAGCCCAAATGCATCCGAATGTCTAGTCTGCTAATGTCATTTGATACTAGCTAAGTCGGTCTACCGATTTTCGAGCCAAACAACATGGAAACAATAGAGTAAAACAGATCACACTACTACATGGGGGGTAGTTGAGTGGCCCGAGCGCAACAAGACTGGGTGGGATCAAACCCAAACCTCACGCTTACAAGCGGGTCAATCGAAGTGGTAGATAAATTAGTTTAGCTGGAAAATTGTATAAGTTCCGGTGGACTACCTAGATATGAGATTATTTCACAAATCGGGAAGGCCAGTGCAGTTTTTACCAACCTCCGACACCTCTGGCGCCGGGGTAAACGTCAACTTGCCTGTCAAGGGCAAAGCCTACAATGCGGCAGTGGGATCCATACTGCTTTAGGGATCAGAGACGTGGCCTCTACGTGCAGAAGACGTACGAAAGATGTCAGTGTTTGACCATCGGTGTCTTCGACGTATTGGTCGAATCTGCTTGGAACATCGGACTAGTAATGCTGAAGTATGCCAGGTTGTAGGAACTTCTACGCGATGGACAGATAGTTCAAGCTTCATAGGAATTGGACTACAAAGCTCGGGTTTTAACTGCTGGTTCATTTTTGGCGTTCATAACTTTATTCACAGGAGGAATAACCACACAACCTCAGCAGTATGAGTTTGAGCAATCTATAGACGTAATACACTACTCGTAAGGTTGCTGGAAATTCTTCAACAGCCCACGACCGGTTTCGCCGTTCTTGGGGCTCACCAGGTAGGCGCAGTCCCCGAGCTTTCGTCAACCTTATGTTCTACTTTGAACCCAAATTGCTAATTTCATTTGTATTGGGAGTATGCCACGTACAGCGCTAGTAGTATTCGTCCACGAGTTTGCTCTATGTAGTACCTTATGTAAGAAACCACTTACGTAAGGCGCACGCGACCCGCAAAAATAACGGGTGTACAATGTCTACGTAAATTTTGCTTCGAAGGGTTGGAATAACTGACAATTCATTGAAGAAACTCCCACATCGAGGAACCCTGGCACTTTCAGGTGAACATTATTTATACTATTGAAATGAACTTACCAACCATGTACACAAGCCAAGCGAGGCGATGTTCTTCCAAACGGATCACACGAATGAGATTCGCATCCAATGTGGAACCTTGGCTGGCCATATTGAGCGCCTTTTCGTAGCTGCTCGCGGCTTCATCGAATACTCGGGTGATCAAGCCACAGGTCTCCGAATATTTACACCGTCCTATAATTGCAAACTGCAGTCAACAGAAGAGGAACAAAAGATAAACTGTTAGGACACACAGAATAGTGGCGGTCCAAGTTCAAAACTCTCAGATGGAAATGTTAGTTGTCCTCGGTTAAAGTGAATGCTAACTAATTGGTACGTAGTCTGGAGCTAGCAATGTCACAAGTAGGCTTAGACTAAGAGGTTGCGGAACTGATCCCACATACATGGGGAAAACCCATCAAATAAATCAAAGTATACCGTTAGTAAGGGATGAAATAAGATCAATTAAAGCCTCTGCATACTCACACAAAACGTGCTTAGTGGGGGCGGCACACGGGCGCTTTAGAGAACTGATCCGCAGGAAAAAAACCCTACCTGTTCTAGCTGCTGAAGCAAAGTCGTCAGGTTGTCCAATGGACACTCGTCGTCGTGCCCATCATCGGCTACTTCGTCGCCCCGTGCCGAAGACTTTGAGTTTAGCCCAGCCCAGCTGGAGTGACCTGCGTCCGACTTGTTGGATTTCTTCGAATCTAGCTGAATATTTGTTGGGCTATTCACATACTGGGTCACAGAGGCCAGACAGGCCTCAATGTAGGCGCTTGTAACTTGAGAAGCGGCGTTCTCAAGTAGGTTCGAATCCGGTGATTGCACATACGGAATGCTTGCAACCAGTCGTTGCCAAAGAGCAAGTAAGTAGTGTAGGCTGTTGTCAGTGTTCTCTCGTTGGAAGGACTGAAATGGGAAAGGGCAAGATGGGGGAATGAAATGATGCGCTAGATGTCGTGGATTCTTGTTCCCTGCATAACAACAAAGCCAACCTGATCGAAAAGTGTCGACTAATACTCGCGTGTGGTGTCTATCTTGGAGAATACCCCGGAAAATGACACTGAGATGGAATTATTAGGCGTGAGTCACCCCTAAGAACGTATCGATGAGAAACAATATGGCAGAATGAGACGTGATATGACTGCGCAATGTGAACAACAGCTCTGAATGTCGTTGTTATCGCCCATGACAGTGCTAGTGAACAGATATGTGTTAGTCTCCTCCAAACAAGGATTCACATTTTGGTGTTATGAAAGTATCAAGATAGCGGCCCAACCTCCTCTCCAAAAATAATCCAAGTGGTCTCGAGAAAATAGCATTCTGTCGATTGATAAGACAACTAATCCTAACAAACTAATTTGTGATCATCTCATAGAAACGCACAAATACTGGGGCTTGTTGGCTTGATGCCAACATCAGACAAGCAGACCGTCTTAAGACAACCAAAGGACAACAAAAAGCCACAGGTGGTCTGCTTTGAATGCAAGGAATTCACCTAGTGTGTCCATATCAACTGGACCTAGATACTGTCAGGTCACTCATGCCAAGGTAGGAGTAACTGGGACATCAGGGAGTGGATCAATCTGGAAATTAGTGTGACCTACGCCTTCAAAAATGCCCAGCTATATCATGCATTCAGTGAATAGTTGCCAGCATCCCGAAGTAAGCACGTGGGTTGATATGCTGCCAGACTGTTCAAGTCCAGATAGAAGCGACCAAATAGTAAATCATCCAGGTGTAACACTCTTTTGGTGCCTAGCTGTCACGCCACCCAAAGGAAGCACAAGAGCTGGGATATTGCCAGGTTGCCCAGGTCTAGACAAAAGAGGTCGAGAGGTAAAGGTCGGGTTCGAACCACGGACCTTCTGATCAGTAAATTCACGCTCTAACCACTGAGCCATCTCGCCCCCGACCAAGTAGTCACAGGTATAGAGTCTAACCCATGGGGTTTCAGGTGAAGTGCGCGTGTCTCACCTTGTCAGCTGATTCAGAAGAAACGAAATAACCTGAAGAACTAGAAAGCATAAGAAAAGCTGATATACTGGTCATCAGCTTAGTTGCATTACATTCTCTCCGTCATAACAGTGGCAAGCTGAAAATCAATGTACGATTTTAGGGTCTCATCCGAGAAGCAATCAGCCAGGGAGTCTGTGAACAGCAAACAAAGCTCCGTTGAGGGATGATATATACTGTCTAAAGACTGATAAACCGACCGTAGGTGGATAGTTAGAGCTATAAAGATTCAAAAGATTAGCACCGCCGGTTAAATTCAACAAGGACGAAGCAGCAATGCATCGTTTGTCGACTTCTCAGCATGCCCAGGCTTGTCTTACATGACGAAAAACAGAACCGAAACTTCAACATCTCACTGCGTCATATGTGCGTGGTGTATACAAGTGACAGTGATTCGCTCACGTGGAATTTTAAAACAGAAACGATACTTGTGTCATGGCAAGTCGCATAGAGCAGAACTGCGATACTTACCTTGAGACTGTGGACAGTAAATACTGTTAAAAGCTGAATAAATTCCACATAGCAATCTAGCGCCACCAATTCGGTCAGCTGAAAATTACACTTCAATCGCGAAAGAAAGCGGCAAAATTCGTGATAAACATCCGAATTCGATAGACTCGTACTCTGATTGGCCAGTATATCCCGGGCACCGCTAACCATGCTAGCCAGTAAGGCGGCCCGTTCCGGGTTGGTGAGGAGGGAGCGACGAATACTGGCAATCTGAACTAAACAGGAAAGTACCTGTGGTAGAGGGAATGACAATGAGGACCATCATAGAAGTGTTGCACAACTCAAGCTTCAAAGTTAAGTGCGACCGGTGCCGTGTGGCGACTGATCAGAAAAAACAAGCCCAGCTCGTCTATACACCCCGGCCGGAAGCAGACAGCAGTTTTGAAAACCCTCCTCCCAGGCATACACACACATACTGCGGGGAGAAATTACTAGCACCGAGAAAACCAGTCACGCGGCCCATATTCTTCCACCCCCACTTCAGGAACCAAACGCTCAGAACCACCACCAAGAAGGCAGAATCGACATGAAACCTACCAGAACTATCCTCTCTGTCTCTCGCTGCCTCAATCGCTCACTCTAATGAACAATTCGCTTGCCTTGAACAAAAATAAATAGGAAGTATGCTCATAAATGTATCCAAGGTTGATTGGTTCATTCTTGTCATGCAAGAACCTTACCAACATTCGAGTTATTTGATTTACCAGAACAAAGTCAGTGTTAGCTCCCATGTGTTTAGCGACATTGATTGTTGCTGCAGAGATGTTATCCGGGTTAATCAGCATCTCCGGGTTCTTCTGTTGTTTTCTTTTCTGACCTATAACCATCACACGTAAACCAGTCTGTTCATATTAACCTGCCTATCGTAACATATGGTCACTTGATGAGCGCTCTTCTGAACGCACACTTATAACTGGTGCACACAATGCTAGTACAGCCATTTTCAAATTGCGATACTCGAACTAGAAAAGTCCAGCCAAGCTCAAGTGGTTAGCGAATACACACAAATTTTCGAAAATGCATGCAAAAACCCGTAAGAATATCATGTAAACTTCTGAGGGAACAAAATGCCATTACGGTTAAAACAAATCAAGATAAGAAATGTCAGCTAGATAAAACGTTCACTTTATTCGCAGTTATTCGGTCTAGCATAATCACAATAAAATTCACTAGATAACGTTCATCATTTTCGTTGTTGCGACTATCGTCTTCAGTCCACTGAAAGTGTGGAACATGCAATTGCCCTCATAAATCCATTTTGTTACAGTACGCCGAGCGTTCTCAATGTCATCCAAGTCCACACCGGAAACTAACCAATAACGATTACATAGCGTCCTACTTCTGTGAGCTGGACGGTGTGCAGCGACGCAGTATTATCAGTCAAAATGAAATCTTTGTCGGAATAGCCAATAATCCCCACGGAAGCGTGAACCACTGTCGCTACATATGAGTCGGACGAATATCTTATTTCCACTACTGCCAGACGACTTTTTCCCTAAACACACACTTCTCAAAAGTGGCACTTCCCATCAACCAACAGAAGCTCTTCCCTCGTGACTATGGCAGCAGGGCAATAAGCCATCCAGACCGTCTAAATCAAGCTCTTTCCGACACTAAAGCCGTTTTTTTCATTCTTGCATCCTCCACATTATGTGATGATCTATCCATCACATCATCATCATCAAAGACAGCAACATCAGTGTTGACACTGATGCTTCACTGCCGTACAACCATGAAGTTCGTCTAGTTTCATATGCATATATACATATATATATATAATTATATATAAAAAGCCCTAGAGTGAAAAGAAGAGAAAAAGAGTGGATGAGGGAAGGGACCTAGTGCTGGCCTATGTCAAGCATTCTGAGGTGCCTACACCTCCAACCGCTCAATCAGACAATCTGGAAAGAAACTGACAGCATGAACGCCACTGACAACGATTAGCCGCCATTTCTTGCAACGTCTCCAGCCAAGCACAGGCGGGGTCACGAGGACCCCATCCTGGAAGGCCCACAACACCAACAACACCCAAACTCTTCGTGATATCTTTCACGCCTTTCTGCCAAGTCATGCGCTGTCCACCTCGCGGTTTGCGCCAGTCTGAAGGAGGCACGAAGAACAACACTCGCCTCGGCAGACGGTGTTTCGGCATACGTAGCAATGACCGAGCCATCGTAGTCGGTGGTGCTGGATGATTTCCCAATTGATGTACCTGCAGCACAACCAAATACCCGTTTTCTAATCACCTCGTGACTAACACGCTGACGCCATCCAAAACCAGCCACGCTTCTGAGGCATCGGTGGTCGAAAACCTGGAGACGCCTCACATCATCTGTCCGTAGAGGCCATGTCTCGCACCCATACAACAATACAGCCCTTACTGTAGCCTGGTACACACGACCCTTAAGATCTAGTGAGATGCCTTTTGACGCCACAAGTGACGCAAATTAGCAAACGTGATTCGAGCCTTTGAGATTCTTGCACTGACTTCATCAGACACACTTCCGTCAGAGCTAATACAACTACCGAGGTATGTAAAGTTTTCCACAATCTCCAGTGATTCTCCTTGAATTTTAAGGGATATGTCCGGAGACTGCACGTTCTGAAGCATGACTTTGCACTTTGAAGGTGCAAGGCGCATGCCAAAAGATGGTATGATGGTGGTCAGTCTGTTCAACAGGGCTTGTGCTTCACTTTCGTCTTCAAAGATGAGGGCGATATCATCTGCGTACTCCAGATCGACAAGGCTCTCACCAGCAACGATTTGAACACCGGGGTTTTGAAGACCTTCCAGCGTTCGCCTCATTATTTCATCAATGACGAAGTTGAACAAGAATGGAGAGAGTGGACATCCTTGTCTGACACCACTTTTTGTAGGGAAGCTTTTGGAGAGCTCGCCATACACTCTCACCCGCCCAGAAGTATGTGAATATAGGGATCGGATTATGTTTACAAACTTCTGGGGCATACCCTGTTGAGCAAGTATATTTAACAGCACTGACCGATCGACAGAATCAAACGCACCCTTGAAGTCAAGGAACACCAAGATTGTGGGTCGTCTGTACATGTGGCGTTGCTCTAACACCTGACGGAGTGTGAAGATGTGGTCAATGCAGCCTCTACCCGGTCGAAATCCCGCTTGATTCTCACGAGTCAAGGTTTCGCGTGCCATCGTAAGACGACGAAGAATCAATGACGCCAGAAGCCTTGTCACAACAGGAGTCAAACTAACACCTCTGTGGTTGCTACATTCACTGCGAGTACCCTTTTGAAAATGGGCACTACTATCGATTCACCCCAGTTGTCTGGGACGGTCTCTTTCTCCCAGATAGACCCAAATAGTCTAGACAGGCACTGGCTGAGGAGCCCACCGCCATCCTTGAAAAGAGCAGGTGGAAGGTCGTCAGGACCAGCAGCACGATGACGCTTGAGTAGAGAAATACACTCGGACACTTCTGAGACCGAAGGCGACTCCATATTTACGGTCCACTTTCTGTTGAAGGCCAGGATTCTGGATTGGAGGTAGCAGGTGGCCAGCTGAATTGCTGTTCAAAGTACTGTGCCCAGCGGTCCAGACGTTCTGCTTTATTGCATATCAGGGAGCCATTTTGGTCTCTGATTGTTTCGCTGACAAGAGGTTTTCGAGGACCAGTCGAACGAATCAAATGGAACAGCCTGCGCACATTTCCAGCATTCTTTGCATCTTCCATTTCTTCGGCCTTTCGGGTCCACCAAGCTTCTCGGTCTGCACGGACACTCAGTTTCACTTGGCGTCGGATGATGCGTCGGGTGGAGTTGTGGTGGCGGCCAGGGGAATCTGTCGCCGGGTCTCCAGCAAAGACACGGTCCTATCAGAGATCCAGTGTTTGAAAGAGGTTGGCTGGGTTGTACCGCAAACAGACGTTCCAACCTTGAGTAGCGCTTTGGATATCTTTTCCCAGTGGCCGTTTATATCCGACACCGTACCGTCCGGCAGGCATTCGACGAGTTGGTTTTGATAGTTTCGTTTGACTTCTGGATCCACTAGCTTCTCAATGGCTAAGCGAGTGTGCGCGTTTTGCGTACACCTGAAAAGCGCAATGAAAAGCAGCAGCGTACAAGTGCATGGTCGGAGTCCACGCTGGTGTTCCAGAAGGAGCGGCAAGCGGTGATCGACCCTCGCCACCGATAACTCACGGCGATGTGGTCTATTTGGGTTCGTCGCTGGTTTGTTGGTGGGCACCACGTTGTCAAGCGATTTCCGCTGTTCCGGAAATTCGTACTGCAAAGGAACAGTCTGTGATCGGCACACATCTGAAGTAAGCGGTCTCCGTTGTCCGTGCGTCTCGTGTCCAAACCAAGACGACCACCCAATCGGGCCTCAGCAGCGCTCAGTCTACCTACCTGGGCGTTCATATCACCAGCAACCACAACGATATCTGAGGTTTTAACCTGCTGTAGAAGGGCACCTAGAGCGTCATAGAAACTGTCCTTGGCAGATTCAGAGCTACAGTCAGTTGGGGCGTAAGCAGACACAATAAACAAGGTGCGATGGACCTCACTTCCTCTAGATTCTCTCACAGATGTTGCCAAACGAACCGCACAGAGGCGACTATCAACGGGTATCCAATCAAGCAGAGACGCTTCCGCTCGTTCACTCAGTACAATACCCACCCCAGCATATCCAGCTGCAGCGGCCTCTGCATCACCAGAGGTGCGCAGCCGGAACCTGGAAGAGAGCGAGGGGGCAGTCAGTTCGATCACGGTACTTGCGTCCTGCGTCCTTGTTTCTGACAGACAACATACATCAATGCTGAGGGAATCCAGCGTACGAGCAAGAGCCACCTGTTGACCTGCTTGCTTCAGTGAACGAACATTAAAGGTGGCTAAGTAGACAGGCTTTCGGGGTTTGAAAACAGACTTCGAAGTGTTTAGGGATGTAACTGAACTCGGACGTACACAATCTGCGGCTAAGTGTGATGTAGGGCGGGCAAACCGATCAGTCCTAGAGCTGGGACCTGCGGAGGGAGGGCGTGGAAGACGGAAAACGTGGCACCGAAAGGGTGCTACAGCTGAACGATTTTTTATTTTTACCCGCCCTGCTGTATGCAGTAAGTAAGGCGACCCGGCTGATGGCACCACGTGACGGCCGATGTGGCATGAAAGTACTGTTATTTGTGAATGTCATGGTTGTACGAGGGCTGGGATACTGCCAGGGCGCCCACACCTAGACAGGAGGACGATTAGGGTCCTCAACCAAAGCCTTTGGCTCAAAGACCCTAACCGCAAGGCAGCGGTGTTGGGCTGGAAATGCAAGTGCATTACCATTTTTACGGAACACGTCGCCACACATGTTCCAACCCCCAACCTGGAGGGCCAGGAGACTGTGTTCGTCAGACCTCTACCCATGGACCAACCTGGTATGAGAGACTCTGTGAGTGTCACGCGGGCACCCCCCAGTATAGCTCAATGGGTCGCCGAGGTACACAAACCGCCACACCACGGTAAGGTCCAGTCTCTTCGTGACGGACACGCATCCACGTACATAATTTCCCCCATCATCCTGTATTTCGAAAGAAACTGAATCAATTACCCAAACGAGTTTGCACATTCACATTTATACCCAGGTAGAGACATCATCATTTTCAAGCCAGACATTCTGGTCAAAGCTTGCAAATGCCAGCGGCAAACATCCAGACTGCTCAATGTGTGGAATACTTGAGAAGTTTCGCACAATTTCACCCGGCATGCCCACTCGCTCACAACTTACCAAACTAGAGAGTGCAGGTGGAAGACGACTGTAAAGTCGAAAAAATAGCGGCACTGTGTCTGGATCTAGGAATACCGGTCTCCAGCTGGTAGGAATTTGAATCACCACAAGATCATCCATTCCGCTAGACGATTCATCGCCTATCGCACTGCCAGTACCAGCTGTTGTCCCAATGAAGTCGAAGGTGAGACAGGCGAGAACAAGTTGGAGACTGTGCGACACAAAACCATGCTGTAAATGAGAGTAACACACCAGTAAAGTCACACGACTCGAAATCAGAACAAATGAAAACGGTCGCCTATGAGTAGTAGTGCCATAAATTTTTAACGTGAAAAGAAATGAGAAAGAAACCGATTCCGGAGAGACCAAAGTTCTGTAGACGAGCAAAGCTCGATAGCATAGCATAACGCGAAAAAAAAGCAGAAAGCGGCAGCGATAAACACAACACTGTATTTGGGTCTTAAACGATCATCGCTAATGAAACATTGTATGAGAAATTGTGAGTACCGACGAGAGAAGGTGAATGCTCTAGGCCACTAGATACTGGTCCGTGGTACGACTCATTCAGACATTCAAGTAGGGTAAAATTTATTCCTAAACGTTAAACACTCCATGTCTCACAGAATGAGTTCTCTTCGAACAACCAAAGTTCCGTTTCGTATGTAGTTGGAGGTACAGCTGCAAAACAACAGACTACTTCTTTAGAAAGGCTGACACGGTAGTATGGTAATCCTCTCTATGAAAAAACTGCGAAAAATTAAAAAAAGTACTCAGCTTCTCCTAGAGGTGAACTCTCCTCGGATGACGGCACACTGGGTTGCGGTCGACGGGAAACGCTACCGTGAACTTGGGGGGAATTCTCTCATAGGGGTTAGTGTATACCACTGTCTCTTCTTCCAAAGAGGCGCGGCGCGACCTGACGAGTAAACAATAATCTCACAGCTGTGACACTTTTTCGGTCCATAGTCGCCATATGGCTGAGGTGCTGCCAGGTTACCGAGAAGAGCAATCGAAAGGCCAGAATTGGGTTAGAACCACGGGTCTTTCAGTCAATGATCCCGAGCCTTAATAGCTAAGCTACCTGGGGCGCCGCACGATCTGACTTGGAGTTGATACCTACTGAGAGGCTATGCCCGAGTAAAAAAGACTCCTCCAGGAGTCGTTCGAACTCAGGTCTTCCCGACAGATGCTAGGAGGAAGCGTTCCTTTTTGAGTTGTAGCATCTATTGCGTAGCCAGTTGCCAGTTGTAGACAAGTAGGTTTCCGACTTACTTATTCGTTCCAGAGAAACATTGTTTTCATTAGGCGGTCCAAAGTGGGCCAGACACTTAACTTCATGCATCCAAGTGCAGTAGTGTAACCAGGAATTCTCCGCCAGCATATACTCTCCCTGGGAAGAGGCCGTCCTGACAACCATGCATTCTGAAAATGTCCCACCCATATTGGACCACCTCCTAATTACAAATGAGCGAAGCTATTCTCCAAGTGACCAGGCGATGTAAAGAGGCCTGTCAGTCCGTCATCCGCTCAGGCCTAAATATCGTGACGCTGATCCGCGACTATCAGAGGGCAATACGGAGTTAATTATACTTTCACTGGGCACTGAATCATGGCTGCAGCAGCCAGACGCTATCACAACAGGAACACTTTAATTAGGATATCCCGTGCAGTTATTACACGGGATTCATACCACTATCATCAGTTCTAGAGAAATCAAATAGGTTTAGCACACTCCCGGACAACAAGGCTGTTCAACAAAAGATGGTTCGATATCGGTTGAAGTCAGTCAGCAAACACGCGGTCTCGATTCGCACCAGCCAAAACTGAAGCTATGCTGCGATTAGCATGGAAGATCAATCAAGCTAAGCATACCTACATTCTTCAGAAAGTCAAACTATGCGACAATTTGAGGTTGGCCATTAGTCTTGTTTTTACTGCACTGTCCTTAAAAATCTGTGTGTTACAGAGATTCAAACTATCGAGGTACTTGAAACGGGCGAACAGAGTAATGGACCGTTCGAACCTGACATTACCGCATCCAAATTTAGGCGTTTGACGAAGTGGAGCTAACAGTTCTGAAGAAGTACCTTGAAGGACTTCCATTTCATGAAAGACACCGAGAGAACTCCAAACAATGGCTGTTCCACGCAAACAAGCTGTAAATGACAGCTCCCCCACCTTTACATACATTAGCCTTAACACTGTAAGAAGCGTTGCAAAGGAACGTCAAATCTAGGCATGGGAGACCTTCTAGGAAGAGGACATCACACTGCATCATGAACTTACACTTTTTATTAGTGAGTAACCTTAACACTGGAACGACAGAATTTACCACCCGAATACGACTGAGCGTGGAAAATCCTGTCTGCAAAAGATTTTGGACATAAGATGGTGACATCATATGCAAAGCATCAAACGCCATACATCACTCGATAAAGAACTCTAAGCTTTTTTAAAATACTCCAAAAAGACCCTTAACTTATTCAACCATCCGTGGTAGTGTTGCTTGGAATTTTACGTGGAATTTTATGCCAAAATGTTTACAATCACTTTTATTTATTGAAATTACGTGCACATAAATGTCTATGCATTCAGTCAGTAGCTAGCTTTGCATGGCGTGCTTATTGTTTGAAAATGGGCTGATCCATAACCATGAACCATGTGCCGCATGCATGACGTACAGTGTAGACAGGAGTCACGTACAAATATGTCTTTACCGATCGCATGCAGCCTCCACTATTTTGATGGAAATTCCTCCCCAAGTGGTCAGAGTACGAACATCGCAACTATTGAAAACCGTTACGTGTACGACGCCACAACACTACACACATGGGTCGATCTGACCAAGATACCAGGTATCGCAGGGCTAAACCTGTTCGGTTGTGCATGGCATACAACTTGAAACTATGGCGTTACTCTGCTGATGTCGCAAACTATGAGTCGTACATTGAAAGCACAATTAACTGCATATGATCCCCAGTATATCCAACCAGTGCGCGATAAATCGCACTTGCTTCATTCGGTCAAGCGTTCGAACGATGACAGTGCATTCGATATGGTTCCTGCCTCCGTGTGTGCGACGCGACGGTTGGGCACAGCTGCTAAGGCCTGTTTGCGCCACAGTGCATTCGAATGCACTGGTGCGTTAGCCGTACAAGCTCGACAACGGCTAGGCCAGCCGACAGGCTGTGGCTTTGCCTAACGTGGTGGCCGATGTTCTCAACGCTGCGGTGGTACGGGAGGTGAAGTCACATGGTCAAAATCTTGGTTTCGTTGCCTTCCTGCTGCACTCCCCTCTTGTTTCATTTCAAAGACCATCTCATAATTTGGTGGAAAAGGATGAACAACTCGACCAATTTTTGGGGGAAAATTCGGGTCTCGATCACCAACTAAGGTTGCTCGATTAGTCTTCAAAGCTAGTCAACTGCAGATAGGGTATTTCCAACATTGGATGAACCTGATAAGTACCACAAGGTATTTTCAAGTTAAGAGCTAAAATTGGCTGGATCAGAATTGACTGCGGTCTGCCGTTTACTGTGACTTTTTAAGTGAACTTGTGTCTACAGCACAGTTTTTCAAAAATTAAGTTACAGAGTTTTTTCAACCTTACTTACACGGTTTTCGAACAATCGATATTGAAATACAAACTGTGTCCGAAAATAACCACACAGTCGTGCTGTTGTTAACGAAGGACGATCTAGGGGATAAATCTTGATATCAGCTGACGATTTCCTCTTATCATGACTTTTTATCACTGAATTTGTTTTACAGAAAATCCCTCGTGTGAGGAAACGATTTAGGTTGGCCCCACAACAACAAGCATGCGAAAACTGCTGAAGAAACTTCCCACTTGAAACGCGGGAAACGTGATTGATATGGGAAGAACAGGCATGAAAATGTTTCATTCGAACGTAGCTACGCTCAATAAAATTTGCACATGTTGCACACTCAGACCTGCTGAACGTCAACTGTAGCTTCCAGCACTGGGCACCTGTGAGTCGTAAAACGGATGCACCGCGGTATCAAGTGTTTCAAACGTTTCTATACGATACAGAAACCAAATATCCAAGTTCTTCATTGTACAACACAACAAGGTGGTGTTGCAGGGAGATACTTCTCTCCAGTCATTTCGAATTCATGAGGTCCCAAATGGGGACTCGTCATGGCTCGTCATATCACTACTAATAGTGGTGGTTCAGCAAGGTAGTTTGCAAGAGGAATGGTGATTAAGAAGATGCTAACAGAACGAACACGCTACAGTGAGCTGTAACGATAGATGGACCAAAGAGTGTCGATGTGATTTTGTTGTAACTAGCTGCTGATCTATTCAGACACTCAACCAAGCATTAGCGAATAGTCGGCCTAGTCCAGGATCGGATAAGCATCATCCAAAATTTAGAAACTTATTATGGTGGAAAGCGTTTTTATCACGCGAAAAACAAACATACCTGTTCAGGGTTATTGAAGTCCAACGAAGGGATATTCTTATCGGCTTCACGGAGTAGGCTGAGACTAAGTCTCAGTATGGGTAGTAGCAGGCTATCTCGGAACGAAGCGGCTAGTTTCCGTTGCAGAAAGATGACACGTGTCATATCGGACTATCGTTCGGGAAAAAAGACAATTGAAACACGTGAATACAGGAATTCGTGAAATCAAGGCTGCTAATTCCACATGGGATAGTTTATAAAACTGCTCCCACGACCATCTAACATGAAACAAGAACACGTTGTGAACCCCATGAAGAAAGAGCGCGTGTCTAAAAAACATGGCTTATCATCGCTCGAAAATCACTCCGATCAGCTAGCTTCGGCAGCCTTTCTGAGACTAGGACGTAGGACACGGCTGAGTCCTGTCATGCTGCCTCAAAACAGACACAGGTGATCGGGCGACAAACTTCAGTACCACAGGCTCGTACCGTATTAACAAATCGGCTACCTCGAATTCCGTAACGACAACACGGTCGCATACTTATTGGTGGGAAACAGGATGAAACAGAGTGATTGTCATCGTCATCAATACCGCGTCGCCCTTGTGGAATAGACACTGAAATTATAAAATAACAGCGCAGATCATAGAGAAAAAGTGACTACGGCGGTTTTTATGGGCAAGGATTTCTGTCAAAAATTTCGAAGAGGGCGGGACTAGAACCCACGCTAACAGACATCAGCCACTGAACCATTAGGCACAGGCGTGGCGAACCGATGTGAAACCAAGCGCTGACGTGGACGACGTACAGCAGCACCTGCATTAGGTTACCTCACAGAATGCCCACTTAGTAAACAGGCGTCATGATTCGGTGCCTCTTTTTATCCGCACTGTGTAGCTTTGAGTCCCAACACCTGTCTCTTCTACATCAATTCCAACCCGCGACCTATCGGACTATTCTGACGGGTAGTTTAACCATTGTGGTTGTGAAACCTCATGTTTCCGAGTACTGAAGAACGTTTCTTAGTAAGTACTGATTGCCATGCACATGGATAATCGTACACATGGCTAAAGTGGTACAGGTGCTGGTAAAATAACTGCGAACAATCTCCAGAGTGCATCGAAATACATGACCGAACACTGGCGCGCATTTTCACTGGCGGTGGTAATAACGTTAGTCTATATAATTTTCAACAAAAATCATTCGATTGTATATCCTGTCGGCGCATAGTCATCATGTAACCCCTATGAAACATGAGTGTCGATAGGCTGGGCAAGCATAAATCAGTGATGGAGAAAGCGGGGTAGAATCGGAGGACGCGGTTTTGTTTTCACCTCCAACCTGTGCCGAAAACAGGCAAGGATGGACAAGACAAAGAATGCTAAGTCCAGAACACTGGCCCGGTTGAAGAACAGTTTACCATCCAGTGTGTGCCCGTCTAATTGACTGGCTTTGTCAGAGCAGGAATTCTATCCCGGTTTCTTTAAGGAGGGGTTCTCTTTAAAGAAACCTCCCTGTAGAGCACGTCCCCTTTGGCTGATTCCTGGTTCGCCATTAGAAGCCGGAATAGTTTGAAATGCGTGCAGAGCTAAACGCCGATTGCCGCACAACGAAAAGTCAAACCATGAAGTACTATTTCAAGCCAATAGCGAAATGTATATTTCAGCGGTAAGAGATAGGTTCTCGGTACCCACTGCCAGGAACATAGCCACCGCTTCACTGTGTAAAAAGGCCAATAGAATCTCCAAGCGTCAGTAAGAATTATGAAGATTTCTTTATCCGCGAAAATATGGCAAACGGCACCAGTCTGTGGAAAGTGAGATGATATCCAGGTTACTATTGCCCAAAACCTAACGTTCAGTCGATTAGCGTCCCACTGAAGAGAGTAGCATAAAAAACAATACAACTAGAACAAACACTCTCATTTGTACACAAATTTGTTTTCGACAAGAGGTTCAAATGAATTCAGCCGAACCATCCGCGTATAATGGTCTTCTCTGGAAACTGAGGCTACATGGTGAGCCCCAAGAAGGGCGAAATTGGTCGTGGACTGTGGGAGAATTTTCAGCAACCTTAGGGGTAGTGTGTTACATCCAGACAATACAAACAGGAAACCAAAGACCTTACTGTACACGTATGAGTACTCACCTCAGTGGTCTGATTCATTTCAGACACCAAGCTGTTCAGTAAATGCACACCCACCAAAATGGCACCCGACTGTCCAGACTAAGATGGGGAAAAGTGAAGGAGATGGGAATTAGACAAAAAATGAAACGAAAACTGATAACACATCCAAAAAGAGACTGAACGGTGCTAGGCAAACAACCAAATTAGCACTATGACTTGCGCGCCGAGCAAGTGAAAATGTAAGACCGCAGCAATCACAACCTTTGTACTATCAAAATGCCCATACTGGCCAACGCGTGCAGAATGACGAATTGGCTGTGCCTAGCTAGAGGCAGGCGACCTCTGGAACAGCAACCAACTTGGACTCATCTGTACACAAGGAGTATTCAATGATAAAATGACAACACAAGTCGTCTCGTCCATAAACCGTACGTCTGGATACTGAAGAGGTAAGTGAGGGGTCTCATCGTTGGAGGATAGACTAATGCTTCACCAAGTTTACACTAGACTCTCCAGTCTGTTCGAAAAAACAAAGCCCCCCCCAGAACCTCTATCTGACGCACTTCGGCTTCGCATCAAGCTTTCTGCCTGGTCTAACTCCAACACCATTAATTGCGGGTCACAGCACATGGTGCAAAACGCACACCGGTCATACTAAGCATTTTTATGCTAATCTGAACAGCGCATCAAGTGCACTTACGATACAAGCCGAAATTCAGCTCTTCTTGGAACCTCCGTTCTCTCTCGCAACGCAGTTTTGAAACACACAGTAGTAGTAGCATCTTTTCGCGCAGCTTAGACACACCAAATGGTTTACGGAAAAGGCGATGTGCTGGACTGTACCAGACTGGATATTACAAATGCAACGTTCAGTGTCTACGGCGCTAAATATTCTGTTACAAATAATCCTCGCCAACCAAGATAGTATATTCAGGGAGAAGGTAAATAGTAAAGCCATATAAATGTATGCACACATATATATTTTTCGTCCTCTACTTCCCACTTCTGAGGAATGGTCTAGTTCACCCATGTTCCTATGCATCTTGCAACATCATCTGCTACACAGACTGGCTAACAAATATTCTGAACAATGTCTGAGGGTATTTTATGCAGAACCCTGTCCGTACTTCAAACATAGATAAACCCATCAGCAATGCATTCTTCTAAGGAGGGAGTATTAAGTTGGGTCCTCTAGCTTCAAAGAACCCCGTGCATCACGGCAATTTTGTGCAGTGCAACTCACAACAGCGTCTCAGGGTTACTTCAGCTAACTGATAAGTTTAACACGACTCAGTGCGGTACATAAGAAAACTACAGTGGCACATTGCACAGTCGTGTATTGGAAGACGAGCCATCATCATCAGAGACAGCAACAACAGCGCTGACACTGGTGCTTCACTGCCGGACGAATAAGTGGGAACCGCCTGACCAGCCAAAGCCAAAGTTTTCATTACGACACATTACGTATACAAAGTAACTTCTGAGATTAGGCCGTTGTCTTCTTGGAAGCATACTTCCCTCCAGAGACAGCATAACCGTAGTAACGGAAATGAATTTGAGATCGGACTATTTCGATTGCTTCTTCGACGCAAGTGCATTGTGTTCCATTTTTGCGATCTCCGGTGCCTGTCCGTTGAAAATTCCCCCAAGAATGAATTACGTGTGGATTCACTTGACCTAGTTTGAAATGACATTTAGTTAGCCTCTTGGTCGAGTGAAGGCTGGTCACGATGACTGACATGCATGAAAGCCCATATCATGGGGGTAAAAACAAATGTTTCCGGTAGATAAAAAAGGGGAGTGGATGATAAGTATTGACGAAGCGTATTCATAGAAATAATCACTTACTTCAATAAATTTCGACGCGTAGGTAAGAATATTACGAAATCCACCATCTTCACCCGAAATATCAAACCATCCAGACTTGGTGAGTCGACAAACAAGAGTGATGAGAGCCTGATTCACAAATTTCTCCAAGCCAACGTGAGCCGCGAGATAGTTCAGCACGTAATCACCTGAATATAATGTCAGCAACGGTACTACAAAACCCACGTAGCTCCAAACGTGTAGTGAAGGGAATTATAGCATCACGATTGGAGACGTATTTGGTCAGAGCAGTCGCTGCCACTAACTGCGCATAGCAATGCTAAACAACAAGTCAATTGTAAACGCACGAGAGAAGACAAACGTACGGCCGAACGTTGTAAAAGAAGCTGACACAGAGAAAGGCAGTCGGGCCGCTCACAAAGAGAGGAACATGCCTTTTCCGCTTGTGTACGAAGCTCGGCATCATCGGTCGTGTACAGCTTTTCGCATAAGTATTCCAACTGCTCGATGTCCTGAAAACAGAATGAAAGAAATCATTCAGCTGTAGCAACCTTTCGGTGCCTAACTGCCATGCCACCCGAAGAAAGCACGAGGGCTGGGATAATGCACAGTTGCCCAATCCTATACAGGGTAGGTCGAGAGACAGAGGTCGGGTTCAAACCACGGACCTTCCGGTCAGTAAATTCGCCCTCTAACCACTGAGGAAGCTAATGTAGGCGTCCAATATGTTTTAAAGCCTCCAAGCCGTTATAACCCCATTTTAAGAGTCCAGTCTACCTGCTACCTGGCAGGTTTGGGTTGAACTAATAGTGGGCCTTTCGTGTAGAGAAGACAACCCATCTATTGCTTCAACAGTGATTTCGTATGCTTTTAGTTGTTGATACTGTACATAAATATCGATCATGCAACACCCGTGGTGGGGCTAAACAAATGTTGTTCAATACGTGAAGTATGAACAGCTTTTGGAGGGTTGCCTCCTACTAAAATAAGAACGTCTGCTTGGATTGCGTCTTATAAAAGCCTTCTTTTTCAGTGTAGTTTATCAGCGCTACTCATTTGAACAGTGACGCCCTTTGTGGGCCCAGCCTACATCTCACACAGCGAGGTGATTCGATTTGTTTGGCTACATCCTTTTACTCACATCAGTCACCATCAACTGATAGACAACTAAAGTGAAGCTCCTCTAAAATGGCAAAAACTACGCACCTCCACAGGCATTAACCAAAAACTAGAAAATGCTCAAGTTACCAGTACAAAGTTGAATAAACTGACGACAAATAATAACAGCAAGAAGCTACCGGAAATGAAAAATTACTGACGCCGGTAAGGTTTCTTCGAGGTTTGTTAAGTAGTCCCAAGATTTTTTGACCACCTGAAAAGCGGTTAATGTATTGGGTCGAGCTCAATAAGCTGAGTGTTTAAGCACTGAAGCATCCTTCTTGAGATTGATAACAATCTGAGATTCTCTGATAAGACTCTAGAGTGCTAATATTTAACTCCGTACCATTCAGATGACTAGCCGAATACGAATGTCTGCATCTTGCGACAACTGTAGACCAATCACAAAGATGAAACACTCGAAATAATCTTCGGTCAATAAGCCGGATTTGAAGTACCTTCACTCCTTGTTGGCTATATCAGTATACGTAACGAAATCTTCAAAGCCCTTCTTAATTATCCTCAGGCACTCAGCGTACCTCGGACATGAAAAGTTACCCCTAAAATATCTGGGGTACAATCTGGGTGTCCGAACCCAGAACCCAGTCTTCGAAAGGCCAAGATCATGAGAAGCTTGGGAAGTATGGAACTGCTCGAACCACTCGGGTGATCCAAGTTTTCGCACTAACGGTCGAATTAACTTGACTCCGTTGTAACTAGACTGTTTGCGTCACTTATCTTACGTCGCCTTACGGAGGTGCGTGAACAGAGGACCCGCGAACAGCCAGAAAAATTCCGACCGGGAAAGGAGTATGCACCACGTATTCGCACTCCATCAATGACGTGCGAATAGGCACGCTACAATATTGGTATTCCTCGACTTAAAGAGTGTGTTCGATTCTATCGACCGGTTAGTTCATTTTAACACGCCTGCACAAATGATACGATCGAACAGCCTCAAGAAAGCAACGGTCTGTAAAACGATAAGTGAAAAAAGATGGCTCATTAATTCACTCGCAAAAACGTCGACTGGAAGGATGGGCCGAATGCATCGAAAACGCCTTCTGAGCTTTTCATTCAAGGATCGACTGAACAAAAGGAGAGACAGATCCGTGAAGAACAAGCTGGCTTTCGTCCTGCAAGAGGATGCATCGGTCATATTTTCAAACCCCCCCCCCGCCCCCGACAGATTCTGGAACAGTGTTGGGGATATCAATATCCAAAAAAACTGTATCTTTGTGTGTGCTAACGAATTTCCGACATTTTTAAGGTCAAACTATGGATATATATATATATATATGCATTGTCATTTTTCCGTTATCGCATGTAAATCGCTTGTTGTTCGGAGCAGCATTACACTTGTGTCCGTGTTTTGGTCTTCTTACTATTCCGTTGTACCAGCAGTCGGAATCAGGCAACATAGCTGGGGATATCATATAGTCACAGTCCGCGCATATTATCGTTGCTCGCTGCATTATCGAACCGTAACAAACAGCGTCACTCTTTCCAGCGCCCAACAATGGTTTTTCCCTTCACTTGAAAACTGCCTTTGACTCTGAGGACGGTCAGGCACTATGGAAGTGTCTGCAGAGCAAAGGTGTTTCCATAAACTCTTGACCCTCTTCAAGGCGCTGTAGCGCCGCTCCCGCGGACGTAAGGTCTACATACAACTCTTGTCTCAGTTCACCACATCAACTGGTGTCACGCAAGGCTGTCCTCTCCCATCTTTTCTCTTCAACTTCGTCAATAATACGATTAAGGAAGACTCACTACCAGCCTCTAGTGACTTTGGGGCCAAAATAATTCTCAACTGTTGACTCACAGATATCGAGCACGCAAACAATACAGTTTTTCTTGGATCTAACGCCTTCGTAATGCAAAAAGTATTAAATAATCTAACTGGTTCAGCTTCACAGTTTGGCATGCGCTTCACACCTGCAAAGTGGTTCAGCTGTAACACCCTTTCGGTGCCTAGCTGCCATGCCACCCGAAGGGAGCACGAGGGCTGGGATACTGCCAGGTTGCCCAAGCCTAGATTGGGGAAGTCGAGAGGCAGAGGTCGGGTTCGAACCACGGACCTTTCGGTCAGTAAATTAGCGCTCTAACCACTTCAGCCATCTCGCCCCCGTAGTGTGTATTCTATACAAAAATACTTCCATAGGGAAGGCGAGACTGCCCAAGTGGTTAGAGCGCGAACTTACTGACCGGAAGGTCCGTGGTTCGAACATGAGCTCTGCCTCCCGACTTCTCCTGTCTAGGCTTGGGCGACCTGGCAATATTTCAGCCCTCGTGCAAACTTCGGGTGACATGGCAGTTAAGCACCGAAAGGATACTACAGCGGAACGACGACGACTACGACAAGGCCAGAACAGATTCCGTGAACCTGTATCACCTGTGGCGTAGACGTGACATCCACTGACCTATCAAGGATGCGCTCCATACTATCATAAGGGTTAGAAACTTGGCCGCTGCGCGTCGAGGACGTCAAAAGACTTTCAGTGTTTGACCATCGATGTCTTCGGAGCATTGCCCGAGTCTGGTGGGAACACCGGATAAGGAAGCTGAAGGGTGTCGGGTGGTTTTCCGAAGAAATAACTCACCCTCGATAGATGAACTGATCAAACTGCATAGGTTGCGCTGGCTTGGCCACGTGCTCCGTATGCCACGCATGCCAGTCAACCGACTTCCTCAAGGGCTCTTTTCGCACAACCACGTGAAGGGTGAAAACGAGAGAGATCAAATAATGACTTGGCAGCCAAGTATGAGTCATTACCAGCAAAATCCGTTGCGCTGGTCATTGCCGTCTCCCTGAATGGGGATCCCGAGACCGATACACGGTTGTGGACATTGTCAGACACCCTTGTGCATCCAAGCTATTACCTTCAATGAGTAGCTCCCTTCTCAATCTCACCAATTAAAGGTCCACTGACAACTCCGTCTTTGCGCATCAATTATATCAGCTACCGCCTCCAATGCGCAGCTACCTACCGCATCTCCCCAAACCACCGGTGAGGACAACTGTGGCAGCTAGGACCACTGAACGACAAGCATGCGGTTCTTACAGCTGGTGATGTTTATGATGCTAGATGATACATTTTTGAATTTCTTGGTCATTTCCAATCAGCACAGGGCTGGGAGAAAAGAGCTCTGCGAGGCAGATGGGCTTCTGGCACTCGAAGTACGCGTCCTAACCAGCATAACTGGGCGATTTCCTTCTCCCTAAGGCCATCTGGCGTACCTCAACATTACTAATCCAATGTTTCCACCACATCCGACCAATGCTTCAGTTACCGATAGTCAAGCACTGACATCTTTCGTGTGTCCTCTGCACCTAGAGATCACGTCTCTGATCCATAAAGCACCGAAGCGGTGTAAAATCTGCCATTAACAAACTCACGCCACATCCGTTCCATAAGTTGACAAAAGATGCCCTGGCTTTCCCCATCCCCCGGAACGCATACAGCTGTCCAGGCAAACAAATTTATCTACCAAGTCAATTGGCTCGTCTGCGAACATGAGGTTTGGATTTGGTCCCAGTAGGTTTTGTAGCAGTACTTTACACTTTGCGGATGTGAAGCGCATGCCAAACCCTGTAGCAGTTACTTAAGTTATTTAAAATGGTTTGCTTTCTTGAAGAACCTGAACCAAGGAGAGCAATATCATCCACATACTCAATGTATGTGAGCAAACGTACCAGGAACATTACAACTCACGCGATTTCAGAGGCAGACAGAGGAATTTTGAGCAACATTTCAAGGATAAATTTGAGGAGGAAAGGTGAAAGAGGTCAGCCTTGTCTTACACCACTGGACGTGAAGTCAGGCGAAAACTCACCGTATACTCGTATGCACCCACAGGAGTTCGCGTACACAGCCCACATAAGGGATTTAAAATTAAATTTCGATCACCAGACATGGTCACAGGTCCTGACGATCAATAGAGTCAAAAGCAGCTCACATATCAAGAAAAACCAACAAAGAGGGACGTTTAAGGGAGTGGCGCTGTTCAAGAACTTATCTCAAAGTCAAGGTATGGTCGATGCATCCTCGGCCAGGGCGAAACCCAGTCTGAGTCTCACGAACCTCTCTCCCAAAAATCTCTCGATAACATGCGAAAAATAGTGTCAGAGAGCATTTTAGATGCGGCTGATATCAGGCTGATACAGCCCTCGTGCTTACTTCGGGTGACATGGCAGCTAGGCACCGGGAGTGTGCTACAGCTGAACGATTTTTTTTGGCTACAACAAAAGCCGTCTCCATCTCCACCAGCGTTCGGTCACTCTTCAAGCTCCTGATTACCCGGCGTTTGATGGATCCGCGTGCGCCATCACGGTCGCTCGTTGCGGAACTGGCCCTTCTGGCATCAAAATGATCTGCTGATCTCGACGATATCCGCCGTTCTGCAGAAAGAGACCGTCCCAGACAACTGGGGCGAATCGACAATAGTATCCATTTTCAAAAAGGGCACTGGGAGTGAATGTAGTAACCGCGGAGGTGTTAGTTTGATTCCTGTTGTGACAAGGCTTCTATCGTCACTGGTTTTTCCTCGTCTAATGATGGCACGCGAAATCTTTATTCGTTGGAATCAAGGGGGACTTCTATCGGGTAGGGCATCCAATGCTTACAATGACATGTTCAGATATTTCATTTTCCGAAGCATTAATTTGCACTCTAAAGATACAAGGCGCATGCCGAAATGTGGTATCAACGTGGTCAGTTTGTTCAACAGACGATATACTCTGCCTTGGCCTTCAGAGATGAGCAAGATGTCACCGCGTATTCCGGATCAATAAGGTTCTCAACAGCAATGATTTGAACACCGGGGTTTTTAAAAGCCTCCAGTGCTTGTCTCACCATTTCACTGATGACCTAGTCGAACTAAAATGCAGAGTGGGCATCCTTGCTGGGCTTCTTGTGGGAAAGCTTTTATTGAGATCACCACACACACTCAAACACCCAGAAGTATGTAATTACACGGACAGAATTACGTTCGCAGCTTTCTGGCGCACCTACTGTTGAGCGATTATGCTTTGAAGTACTCATTGATCGACAGAATCGAACGTACACTTGAAGTCAGGAGATACCAAGATTTTGGATCGTCTGTATCAGTGATGTTGGAACGGTCTCTCTCCCAGATATACAGAAATAGGCCATATAGGCACTGACTGAGGAATTCACCACCACCCTTGAACAGAGCAAGTGGAAAGTCGTCACAATACAATCAGAATCAGTACAACTTCCAAGGTACGTGAAACGCTCCACAACTTCGAGTGTCACTGCCTGGATTGCGAGTAGCGCGTTTAGTGACTGCCTGTCCAGGAGCATGAACTTACACTTTGTGGATGCAAAGTAAATACCAAAGGACAGGATGACTCTGGTCAGTTCATCCAAAAATACCTGTGTCTTCTCCTCCTCTTCCAAGACGAGGACGATGTCGTCTGAATATTCCAGATCGACAAGGTTTTCGTCACAGGCTATTTGAACACCGGAGTTTTGGAGACCTTCCAATGTTCGTTTCACTAGTTTATCAACCACGAAATTTAATAGGAATGGAGAGAGTGGGTATCCCTGACGAACACCGCTTTGTGTACGGAAGCTTTGGGCAGTTGTCCGCGTGTCCTCACACGTCCGGGGTTCTGAGAGTACAAATGACGTATTATGCTCACAAACTTCCGGGGCAATCCTTGATGGGTTAGCGTGTTAAGGAGGACAGACCAGTCAACCGAGTCGAATGAGCCTTGGAAATCCAGGAATACCAAAAGTTTGGGTCGGTTTTACGAATGGCATTGTTCTGCCAATTGACGCAGTGTGAAGATTCGGTCAGCACAAGTACTGGAAAGGGGCAGTCTGTGACTGGCATACATCTGAAGTAGACAATTTCCTTTGTAACCGCGTCTCATATCAAAGCCAAGACGACCACCAAATTGGGCCTCAGCAGCGCTTAGTCTGCCTACCTTCGCGTTCACATCACCAGCAAACACAAGGATGTCTGAGCTTTTAGGCTGTTGTAAAAAATCACGTAGAATGGCACAGACTGTCCTTGACATATTCAAAGATATAGTCCGTCGGGACGTGCGATGGACCTCTAGATCCTCACAGACGTTGACAAACGAACCGCGCAGAGGCGACTGTCAAAGGGTATCCAATCAAGCAGAGACGCTTCAGCTCGGTCGTTCAGTACAATACCCACGCCAGTATATCCAGCTGCAGCGGTCTCCGCATCACCATAGGCACACAAAAATCGGAAATCGTTCAGCTGTACCACCCCTTCTGTGCCTTACCACCATGCCATCAGAATGAAGAACGCGAGGAATGGGATACTGCCAGGTTGTCCAAACCTAGATAGAAGTCAAGAGGCAAGGTCGGGTTCGAAGCACGGACATTCCGGTCAGTAAATTCGCACTCTAACCACCGTAATTCATTGTTTTATGTGGGCTGTGATACTGTCAGGGCGCCCACACCTAGACGGGAGACTTAACCGAAGCCTTTGGATCAAAAGCCTGACCACATAGAACGGTGCTCGGCGGGCTATCCAAGTGCCTTACCATTTTTATGGAACAAGTTGCAACATGTTAGAACCTCCAAGCTGGAAAACCAGGAGACTGTTCAGACTCTGTGAGTGTCGCATGGACATCACCGAGTAAAGCTCAATGGGTGAAGGAGGCAAACAAACCGTCACATCACGTTAAGGTCCAGTCTTTTTGTGACGGGAAGGATGTAGGCGCATGTAAAACCGCCCGACGCTGAATATTGGAGAAGTGGCTTGATGTACACTAGAAACAGGGTTTCCGCTGTATTCGTGCCTACACCTCCAAGAGTTCAGTCGGACAAACCAGAGATTGACATTATTCTAGGCGGAATCCCGCGCTATATGTGGCCCTACTACACAGTTGTGTGCTACACGGCCAATACGCCTAACCCGCAAGTGATTGGCCATATTAGACCGCTAGCATCTCAAAACCGAGCTCTGATTAGTCGAAGGTATGGACCCAGTAGCCAATCACGATTCAGTATTCACTGGATGCCGGCTTTCACTAGAGCGCACAGTAGTTCCTGAGTTTCCGAATTCCTGGAATAATGTCACTGCGTCCGATTTGGATACGACACGCTGTACATGGGTTTTTGACCCAGTTTTTTGCGGCGTAGTACGCACTCTCCATCTTTGGTGGTTGTTTTCTTGAGATGACCGAACTGAGAGTTGGGATGGGGCACTCCCGTCAGTAAACAGCAAGAAAGGCTATGATTCCGATCAGCTATCATTTCTTGCAATATCCCCAGCCAGGTACAGAAGAGGTGGTCTCCGCAAACCACATCCAGGTTCTTCGTAGTCTTCGCAGGTCAGCTCTGCGAAGCCACACGGTTCCCTCCATTTTGCAGGAGGCATGTAAAAATTGGACGTTTCGGCATGCGTAGAACAGTCAAGTCACTATAGCTGATGGTGCTGGATGTTCTTCTCAGCTCAATTGCATGCTATAGGGCCAAATATCCGTAACGAATTCTTCGATGACACCGAATACTAGCGACACTACGTGGTCAAAAACCTGAGGAAGCCCCACACCATTTCCCCTAGGAGACCATTCCTGTAACCCCAAGGCAAGACAGCCCTTCTTGTATCCCGGGGCACGCGAAGATCTAGACACCGTGATATGTCTTTTTGAGGCCACAAGTGATGTAAATGAGCAGACGCGTTCGGTCCTTCGAGAGTTGTCGCCGACTTCACCAGGCACAATTCCGTCAGAGCTAACCTAATTATTGAAGGATAGAATTCTCCACATTCTCAAATAGTTCCCCTTGAACTTTAAGGCAAAATTTCGGAGAGTGCACTTTTCGGGGTACTGTGAAGGGGCTAGGCAAACGCCGAAAATGAGTTGGGTGGTGGTCATTTTAGTCCGAGTTTGCACTTGCCCGTCACCTACAAAGGTGGAGCGATGCCGTCTGAGCACTCCAGACAAGGTTTCCAGGTGAAACGGTTTAAACAACGGGGGTCTCAAGGCCTTCCAGCTTTGCCTCACTATTTCTTCAATGACGAATTTGAAAAAGAGTGTAGTTAGCCTGCATGTTTGCCGGACACAATCTTTCAGCCTTATCACCGTACACTCTTACACACCCCGAAGAATGTGAATTTAGGGACCGTTTATGTTAATGACAATAATAATAACTGCTGGGTAGCATGCCGTCAGACATGACCATAATGTGAACAGTTAGAATAAAAGCATGTCTATTCGTGGTTTGTGGGTTCAGGGGATTGCGCGGAAAAGGGACAGTGTCATAAAAGTGTGTATTATCCATTGTAGACGTTGGAATTTGAAGGTGGCGGGCAGAAGCAAAATGGAGAAGGGCGAAACAAGAAAGCTGCAAATTGTGAAAGACGAGGAATCAGAACAACGAATCCGGTGAAGCAGCAGATCTGGTATAATGCAGCCGCTCAAGTTGAACTAAGACCTAAAACCACCACTGAGGCCTCGTAGCCTTGGTCTGTTGGGCTTGTGGCCAGGACCACGAAAAGCGTAAGTTGGGATAATGGAGTGGATTGATTAGCAGTGCTGATAAATAGCAGCAGGAATCTCAGAGTCATGGTATACATTGAAACTGTAGAGACTCGCTGGTTTAAAATCTTCCGAGGCATTTCTTGATGGGCAAGTGTGCTTATCAGCACTGGCCGATCGACAGAACCGAAAGGGACCCTCGAGGTCAAAGGACAGCGTAATTGCGGCCGATCTGTACACAGGTCATTTTTCTAACACCCAATTGCATGAAATATTGTTGCGCCTGGGCGAAATCTCGCCTGTCGATCACGGGTCTATGTGTCGCGTAGGACGACAAAGGACGATGAAGATTCATTTACACGAGTATCCTTGCTGCGGCTTGGGTCAAACCTACCTCCATCTTTGCTAAATTCACTGCGGATGCCTCTTTTGATGGTCCTCGCCCTTATCGACTCAACTCAGCTGTCGGAGATGTGCCGTTTCGCCCGGATAGACGCAAAGGTGCTAGGTAGTTGCAGGTCGAATAACGCAACGCCGTCATCAAACAGTGAGGATGGAAGCTCCTCAGGACAGGAACGGCGATATCACTGAAGCAAAGACACACGCAAACACTTATGGGGCTGAAATAGCTGATCTACCATTTGGTTTAAGACAGGCAGTCCGGACTAGCAATGACAGGTATCCAGCTGAATTTTCGCTAAGAGTACTGTGCTTAACAATCCAAACTGAGTAGTTCACACGTTCAATTATGCCATCGGATTGTAACCGATTGAGCTCATCTTCTACTACCGACTGAGCTGCGTATGGAACTGGACGTACGGGCACGAAAACTGGCTTTGAGTCTGCTTTGAGATTCAATACTGCCTGAGCTATACTGCAACAACCCAAACCTGGTTTGAACAGTTCTTCATAGCGCCTTCTCAATTCTGCTATTTGACCAGGAAGCTCTGTGGTTGATGGAGACGATTCTGATAGTCGCTTGACGTGTGATTTGCTGCATTTGTGATTGATCGGCTCGTCTAGTAGATTTAATTCCTCCATCCATTCAAGTCCCAATAAATACAGTCCGCGGTGATCCGTCATGAAGCACCTTGTGTGAACTGATCGGTCACCATAACTGATTTGACAGCACAATTCGCCAAACAATTCCAAAACATCTCCGTAGGCATTTCGTGCTGAATGAGTGGTGTGGACGAGTCTCGGTTGACCCAGTTTGTGCCACGTCCTCCTTAAGATTAGTGTGATATCTGAAGCCGTGTCCAACTGCAGCGTAATTGGTCTGCCGTTAATTTCAACCTTATGTATTTGCGCCTGCTGGCACCATCAACTTTGAAGGTAGATATTATAGCTCTGGTCTGATTGGTACGTCTGAGCGGTTTCGTCTTCTTGCGGTCGCTTCTGCTTCTGGTTGAGCTACTCGTCAAGCAGCGGATTTCCATGTGACCTTTTTTGCCACACCGGTTGCAAATATGATTTTTGAAGGGACAAGTCCGTGCAAAATGCTCGATTTTATTCGGTAACTTGGTCAAAAAATCTGCATTCTTTGTTGATTGTAGACCACAGACGTGAATGAGGCACTTATATTGGTTACTGGTCATTTTGTGGAAAGTTTACCGTTCACATTCTCTATTCACACGACTTGAATAGCTTATCCAGTCCTCATCTTCCTTTTCGCACATCGTAAGACATTTGTAACGAATATCGAAAAGAGATGTAGATTCTTCAAATATCTGAGATAACAGTGTGACAGCTTCATCGGACTTTGGATCTGTACGCTTCTTCAGATGAATAAAGCTCAAAAACTTTTCGTACTCAGCCGCGCCTAATTTTCGAAGCATGGGCCGAATTTTCTCTTCTTCTGACACATTAACCAAATTAACATGAAACATGTCTTCATATTTATGGAAACAGGAATAGAAAGTTAACTCACAATCAGCATCATAATGGAACGCACTGACGTGCTGCGTCAGAGTCTCCAGTGAAGGAACATTGTCTGCCGCTGATGATATTGCGATTGCCTGCCTCGAAAAGTTCTTCAACAACGTCTCGATCAACCTGACTTGATATTTTTAAAATTGTGCTTGCGACTTTTCAAACTGTGCTTGTTACTGCTGCAATAGGACTTGCATTTGTCAGAAACTGGCTGCCGTGATTGAGTTCCGAAATGAAGATAACCCGCCGCCACCGTTGTATCCATTCAGCTTCCCTGATGCTTCCGGGTAACAGTCAGAAGACAAGAAGGCGGCCAGGAAACACTGTATAATAACGCAGTTACAGTGTTATATTTACATGATTCACGCGTGACCTTATTTAAGGGTCGAATTGCTCCCAGCCAACCAGTGTGTCTCTTGCACGTCCACACCGGTTCTCGAGCGGTTGTTTCCTTGTCTCGGTCGGTCATGGATGGCCGTCTGTGCGCTTGTGTACGGAGTTCACATGTCGCCTTGGCCATCGGGTGGGCGTGAAATGCAGGTGTCCTTATTTGACCTTTCTCTGGCACAGGATGATATCGGAAGTGATTCTGACGTGTGGGCACACTCGCACGGCGCTGTTTCACCACATGACCGTTCCGCTGCGCAGTAGGCCGATGCGCAGCCGTATTAGAATCGACCCGCAGATCCTTGTGGCATTGTATGATACCTCCAATTTTGTCGACTTTCGGACACACCAGGCTTTTTAGTCTGCGATAACACCCAGTTCAAATTGCCGCCACATGAAGCCGATGGGTGGCTTTCAGTTGCCTACAAGAAAAACCTGTCAGCAAGACTACAGCAAACACAATGGGTACAGTGCTTGAATTAATTTGGGTGAGGTTTATGGTAGACGGAATCCCGGCATCAAGGAGACATTTGGGTGTTGTCTCCAGTAACCGCTAACGTAGGCACCAAGCCAAGCGGTAAACATTGGGGAAACCTTGTAGATCTATGCAAATTCTGGATCTTGCTATTGCTAACTGATCTCAATTTTATCTGTTTGATTCGGGGCTGATCCCACTGTGTGCACCATGTTTCTAAGCGATTTCTGCCGTTCTGAAGATAAGCGCCGCGAACGAACAGTCTTTGGTCGGATGCGGCGCTCCTGTGTCTGTGGGTCTCGTGACTGACCCGCAGCTTCTAACCATTCGCAGAGGATCACTCCTCGCGTCACAGATGCTCTGCTCAGCAGATCCAGACATATAGTTCTTTGGGGTGTTGGCAGACAAGTTAAAATGGAGCAGTGGGCCATGTGTTCCCGGGATTACTTCACAGACTTTGACAAACAAACCCTGCAGAAGCGACCGTCAACAGGTATCCAAACAAGCAAAGGCGCTTCCGTCCGAATGATTTTCATAAACTCCACTCTATAATAACAATATATGGTGTCCTCCACATCATCAAAGCTGCGTCGTCAGAACCCACAAGAGAGAGGGGGACGACGGGCGGTTCGAGTAAAGTACTTGGACCTTGTATCTCAGTTGCTGATAAACAGCACACATTAATGCAGATGGACTCCAGTGCTTGGGCAAAAGCCACTTCCCGCCTGTTCCAGTGCGACAATCGAGTACAGCTTAGTGAGAAAGCCCCTGGGGCTCGAAACAGACTTTGAAGTGTACAGAAGCTGCAGATGAATTTGGGCCGACAAGGCTTCCAGCCTCCGAATCATCCAGATAGGCTAGTCAGGTGGGGGTTGGTTAGGACAGAATATATATTTCTTGAAACTGTAATAGGGAAGGCGTCAGCGTCGGCATGTTTTCGCTTGCCCACTCTGATAAGGTCGGAAGAATGATTGCACCATGAGATGTCCGATGTGGCGCGGTAACATTTTGGTCCAAGTTTTGAATGTGTGTATGGACTGGGATACTGACTGAAAGCCTCCATTTAGATAGGACGGTGATTAGTGTCATCAACCAAAGATCTTAGCTGGCTACCGCTACTACGGTAGTACATTTTGGTTAGGGAACCCTTTACGACGCTTGCTACAGCCCGAACCTAGGGATCAGTAGACCGCTTTCACCAAACCTCCGCCATGAGAATTTATGCTCGTGTAAAGATGAGCTCCCGCGAGGATGGGTCTGCTGCCCATACACGTAAGTGGACCACCTCGGTGCCATAACGTTCGTCATGTGCAGGTTCTCTACTGATAGACGAGCTACTCATACCCCGTAGATTACACAGGTTGGGACAAGTATGGACCGTATGCTTTTCAGAGCTGTTTTTGCCCGGACCTGTGTGCTTGATGGAAGCGGCCGAACGTTTAACAACAGCGTTGAACGTTGGACCACATGGCAACCAGGAATGAAAAAATCTAACTAGTAAGCACTCTAACTGACAAATACTGCCTATCAGGATGGGAACCCCTGGACTAGGCTAAGGACTGGATGATGACACGGAGTGGTGCACCACTCCAGCATTCAGTGGTACTGGTGCACCAAGACTCCTCTTTAATCTTTGACTGCTCAGGCTCCCGTCCCCGAGATGAATAAACAGAACGAACTAACTGATCATTCTACCGCCTCTAACAGTTGGCTTTTCCTTTCACTCAGGTGCTGGAAACAACCCACCATCAGTGCACGGCTTCTAGATGGTAAAAAAATAATCGTTCGGCTTCAAGACTGTCTCTGTCACAAACTGACAGGCCACCAAATGGAGGCAAGGGGAACGAGAATTCTCCGTGTTGCTGAAGTCTGGATAGAGGTGATGGAGAATCACGGCTGGGTACTAGCCAAGTCCATCCAAGTTCATGTACAGTGACGGTCGACGGAAGATTAGGAGCGTTGCCCACTTGATGTGATATCTAACTTTGTGCCAGCTGAAGCGTGAGGCGTCTTTTATGCGAGAAATTTAGTTTAAGAATATCATAAACAGGGATTTCAGCTATGATTCCCCTGAACCTCACGTAAAAACTAAATTTATATGCGAGTGAATTCGCGAATTTCATACAACTTGCGTCCACTTATTTTAAAACTCAGTAAATGAGCCTACTTGATGAAGACGAAGTGGATCGAAGCCAGTTTTGGGCTGCCGGAGGGGTTTTAGAGACTGTGAGTTGTCCCACGGCTTACTATCCCGCAGACTTTTATGAACTCTGTGAATGGATCTTGAGATTTTTTAAGGGAGCGAGCGTCACGCTACTGTACGAAACGGGTGGCCACTAATGGCCCGTTAGCTTCACTGGCAAACCGTGCAACGAGATAAAATGTTTTCCGGAGTAGGAAATTCCAAATCACCACACTAGCAGTAACTTGATAGTCCAAGAGCATGGAGAATTCCCCCAAGATAGTTATCACGTGACGAACATGCTCCCTTACATGGAGAGCTTGGCAAATGGCAAAGGCGAAAAGCTAGTGTCGAATGATTTATTCTTCGGTTCCTCAGGAGCATCCTGTCGAGTGCCACATATTAAAGTGTTCCAAAATATCATTCCCATCTTATGAAGGATAAAATTGTGTCAAATTTTCGTCTTAGGAGACTCGCTTATTGGACGTCCTTCTGAAGGGAATGTTAAAAATGAGCCAAAAGGTATTTCGAAGCTCGTTACAAACAAGGTGAAGGTGCCTGGAGGGCTTTAGAATTGTGTGAAATCACTGGTTGCAGCTAGCGCACAAAAGCGCACAGCACAAAGTCAAAAGATATCCTCATACTCCGAACGGCCCTTATGTCCAGACCTTTCCCTCTAGAAATGCTTCTTGCTTGCTCGTGCACGTCCACGAATTCTTCCGCTTCGAATCCTTAAATAAATTTTCCATCCCGTATCACAATGACAAACTTTCAGCTCTCATGCTCAGGCTAATCCTTTGTAGGTAAGTCGTTCAATGAGGTAGAAGCCCTTCCTCCCCCCTAGGTGCTCCACCATGGAATAAATTTCTGGTCTAGTCCAAAAGCCTCCCGCCGGCTGTGAGTTTGAGTGCGACAGCCAAAATTATATCGACTTATTGCCCGCATTATTACCCGTCACCCCCCAGATTTTTGACCCCTCCATAGGCTACTGACATAAGTTCAGGGGCAAAAACAAAAACAAAAACAGTCCTAGTGATTTGTTTCAACTACGCTGCATATCTCCGCATCGTTCCACCTTCTCACAAGGTGATTCTATACCACGCCAAAGGTTTATTTGCTCCAAACATTTTGAATATTTTCAAGCCCGGTAAAATAGATCACAAGTAATGAAGCTCTGCTATTTCCATTCCTTTTCAGCAATCCAACTAGAATATGCAATCAAAACCACTAAACTACCAGACCGGGCCTGAAACACAGTGACTTCCTAATAATAATGTTTTTTCCCAATTTGTGTACACGATTAGTGAACTTATCGAGGTCGCAGCGTCTGTAGTGATTGGAGGATGGTGTTTCTCACATAAAGCGGATAAATACACCTCGGGAAAAAGGGTGATTGTATGCCTGAGAGTAGAGACCGAAATATTACCTGCTTTTGTATTACGGTTTTTTCGACTCAATTTTCATGGTTGTCTCCTCTTATTTTTTCAACTAATTAGCCTTAAAATGCCAGAGAATAACATAACAGCAGTGGCCGACACAGCTTAGGACAGTGTTAAGTCGGGTTTTCTTTTTGTCATCCACAAAACAGGCATAATTTCGCTCCGTCAAAGAATCGGCAGTCAACCGTAGATTCGTGAACAGCTGGAGTTAGAATTTGTCCTGCCCGTAGTTGAATATAACGGCGAAGAAATTACTGCATTTCAAAGAGCCTTTGAAGCCGATACATCATTTATCCTCAGAGAAGAAACATCGCAGAGCGAGTGACCACACCGATGGAGTGAATTCACATAGTGGCACTTCAAGTAAGGCTACGTGACTAGAATTAAGGGTTTCCTGCGCCAATACGGGGCTTTTAAACGGTTTTGTACAAGATAGTATGCGTCATTTTATCTAAACCATTGCTCGCTGGATTTGTTTTCTGGGTTTATAATGTCCACAGTTGCTTCACACTGCGCGAAATTAACCGCTGAATCATCATTTTTGGGGACGATGTAATTATTTTCCAAATTATTCCCGTGCGAACAGATTGAAATCTCTATCTAGAATTAATTTGAGCTCAGATGTAGGATGGTTGGCTCTATGAGCGCGTTTCGGGTCGCCAGCCAGATGTTTGTCGCTTGATTCCGGAAACTAGAGATAAGCATCGTTTGGTCAAACTCGACGCCAAAGTGCGCCACCAAATCACCATTCAACTCATAGTTATGGTTGTGTGTTGCGTATGGGCCATTTCTGGATATTTAAATCAAACTTGTTTTTGAATGCTTATTCGTCGACCACTTTCAGGTTAAATGGAAATATCGTTTTGTTACCAGGGCAACAAATCTAGACCTAGGGTTTAATTTTCTCCGCACAGACTGACAAGTAAGGGTGATAGAGGTATAACTGGGTGAACAATAATGACACTCATGTCGAGACCAAGGATAAGTCCCCGCGATACGCCATTCATTATGAAGCAGGTGGAATCTCTTGTTGGGCTCACCCCATTGTGTTTGCCTCCCACCTTTACTTTTAACGATCTGACCCTGCTTTGATTTGCTATACTCATGAAGAGATAGAGGACTCTAATAACTGCTTTTATCTACCGTCGATATCTGCCACATCTAGCTCGTGCTAACTTAGACATTACCCCATCGGCGTCAGAAGATGCCCGTTATTTGCCTGACTACACTCTTCCGCGCACTCCTGAATGCCCCCAACTAACATCAGTCATGCCTTTAATCTAACTGTACCATCGTGAGCAACCTGACGCTATGCCACCCACCAGCTGGGAAAGAAATAATACTTTTATTATTTGATGTAAGACCAATGCTACACACGAGTGTTTTGTTCGGACAGCCGCCGAACTACTGGAGATGACAGCTTGAAAACCCTGCTGATTTAGGGTAACTAACATGCAAGCAATAGTCCAATTCATCAAACACCTGTTGAAAATCCAGGTTTATGGGAGATTTATCCAGAAACTTTACGCAGATGCATCTTTTTCTAAATCCTTTAGATTGATGATCTGAAAGGCGATTGCAGTTAGCAACAAGCTCAATGACCCAGTGACCATGTTCCGTAGTTTTTGCAGCATTGAAAGAAATGGCCATCAACCTACGAATTGTTCAAATAGATCAGCTGCCACTTCTGTGGCGGAGAAGAATCTGGATGCACTTCCAATAGATAAAAATCTGTCACAGCGGTGTCGTGGTTGGAATGTATTTTGAAGCGCCCAGCATGAGTCTATTTGGCCAAATGCAATGCTTAATCCCGTCAGAATCTGCAAAATAACCAGTTGCAAGTTATCGCAAGTAAATTTAGGAAATTTGCGTAACGGAAGGCTATGGTAAGTTGTTCACCCAAATCAGCTATTGGTTGTGGCAACTTTCCAGGACAAACACACTTAACTGGCAGTGGTGATAAGGATTTTACACCTTTGATCCTCCAACCCCCAGAGGGGTGTTGACGGTGTCACCCTCTACAGTGAGGCTTATGCCTCTAAGATGAGAATACATATTCGGGGGTTCCATTAGCTTGTAAACCTAGTCGAGATTAGGGGTTGCGGTCATCCTGTCCCACGTTAGATTTTGCCTTATCTCCTAACGTCACACAGTTTTCATAAGCCTGCTTGGACTTTACGAGCCTGAATATGCCAAATTACTTTTTCAGCAACGAATAGCCTCACAATGCTATTTTGGATGTAACCCCGAGAGTATCTTGACTTTACCTGAATAACTGATTTTCCTGATCACTTTGTCTGGAAAAATTTGTCTCGTGGCCAGCGCAAAGGGCCTAAGGCAAGACCGGCACTACGCAAGCCAATACCTTGGCGATCAATTGGGTTACGAATTTAAAAACCGCATATAAAACAGCCAACCGATGCTTCTAATAAAAAATTGAGGTTTTGATTACCCAATTATTGTTGTTTCGTTTAAGTTCATAATGCAAGCAGAGGTCGACCAACCACGGATGGTTTCAAGCAGCGGGTGGCGGACCGATCGAAAGCAACTGTAACTAAACCTCTCATTGATCACGCAAAGGTTGACACCGCAGCTTCAAGAATCCCCGGTCTTTGCATAAAGTGAAGTAACGATTTCTGGGAACACATCGTAGCGCCAGAAAAACGGAAGTCTGCAGCCTCTGCCCGATGGAGCACTCCAAGTATCCTCACAGTGTCACCAAGGGCACCACCTACTATAGCAGATATAGAGCTTTGACAAATTTTCTGGACAACTTACATCTGGAAACGGAAGAGTGAAAGCCGGTGATGTTTTTTCACGCGATTGCTGAAGCCGTTTGATGCATCTCTGTTTCCTTCACTTTTCACTCAAAATGAGACCAATATCGGAAGCTGTGTCTAAACGCCATTAACAGCTAAAAGCAAAAACATTTTAAGGGCTGCGCTTTATAACGGGGCCGATTATTTTTTCACTCCATGGACCAAAGCAAAGCTCTTTTGCAAAACCTCCAGCTCTCGGTTTCTGACGTTCGAGAATTCTGAAACCCCAAGAACTTAGAATTTGTAATCCAAGTTGCAAAACGGAAGTACGTATTGATTTCGAGAGCATGGCAAATAAGATCCCAAGGGAGTATATTGAGGGCATGCCCCTCAATAATTGCACTGCCATTTGGTAATGTGTAGTGGGGTGAGGACTATGCAAAAAGGTGAAACATAAATTGCCGTAACATAAAGTGTCGAGGTTTTGGCGGATGACCTCATTGTTTGTGTTAGAGGCTGGTTCAACAAATAAATGAATAAAAACAGCGAAATGAAAACTGCATTTTGTTGCCATCAATCATGTGAACTTCGTTCCTGTCGCCAGTTTTTTGAAACTACACCTGCGTTTTTTGGCTCCCGAATTAGGAGGTCCTCCATGGAGGTTCATTTGTTTGTAATGGACGGTGCCGCGTTCTGTGGCCGAAAAGGGGGTTCGAATAGCCTTATGGCAGGTGTTTAAAATGGAGCCCGGCTACCTGGTTGACTTATAGGTTGCTTGAAGTCAAAAGAGATTATATTGATTATAGATTTATTTCCCAACTCGTAAAGAACATCCTATTCAAGGCATGATCGGGTCGTTGCAACCCGAACATGGCAGGAACCAACAAAACGAGAAGGAAGGTACAACCGACGAGACACGTTTATTACGTGAGAAGTCACTGTAGTTGTGGGAGCCGAAAAATCAAAACAATTAATCATAAGGTATGACTAATTACAATAATAATAATGTGTATTCCCAACTAGTGGGTGGCATACCGTCAGGCATGATCACACGATTACAGTCAGAATAACGTACGACCGGATGCGATTGGCGGGTACCGGGGATTAAGCGAATAGGGCAGTCAAAAACGATGGGCAATAGACTTGATCACGCCTAAGCCGGCATGGGAAATGAAGCGCAATTACCAGGAGTCTATAATAATAATAATGTTAGTAGGATCATTTTCCAACCTGTAGGAAGCATGCCCATTGAGGCATGATTGGGTCGTTACAACCTGAGCGCGGCAGGCAACAACACAACGGAAAGAAAGATAAAACCACAGAGGCATGCTTGTTACGTGAAGAGTCACCGCAATTATGGGAACCGAAAAAGTCGAAGAGAGTGGGCATGAGGTACGATTAGTTCAAGGGTGAAGCCGGCTGACATGAACTAAAACTGGAAACCGTTGCTGGTCATGAGTGACCCTAACCGCTGTGACCCTTGGGCGGTCAAGTAAATGGCTAGGGTCACAAAAAGCGAAAAGGAAAACGAAGATTCAATAATTCGATCTGGAGACAAGTGGCAAGTTTTGTCCCGAGAGTATGGTTTAAATTGAAATTGAGTAGACTCACTGGTGCCACAGTTGTAGGGTGGTCAGTTGTAAGGAATAGATTTGATGGGGAGATAACTCCAATGCATGGGGCCAAACGAACGCCGTAAAGGGAATTGAACTTTTGCAAGAGGAAACCCGAACTTACGTCAGGAGACTAGGTTGGTTAACCCTAAACGATAGGTTCGGCGGTGTTGAACGAGGTGTTTGGGGCCAGTTGAAAAATGTGTTTTTAGTTGCGACTACGGGCTCGATTGAGCTACCGATGGAGGTCGAGGGTGAGGAAAAAATAATTGTAAGCGTGCCATCAGACAGGGTACCGCAGTGGCGAGACAGCATTTCACTGACGTACTTCGGTTTCTGGACAGCCTCTTAATCAACGTAAAGGTTGCGGCAACAGGTTGCGGGACAGGGGATGCACGTACCTGTGGTGGCTGGATCTGGGTTGGACGAGGGGGTCGACAGAGGTTGATTCAGGCCGATGTAGAGCCACGGGTAATTTTGACCGAGTTAGAGGACCATATGGGTGTGAACCTGGAACCAGCCAGAGTGAATGAATGATGGTGATGCGGGGCGTTTGGTGTAGCTACTGCCGAAGTTCGAAGCTTGGGAAGAGAAAGAATGGGGAAGGAATGGGATGAGCGCATTAGCGTTTGGTGAGTGCTGTGAGACTTCAGATAAAACAGTGTCCAGTGGAAAAAATAACCTAAAATCGGGTGGCGGCAAGTTAAGTGAACCTACAAAAGGGTGGTTTTTTGCTGGCTGACCTAGCAGCAGAAGGCTACTGAGGTTGCCACCACCTCACTCTTCTAATGGAACTATTATGCCCGACTCCGCAACAGCGACACTATTGAGTCTCTACGTGTCTCTGAGATTCTTGTTACCATTTATCCGCTTTGCTAGTCCCTCCACTTCATCATCCCTACTTACGCTTTTTGTGGCCCTGGCCATGAGCCCAACAGTCCAAGGTCACGAGGCCTCAACGGTTGGTCTAGACTTCAGTTCAGTTTGCTCGGCTGGATGACGCCAACTCTGCTGCTTCACTAGGTCTGACGTTCTTGTTTCTCATCTTCCGCAGTTTGTCGTATGTCAGGCAGAAAGCCTCTTGTTTTGCCCTCCCTCCTTTTGTTTTTGCCCGTCACTTTCAAATCCCAACGATCTGATCTGGCTCGATGTTCTCTCCAAAAAAAAGAGCTTCCCTGCTCTGCCGGTTTAGTGGTGACCACGTCTACATTGAATACAGCCCAACACCTATGACGCTGTCCCTTTTCCCAAAACCTCCTGTACCCACAGTCCCCGCCAGTCATGCCTTTATTCTGACCGTAACCATATGATCTTGCCTGACGGCATGCCTCCCACAAGTTGGGAATGAAAATTGTTATTATTATGGGGATGTAACAAATCCTTATCAATGGGCTTCTACCAAGCGTGCATGCGGTACATTCAGATGCCGATGCAAGAGACCATCATCTGGTGTTTGCAATGAAGTTCTGTCTATCGGAAAACGCGAGGCTAAGGCGGGAGTAGTTGCGCAATTTTGGGAAGATGTGGGCTTAGCCGCCGCGGTAGCAAGCAGGGCGACTAGCCGTTGGACCAGCTCCTGAGATAATGGATGGGGACTGTGGTGTAATTAAAAGCTGCTTTATGAACTGAGCAGAAAAATAATAGTATGAAGCAACATTCACTGGGTCACTGATGTCAGCTGCAAGCAAGGAAAGGTGCATGTAAAAAACAGCCAACAGGCGCTAGTCGTGATTACTGGTATTCGGGGAATAATACGGTCATCGTATTTTATATGACCACTTCCTGGAACAAGCGGAAAGAATGTGTGTGTTATGTCTGGGTGATGAAGTGGACTCTGCTATGACATTCTGGCATACCAGATGGTTTAGAAGAGTTAGATTTTCACGGATTGATACACAGGATCGAGGCTTTCGCCCAAGTTTATCTGGTCGGTTTTGTTCTTGTCGTTCAACGGCTGTCGTTCACCTGAAAGGCACAGTTGGATCAAAGGTGTAGCACTGCTCTTTAAGTTCTAAGCACAGGGCATTATGATCGCCAGCGTGAGGACTCGCGTAAATAAGTGTCCAATAGTGTTTTGAACTGGGTCCTATAAGGAGCAGCAACTAACCGAAATGATAAATAATTTTGCCTGATGAAGGTGTGCGCACTGAGCTTAAAACTCCTCTTACCATGTCCCCGCCGTGTGTTTGCTGGGTCAACGGTGAACAACCTGTTGGCCAAGCCTTGTTCAAACCGGGAGTGAGTAAGAATTAATTCCCCCTCAGAGGCGACGATACTCCAGGGTAAAGGGGTCCAGCACCACAAGATACGTTTCTTACTTTACGGATTTAAGGCCAGGAACTACTTTCGTGGCAGCTCGCTGGACACGCTCAGTGAGGATCACGTCTTTCGTGCATCCTGACTAGACAACCGTGTTGGCATATTCAAGGAGCGGTCTGACGTAGGCCCCATAGAGTATTTGGAAGTCCATGCGAGTAATAAGGGAGAAGATGCGCCAAATCATCTGTAGAACGGCCAATGCCTTTTGGGCCGATTTCTCAAGTTTCAATGAGAAGAACAAGTTTGAAGAGAGCCAGATACCCTAATTCTTTTTGGCATCCATCCTCGTGGTGTCTTCTGGTCCTTTCTTACCAGGCATGACAAAGGAGTTCACGTAGTCTCCTCCAAATGACATATGGACGAACTTTTCGTCATTCAGAGGAAGGTGCCTGGCCAACAGCTGTGTCTACATCCATTTGGGGAGCACTGGCATTGGAACTCCACAATTTCAATTCGTCTGCAAATATAGACACGGACTTGCAAGAACATCTGAAAGGTTATTGACGTATACCAGAAACAGCAAAGGTCCCAAAACGGAGCCCTGAGAAACTCTAATGGAGACCGACACCACAGAAGAGTAGGTCGAACCTACTTTCACACGGAATGAACTGTCTGATATGAATGCCTTGATCCAGTGTAGGATTTTCCCTTGAATCCCGTAAGACTCGAGTTTGTGGAGCAGCGGGACGTGTGGGACTCGATCAAATGCTTTTGCTAAGTCGGAAAATATGGCATCCGATATGAGTCCCTCGTCCTTGGCTTGGGTTAAGCTGTCCATAAATACGAGCATGTTCGTCACGCAGGAACGGTTTGGGAGAAATCCGTGTTCAACTGGAGAAATCAAGTTGTTGGAAGTAAGGTGATCTAGAATGGCTCGCTTCAGAATGCGTTCCATCACCTTGCATGACACACTAGTGAGGCTTATAGGCCTGTAGCTGCCAGGCTTGATACAGGATTGATACATGGATTCAAGGATCGATACACAGGGTCCAGGCTTCCGCGCAAGTTTCCTGGGTCGGTTTTGCTCTTGTCATCCAGTAGCTACTGTACACCTGAAAGGCACAAGCGAAAAAAGGGTGTAGCACTGTTCTTCAAGTTCTCAGCGCGGGGCAGAATGTGTTGATCTTTTGCAGGAGTTGACGGACGTCCTCCACCGTGAATACCAAGTCGGTTAGAGGCCGTTCGTAGATGCCTTGACAAGGTTGGATGACGAGGATGCTGGGACTGAACATAGACCTGCATAGTTTCTGTAGAACTCAGATACCACTATTGGGTCACTCGTGGGTTCCCTGTTGCTGTCCTCAAGGAGAACGCGGACGGCTTGTTTCTTCGGCGACGTCTCGCGTATTTGAAAAGTACGTTACTGTTTTTTCCGCGAGGTTCAGAATGGTGGCTTGTTCGCGTATGTTCCATTGGCGGATTTCCGATTTACAGCGGTCCGTATTTTACGAAATGCCAGCTCATCTTCTGTTTCCTGAAGTCAACTCTTTGAAAAACTGTTGAGACCATTTCCAGAAGTCGTCGGATCCTTTTGGGTAGCTTGCGGCTCATCCGACTACGTGCTGTTTTGGGACGAATATCGCGTCAGCCTCGTGAACTTTCTGGACAATGGTCCTACATAAGTCTTCCACTGAAGCTGGTCCCAGTTTAACTTGTTCAAGAAAGGTGAGCATTCCTGAAAAGTCTTCACGGCAGAAGTTTCGAATCCACCTTTGAAATTCGAGATTTCTGGCTCAGTAGCAGATGAAATCAAAGGTCAGCATACAGTGGTCGCTATGTCCCAGTGGAGCGTTGATTATCACCTGATCAACGAAGTGTCTTTCGTTGGTGATGACTAAATCCAGGAGGCATGGTGGTTGGCCCGCGCGGTATCTGGTGGGTGCAACGACTTGTTGGTCCAAGCGCTGTGTTGAAGGACTTCGGTCAGTGCCGGTGCAGATGGTCCACTTGACCCGACGAGCTGGAGCTCCGTCCAGGGGCCTTTGAGTGCTGAAGTCACCCTCCAGCAGAAGATGGGTGAAGTGGACGCTGGAGAAGAGTTTCCGTCAACCTTATGTTCTACTTGAACCCAAATTGCACTGTTTTCGAGAAATACACTCATTTGCATATCAATTTGTTTTTGCGAGAGACTCACCTGGAACCCAGCTGAATCCCGTTTGCGATGTTTTCAGGCAACTGAATGTGCTGCACCAGGCCGCCTCATGTTCCAGTTGCTACGATCTCGAGATATCGCGATACATGTATATACGTAATGCACTATTTATAAGGTTGCTCAAAAATTTTCGACAGCCCACGACCGGTTTCGCCCTTCTTAGGGCTCATCAGGTGGTCGCAGTCCCCGAGTTTCCGTCAACCTTATGTTTTACTTGAACCCAAACCAGTTGCCTGAAAAATCGCAAACGGGAGATTCAGCTGGGTTGCAGGTGAGTCTCTCGCAAAAACCAAATTGATATGCAAATGGGTGTATTTCTGGAGAAGAGTTGTTCAAGCGTTCGTATGAGGAATTGGTCATCTTCTGGAGGACTCGAGGGGCAACGGTAGACCACACCGGGAAGCAGAATCGACACGCGCAGCGGGATTTAAATCCACAGCGCATCGCAAAGGCTAAGGCAGTTTGTAGACAAGCATTTCAACATTGTCTCTGCTTCCAAAGGTGAGGGGCTGAGAGTTGTGTAACCAGGGGGGTTAGCAGACTTAATAGCTGTACGTCGGGATTGAGTCGAGGGCTCCGAAGGAACCTCTGAGGCATACTTGTCTGCTCCCTTGATTGGTGGTTTCGTGGGTTGCTTTTCATTTGCAGGTTTTTTTCGCCCTGTGGGAGCACGGTTTGCGCGGGCCTTCTGCCTTTGTTGGACGAAGTTTTTTCCCCGTGGGCGAAAAATTCCATAATTGCTACTTGTAGCCTTTTTAACGTCTTTTGAACGACCAGATTTGCTGTTGTTTAAGGGGCAATCTTGCGTCTGTTTGGTTTCTTGGGCATGTTGGCGCGGTTTGGTCGGAAAGGTGTATCTGTGAGGCTTTGAGCGCTGGGTGGCAGCACCGAGTAGTTCTTTTGGTGGTGCTCCCATGAGGCTAGTTTTCGCAGAGACTCCACCTTGAAGCCGGCCAGCAGTTTTCTGATTTGGCGAGTCGTATATGGCTTGTTCTGGCCAGTCGCCTTTCTTTCGCGCTTGTGTGGACATCCGAGTCACCCGCGATCAGCGTGGCCAACTGGGTGTATGAGGGACTGTCCGGTTCGCCGTGGTCAGGCTTGAGGCTTTGACTGTCATGGTCCTGGGTGACAACTGTGTCCACAATCAAAGTGGCCATTTGACGGAGTGGAGCTAGAGATTGGCAGTTTCACAGCCTCAATGGTTGTACGGTTCTCGCAGCATTCCCCGATGTCGACGTCAGCGCACGTGGTTGGTTTGCCGGTAGGCTTCGCCACTTGACTCCGCTCGTCTGACCCAATCCAGCTCGGTCGTGACTTGGGTGTGGAGTTCACTGTTGCACCTTTGTCGTCTGTTACGGAAAGAAGCGCTGATAGCTCTGCGTACTTTGAACGCCCATCCACGTGAGGCTTGCCTCCTCCAGAACATCACTGCTTTGGAATTCGAGGGATCTGCAGTGGTTGAGTAGAAACTGCTGTCCGGAGTCGCGGTCGTTTGCCTCGGCGTGCTTTCAGGAGCACAGGGGCCATAACTACAGTCGGTTTGGCCTTAAGTTTGGGATCGGCCGAACTGGCGCCATCCGGAAGCCTTTTTCGCACCTCTTCCCTAGAACTGCTGTGGCCTAGCTTCCGTGCATCTAGAGGGCGATCCTCAGATAGACGCCTGATCGTTGGATTTGCCTTTGGATGCTGACAGCCCGACCCAAGACCTTCTGTACGGCCGACGGCGGGGAAAGGGTAACGAGAAGCCCAAGTGTTCGCTTGCTTCCCTTCTGGCGTAACCAGTCTGCGTGAAGCGATTCGTGGTCAGGCTTTGAGAGGACACTGCCAAGGAGCGATTGAGCCTGCTTTGTTGGCGTGATTTTTCTAGAGAATGACCCCAGATTATCAGTCTGCCTTCCTGTCCACTAGTGACGCCATGGCGGTCTTTATTGCCGCATCGGAGAGCTGGATGAACTTTTCGCAGCCAGCAGAGAGGGGGATAGTGCAAGGTACTCGTTCAGAGGAGAGTTCCTTATAAACTTCCATCTAGATCGCAGCGTTTTTAGTGTTTGCCGCCGTCAGAGCTTTAGAGAGAAGCTCCAGTTTTGCCTCGAGTACACCGACTAAGGCGGAGCACTTACACTGGACTTTCTGATTCGGTAGTAGGGAGTTGGTTTAGCTTTCGATGGCTTTTTCTTAGTTGGGAATGCATTACACCCTTGGTGTAGAGGCAACTGGTGCATACAAATGGGTCAGGAGAGTTAGTCCAGTTGGCTTACCTGGTCGTCCTGTAAACCCGTGCATTTAAAGTGCCACCAGGCCTTGCAGGTGTGACATCGCATACCACGTCTTACATCCGACGGACAGCCATTTCGCCGACATCTGTTGTGGTCCATCGATGGCTGCAGAGAGCAACCTGTATTGACTAGTGACATGATTGCGACTAGATGCAAAATAGAAATGAGTGCAAAGTAACAGGGGTTATCACGTAAATGTTATGTTAGTAGGAGAACATTCAACAAACGGCACGTGTAAAGTCTAAATAGTTTGAACAGTGAAAAATTCTTTCACGAACTTGCACGAAGGAAAAACGAAACCAATTTCAAACGTATAGCCTCGGTTTGAGACATAGTGGCTCATGAACCATGACTGCGCAGAAGTGGTGAAACGAGAGAGAGCTGATCCGTGGGGACAACTTTTTGGCGGATGCGCAATGGGCGCTTTAAAGTGCTAGCCTAAACCTTTGGGCACATATTGTTTAAAAATGGGGAACTTTGTATCTCGAAGCTGAAAGAAGCATAATATTAGAAAACAGGGCCCACATGCCTGAGTGACCTGGAGATGGAGGTGGTGGAAAAGGTTAAAGGTACAAGAGTTCTGCGATGAGGTGGCGTCAACATGGCACATCTGAAGCATATGAAAAAATGTATAGGCTATTCAGCACAAACTGTACCAGAAGCGCCACATCGAGTGCTTTTAGTAGGTCTCTGTTAACTTGCATGTGGGAGAGCACTTTCAATTCGTTATATAACGATGTTAGGACTCATAAGAGGATCTCCCGGGATCTCTGCTATATCCACGACAGGCCTGGACCAATGGCACGGACATTCAGCAATGACTTTCTTTTAATTTAGTGGTTATAAAGACCGGTATCAGAACCACAGCACTGTGATAATCACCCATGCTACTTGAGGGGTGGAGAACATACGCATGGCCCGGGTACAATGCACCTGGGTTACACTCCATACATTACTTACCCAGCCATCGCATTTTTTCTATTCCAAATAATGCCGCCGGATCCGCAAGGATGCGGACTAGGTAGCAGTCTTATTCTCAGGTTATACATTATTGAACTCCAGACGTCGGATACTCTTCCCGTCTGGGGGAACAGAACAATTGATACACCGTAATCATATCAGGCAAGCATACAGCAGGCAACCGCGGTTTAAACGACGTAACTAAAGCGACGCTGTACACGCCAGACCTCAAAGCCGTGGAATACGAAAGAAGACAGTTGTTTAGAGCACCTCAGTGACAACATCGATGCCGCATGAACCTGGCACATGTTGAAAGGACGCATTTTGTTCGTGGACCAAATTACACCCCCGGAAACTTTCAGAGCGTTCGTCATCCAGGCTAAAGAGTCAAACTAAACTATGGATAATCAAGCTGCTGCAAACATTTGCTATAGTAGCCGACCGCAACTCTAATAACTCAACACGCTGCAGATGTCACATAATTATCACTTCATTGCACTGGGAAGCAATGCCTAATCATATGCGGGTTTCATGGTTAAGTTCTGATAAATGATGCTGTAAAGTCTGCCTCAGTGAAGAAATCGTTGAGTTGGTAGTTTTGGCGGGTTTAGTGCAAAAACATAGCATCGCGCTTAATCAAAATGTGCCCCTAAGCCGGCGCAAAAAACGTTCGATAATAATCAAAGTTGAGCATTATATTGTGGCCGAGAATACTCTGAGATTTCAGGCCCATAGGGTTAGTTTTTGCATCACCAAGATGCTATTGATTTACCAAATGCACGCGAAACCTGTTGTAACCGTGAACCCGCAAAGCTTTTGGATCCTCCGGAGTGCTTTTAAACATTTAGGCCCATCAGTGCAGATCGTCCAAATGCGTCCAATTACGAAAGATACACAAAGCCAATTGTAAGAATAGCAGGTTTGAGAGCAATACCATAGACTGGATTGTGGGGAGGCCGAACTGAAAGCCAGGAGCGAGCTTACGGGCAGCGACAAATGTATATGGGAGGTTGATCGGAAATGAATCCAACTTGCAGGCTGACACGGAGGAACGAAATGCTGAAGGATTTTGGTTCTTCACACTCTGAAAGTGATTCACACAAGGAGGTAAGCAGTCGGTTAGTCAATAAAGGTTCTTCATGCAAGGAAGTGGAATAACCGGTCCGTGTTTGATCTGTTTGTTGAGGTTGGCAGTCGTCTTTCAAAAGTTTATTCGCCATTTGTGGAGACGTCTTTGGGATATTTCCCCACTGCACCCACGTAGAGAATCAATGAGTGAATAAAGCATTTCCAACTGTGTTTGAAGTGGTCTAAATTCCACATGTTTGACAAAATTTCTGGAACGGATGTCTTATTTGGCCCGGCCATTTCCCCTGTTATTACATCCCTTTCCGTCCTTGTGGGAGGAATTCTGAACTGAACACTGGGCGTTACTGGGGCCGCGGTCAAGTTTTCAAATTTTCCCGATCAATGCTTAAGCAGTTGAAGTCGAATGCTGTAAACGAAGGCACGCCACATACTGCAAAATCTGGAGTGAGAAAAGGTGCTCCTGGGAGGTAGGCATCGATTGTCTCCATGCATCTGACCATTTTTTGCAGTTATATAATTAAATACAAATGCACATTTACGAATACAATTGGCAATGTTTTGCGCAACCGGGGATGGCAGGAGGTTTCAAGGTGGGCGATGCTTAAAACATGTTAAATGACTGACAGCATATCCGATTATTTCCTATTTATCCTACACAGTAACAAGCTTTCCGATGCTGAATCCCGAAAACACCCCTACCTTATTTACAATTTTGTAGAACATAAGTATTTGGTACCAACACTGGCCAACATTAAGCATTTCTGGTTCGAATTCTGGTTAATGTCTTCCACCTTAGCCATTAATGGGAAAGTTTGCAACTCATGTTTGCATTCAGAAAATTCGGTTTTAACCGTGTGAAGTTGACTTAAGTTTAGTTTTTACGCTTCAGTGTCAAGGGTTAGGACACCGTGCGACCTACCTTGTGATGTGCCTCACGCCAAGCATAAATATAAACTGAGTTTACAGTAAATAGAGGACCAGTCAGTTGGGTAAAATTGAAGTAGCAGCAGATTATTGAGGTCTGTTTTGCGATACAGTTTTCTGGCATACTATTCTTCCATATTCCCGCTGGCGTTGAACCAAGCCCAGACACTTTTAAAGACATTATCTCGGGGCTCGTCATGCTTCCACACGTGTTGAGATACGCTACGTACCAAAGGATACATCTATTCAAAGAATAATCGTTAGATTTTACAGTGCTTAACCTTTAGCTGCTGATGATGGGGTGACCTAGGAATGGGGCTGAAATGCACTACGGTACACACCTTTCAGGGTATGCTGCTTCATGTTCAATAATGTCATTTTGTGTAGGATGCGTTCCTCACAATGAAGCAGTTAGTGTAAAAAACGCTTTAACTGCTTATTGCGTTTTTGTAAGAAGTTAGCGAGCGTAAGAGCTGTATAGTATTTTCTCAGTTTCTTTACGACGATTAACATGTGACCACGTCCACGAGTTGCATCTGGAACTCTCCCACAATAGGTGACTTACGCTCCATGAATTACGCTGGTGGAGACACATATTCTGCATGCCGGAAGACCGTCTGCCGTGCAGCAATCTTTCGCCCAGCCCTGTGCTGAGTCGAAGCGACCAAGAGATGGACATTATATGATTTGGCGACGAAGTATGAAAACACTAACCCATAAACTTAATTGGGTCGACAACTACCACCTCCCAAAATGGGAACCCCGGGACTCAAATCACCAACGGCTAATGTCACTGGCAGAAACGGCGCAATCGCGCAGTCAGTGGAGCTCTTGCATCAAAGCTATCACCTTGAATGCAAATTTTTGGACAGACTGAACATGTCACCGCTTCCAAGTTTTGGCCGTATGACTTCGCACACTCCTGTTTTCTGGTGATCGAAACTGTATCACATGGAGCCAAGCTGCCTACGGTGCACGGTTTATAGCTGATAAAATTAACTGAATTGAATTCTACATCGATAGTTCTCTTGGTCGATGGTAGCTGTGGGCGGATGAATGTATGTGCCTTGCGCACATCCTCTGGTTTTTCGGGCTCAGATAGCTCTACGAATTGTGTCTTATTTTTTATGTTTGATACAGTTAATGGAATTTTCACATCAGTATCGCAGGAAAAGCAGTGCATTCTGAGACAAGGGTTCTTTAACGTATGACAGTATATCAGACGGCCACAACGGCCCTCTAAATAATTCCACCATAGACGGTCGGGTCTTTAGGTTCCTTTGTTGTATGAAAGTGAACAAAATACGCTTCTTTTTTCTGTCACGTCCACTCAACATTTCTGTTCACAAGCTTTCATAGTGCATGTTCTCCAGGCTTCTAAGCAATGCTCATATCGCCGGCAAAATATGTTGTTCGTTTCCGAGTGTACAGACTAAACTCTTCAGGTGGATTAAAGCTCACTTGAAAAATTGTCACCAGACTGTTGTGCGGTGTGATATTTGCAGGCATCCTCCGTTGCTTGGTTGTTTGGCCTTGGTCTTCAAGTCCATCATGGCCTTATCCATTGTTGAATAGTAGTGTCTTCCAAAAAAGATAAGAGATTGTCTGAATGCGGAAAAATGAGCCGTTGTCAAACCGTTGACCTAGCTCGTACGACCTTGTTTACCTCACCAATGAAGATCAATCTAAAGTCAAGGTTTTATCACCTAAACAGTAGCAACTTATGACTAGTTTTTTCTTACTCAAAGCAAAGTTGTTGCGCATTTTCCGTAAGGTGCTAAGTTGAACAGAGGTACTTTTATTGTTTTAGCTCAGTATGGAAAATTGCCTGCTGACGTCTAATTTTGGATATTTGTTACAGCTTTCCAGTTGCTTGTAAAACTCCGTTTCATCAAGAGTGTACGGCGCGTGAATGATGATTGCTAAAGGGTCATATCGACGACTTGGTGTCCACAGTACGGACGCAGATGCATACATCATTTTACAATTTGAAGACAAACATGGACGGACTACAGATAACAGCTTATTTTGAAAAGTAAATATCATTTATCTGGTTTATAGCGAAAGAAGGTGGCAGAGGAATTCCGACATCCTTTGTGTGAAGCTATCGAAAATGAGTAACTGCGCTCTTCCGGTTACTCCGTTTTGCTGTTCACTTGTGCTCAACTATTTGAATAGCTATCTGTTTCTCTCTAATACCTCAACACTCACTGTTAACTTAGCGAACAAGTAACTCATGATGAATCGGTCTCTTATGAAATATCGCTTGGCCACAATGACTCCTAAGCGTGCTGACACTAACAAGTGATATGATGCTCGCCCACAGCGCCTTTAAATCAGTCATGAAAAGACTAATGTACGTCAAGGGCTTTAACGAGCAAGAACCTCAGCAAGTAAATGTGGATAGATGAGCCAAACAAACTGAAAAATGCATTGGGTCCTAAAACCTCCAAAAGTCGTGCAATGTTTAGCCTGTATTTTATGGATTAGGACGCAAATCCCTTTCCCTGTATGAAATTTACAAAAGCTGAACCATCTCTGTCGCATGCGACTCCAAATTCTGGCCAGGAACTCAAACAAGCTCATTGGTGCAAACATTCTAACTGCATTTTACCCGTTCTGTCTGTTTTTGGATGCACTGTGTGCAGAAAATCTGGGATTATTTAAGCTATGAAGCTACATTTATCTCTAGAGCACACATTCCGCAGTCAACCAACTCAAGATTATCTAAGCCCTCTGACAGCAGAAAAAATTCAATGATATTCCGATACTGGACTCATAAAACCTAGTGGGTGTCGTCTCCAAACTGTGCAAAAAAACGCACAAAAACTCTTCTGCATTTAGATTTGGAGGTACTTTGTAATAACTACCATGTACAATCTATAATGCTCTGATGAAACGAGTTGTGGTCTTTTTTGACGACCTGATCGGTTTCATAGCCTACCGGCACTTTATTTATCCACATTCTTACCTATGAGATGCAGTTAGTCATGCAGCCGTTTGAATAAAATTGAAAAGGAACTTAACTACACCGGAACGACATCAAAGTCTTTCACGATATAATACCTTATGTAAAAGGTTACTGAGAACGCTTACAGCCCACTACAGGTTTTAAATTCATGGCGCTCTTCAAGTATGCTTTTGTGCTTCTATAATCAGCTTTATGAATGGAATGGAATCAAAAAGAATATACTGTGATATCTTTGCTTCCAGCAACGAATAATAGTTGTCTTCATTGATGCAAAACTTGCCTCTGACTCTGTGGACGGCCAGACACTGTGGATGTTCCTGCGGAGCAAAGGTGTTTCCATAAATTCTTGACCCTCTTCAAGGCGCTGTAACGCACCTCCCGCGGACGTGTGGCCTACGAAGAACTCCCGTCTCAGTTTACCACATCAACTGGTGTCACACAAGGCTGTCCTCTTCCACTTTTTCTCTTCAACTTCGTCAATAATACGATTACAGAGGACTCACTACCAGCCTCTAGTGAATTTGGGGTCAAAATAATCCCGGGGTGTTCATTCACAGATATCGAGTACGCAGACAATACAATTTTTCTTGGATCTAACCCCTTCGTAATACAAAATGTATTAAATAATCTAACTGATTGAGTCTCACAGTTTGGAATGCGCTTCACACCTGCAAGGTATAAAGTGCTGCTGCAAGACCGGGTGGGCTCGAACCCTAACATCATGCTTGCGGATGAGCTGATTGAAATAGTAGACAAATTTGTCTATCCGCGGTCCAGACAAAGATACTTCCATTCGGAAGGCCAGAACAGATCCCGCGAACCTGCATCACTTGTGGCGTAGGCGTGACATCCGCTGATCCATCAAGGATGCGCTCCACATTATCATACGAGTTAGAAACTTGGCCGCTGCGCTGAGGATGTCAAAAGACTGGGTATTTGACCATCGATGTCTTCGGAGCATTGTACGAGTCTAGTAGAAATACCGGATTAGCAATGCTGAAGTGCGTTGGGTGTTTTTGGAAGAAATAACTCACTCATGATAGATGAAGTGATCACACTCCCTAGGTTACGCTGACTTGGCTAAGTGCTCCGTAGGTCAGTCGACTTCCGCGATGGACGCTTTTCGCACAACCACATGAAGGACAGAAGCCAGGTTAGGTAAAATAGTATGAGAGTCATTACCAGCAAAATCCGTTATGCTGGTCATTGCCGTTTCCTTGGATGGGTACACCAAGACGGGACGCAATAACGGCTATAGACATTTACGGATGTAACGAAGATGGGCTGAATATTCAGAAATTGTTATAAGCAACAAATTTATTGAGATCCCAAGGGGCGACTCAAACGCGAGAAACTTCACTCAATGTAAATCGATAGGTTTAGCGAGCCAGATTGCTTGGAAAGTTAGATGTTTTCTGTCAACTAGTCATGAATCGGTTTGGTGGTTCGGCAGTCGTGCGTTCAAAGTACGTCAGTGTCGAACACGGGCATTTGTCACCCAAGGAACTAGGTAGTATAAACGGCCAGGTTTTTGGACCAGTCTTTAACAATGCGTCTGTTGTAAATAGCACCTTACCGTGGTGTGACGGTTTGCGGACCTCAGCGACTCACTGAGCTATACTGGTGGGTATCGCCACGACACTCACAGAGTCTCATACTAGGTTGGTCAATGGTTAGAGGTCTCACGAACACACTCCTGGTCCTCCAAGTTGGGGGTTGGAACATGTGGCGACTTGTTCCGTAGAAATGGCAATGCATTTGCACTTCCCGCCAAACACTGCTGCCTTGCGGTTAAGCTTTTGAGTCAAACGCTTTGGTTGAGGGCCCTAATCATCCTCCTGTCTAGGTGTGGTGCCCTGACAGTATCCCAGCCCACGTACAACCACGAACTGCACTTATACAACTAAACTCATTGAAGTATATAGCATGCGAAAATGAAACACACTTTATATTACAGTGCACAAAGTCTTCTGTGGAGTGATAATTTTTGACGAAAAAATGAGAGGGAAGAGGCCACTATCAAGCACTATGAACTAAAACTGATAGTTTTTTGTTTGGACTGAGTTTCTCGATCTTTAAACAGGAAATCCGCATGGCAGTTTAAACATTTGAAGTGGGATTACCCACAAGTCCGAAACCAAGCAATAGCCTGTTGTGCAGCTTGAGTTTGTTAAGTGATACCTTCCTAAAGGACCTGCCCCACATTACACTAGAGTTTTGGTGGGCGGTTTTTATAAGGGAGGGTTTTCTATAATACAATTATTATAGAGGGATCAATAAGCTTGTGATAGCTGGCGAAGTTTATTTAAGTCGCTCTGCGTTCGTGCGGTGTCAGTTAACGGTTGAATTCAAAGGAAAACCCAGCTTTAATCTCTAAACTGTTGAAAAATTAACTTGAAGTGTCATGAGATGCCGTCATGGGCAAAGCTGAATGACAAGAATCAAGGACTGGCTCCTGTATAAGAATGGAGTTGCTGGATTAATCTTATATAGTAGAAAGCTTGTTTTAGCCGTATGCATGCAGTGCGGTTGCACTACACGCTTTTGCACGGATTTGCACCCTTATCTGTGTCCTATACCTAAACCTCAGAAATGGGATTCACAATCTCGGTCAGCAGGCAGTACAGTTCGAAATGTCACTTCAAAACGTCTTTTCGCCGGTTACTTTAAGTGGCACAATGGAATTTAGAATTCACAACGATCTCCCCATCTGATTCATTCAACTTCTACTTACCTACTACCCAGGTAGAATATAAAATCACAAGTTATACTGTTGTAAGTTTGTCTTGTGTGACTTACGTTTTTTCTCCTAACGTCCAAACAGCAAACGAAGCCACCTTCACCTTTCAGACCGCATTTTTATCATAGCTGGTTGTCACCTTTCATTCTCGTTTCCCTATGCTCACTTAACTCTCAGCTTCATTTGCATTATAGTCAGTAGAAGGGGTTTTTTTGTTCAGGAAGTTCAAACGCGCCAGACGAAGCAGTAAATTATGAACAGACTTAGTGCTGAAATAAATCCTGAGGAGTCTGTTTCACCAGCCAGGTGCTTTTACATGGCTAAAAAAGACCTCCAGTGACTTCCGTTTCGCAATAAATCCATTTTATTCTATACATCACCTGCAAAAATTGATTGAAATTTTTTCGAAAAATTGTCATTTAACCAACTTTGGTCTGGTTATGCATACATGCATATTCTGCAAACCATATCCACAGGCGGCAACGGTCTACTTGATTGTCCACAAAATTCGAAGAACTGCTCTTATGAATGAAATGCGCATATTAAGAACTTTACTGAACTGAATGCCAATTACTATGAAGGAGACTGAGGTTGTGATCTGAAGTTACCACCTTTTGAATTTGTGGCGTTTCGTATGACGGGTTCAGCCCAGGAACAGTTCAATTGGATCACTTCAGTGGCCTTGACAGTTTTTCCTATTCTCTCAAGGTGCATTTTGAGGAGGTCTGTGCTGACGAATCAAACTAAATATAACCACAGTAAAGGCGATCTTGAGTTACATGTGTTCAAACTGATAATATTCTAACTTGAACAGGAGTGGGTGACCCAAATGGCATTTAGCACGCCAAACTCTGGAAGAAATATCAATGGGCACAAAGAGATTTCGTGCGACAAACATATGTTTCACAATATTACATTACAATGCCTAGCGATCTAAGTGATGATGTGCGTTCACTTCTCATAATCATTATCATCATCATCATCATCATCTATAAGAGACGGCAAAATCAGTGTTGACACTGGTGCTTCACTATCGTAAAACCACAATGTTCATTTGATTGTACTTGAAGCTTTGGGGTGATGGTATCGGTTAGCCACCATTTCTTGTAATGTCTCCAGCCAACGTGGCCCTTTTGAAGACACTAAGTGATGTATCTGTCCAAGGAGAAAAAACTGCAAAGCCTTTTGGGTGAAGTCGTCTACTCAGTTTCACTTCTTTTGTAGGGAAGATGAGTGTGAATTCTATTGGTGTGAACCAATGACCATGAAGGAACTCTTTGACCACGGGCTTCCAACCTCTCTGATGAAAGTATGTCACTTCCGAAATCATCACGAGGTATGTTTCTGGGGTGTGTATTGGAGTTCCACATTACTTTCATCTTTTTCCACCTCAGAATTGTCGCAATATCTACGCGGCACACTGTAATAGCCAAACTCTGTAAACGACACTGAAAATGTTACATGTCTTGACATTCGGTTACATCATCCATCCGGCGCTTTCTCCCAGTGTGAATGCCACCGACAGCTGAGTGAACTGTTAACTCTTTTAAGATGTTTGCCCCTCCAGTTAGTAAAGCATGGTTTTATTATGGCATGTGAAAAAATGTAATCAAAGCCTTCCGTTCGCCTCTGCGGAAGTGAGCTTCCGGTATGAACTTCAAATTCCTACCATAATTCATACTTCTTATTCATCATCGTCATCATCATCGACAGCACAACATCAGTGTTCAAAGATGATGCTTTGCTGCATGGAACCTCTTGACTGCATTACGCTGGTAAACCGATAAAAGTTCTTTTCCAGAGAATTCTCATACTAGGCGAGTTTCTGGGATACAAACTTATCCTATCTTGATGGACTGTACAACAAAAATGCTACAAACTTGGTACCTTGAAGCTAAATCTGTTGTGAAACCAAGCTCATATGGTGTAGTATGTCCTAACCCTTGAGGCAGTGTTTTTCACTATCTGAATTTATTTGGGCAAAATGTTATCAATAAAACAAGTAGAACACCTGACGACTTCGGCTGAGGATTGGGATTTAAGTTACAAACAAAACAACTCCGTTTTCTGGATAGGAACTTTCTTCCCTCTGTTCATACTTGTGAGGTTGTTGGCATATATCTGCGTGAAATACCCGGGTCCGTCTCGGAATTCCGAAGCATCTCAAATCTACACCTCTAGCATTCAGGTGGCTTGGGGAATCTGCAGAGATAAGATATAAGTCGCATGTCTAATGACTATCTCGCATCCAGTTTGTGTTATTGGACAAAGTCGCTTTGTATCGCTAGAAAACACACTTCTAATGCGTTTTAGAGGTTCTACGTGAAAGCAGGGCTTCTTGACATAACACACCACTTATAAGTTTACTGAAACTTTCCCGCAATAGAGTGTTGATTTCGGCTTTATGAGAGATCACCAGTTAAGTGCAGTTCCCGAGTTCCCACCGGATGAAATATGAGATGGCTCTGGTGCTGTAAAGCATGTTTAAAATATCGTAAACAGATTCAACTGGCGTTTAGTTGGGGATCACGTTTACCTTAAATTAATTCGCAAATGCTTGTGGTTCGTCAGAAGGATTTTCTTCTGATGGTAATTCTGAGTATTCTCTGTAAGATTAGATGGCAGTTTCGTACACAAATCCTCCCTGACCTGAATATAAAGACGAAAGCATATCGTGCGATAACAAGATAGGCTTCGTGTACCTGGGTGTGAATGAGGCGGGGACTTGATGGAACCCATGGAATCTCTTGAAACTGGAAGCTCGTATATCGTTCCTGATCTTATCGAAATGTAAATTCTTACCCTCAAAAGTATGGACAGCAATACATCCGCAGTAACAAAAGGCATTCGTGAAAAGTGCGATCAGTTTTCATTAATCCTCTAGTTTACCCAACACTGACTGATGTCAGTATGCTACGTCCGATATACACCAAGACTACCTTTTTATTGACGTAACTCGTGCTCGTGATAACCGGGATATTGACATGGTACCAAGTTGTGTTCAGAGTGACAAGCGGGTTCCTGAGCAAAGTGCTCGGCCCAGAGGCTTCGTTTCAAGTCAGAAGTCGTTGGTAAAAGTTTACCAGAGAGGACTCTGTCTCACGAAACAATGTTCTAATGAATGACTTTACCCAAACTAGTATTTTAGATCACATAAAGATCGGACACTTGACCCGCATCCGCCGACCGAAAGTCAGAAATCGTTGGTAAAAGTTCACCCGAGAGGACTCTGTATCACAAACAATGTGATAATGAAAGACTTCATCCAAACTAGTATCTTATGTCACATAAAAATCGGACACTTGACCCGCATCCGCCGACCGGATTGTGCACCCGGCGAATTTAAATGAGTTTTGAACCTTGGCTGAAGAAGCTGTTGACCTAATCAGACATTCCTCTGACTGGTGAGTAGTCAGAATGCTTGATGAATAATCTTTAGCCCTGGGATACTTATAATGAGACAGGTACAGGGCCAGGAGGGTGATAGCATGGAACCATTGGCCAACGGGTAGTAGTCCTAAAGAGTACCAGTGAAGACAAAGGCGCTCGTAATGCTGTTTTTTTTCGAAGTTCAACGACCTCTCCACAAAAAATTCCCGGTTGTCTTCAAGTCCACTGTTTGGCAATTAGCAGGTCCTCTGCAAGGATCGATCAATATTCAGATGATAGTGGCACTAATACCCTGACTTCACCACTAATCAGCTAAATGTCTCAGCTAGTTTACAGCTGTCCACAATGAATAACTTGAACTCAGCGAAGCGCTAGGGAGTTGGCGAAATACTGTCGCTGTAAATTAACTTGAGGACTGACCCAACTGGATCCCGGCTGAATCCCTCATCCGCGATATTTTTCAACTGAATGTGCTGAACAAAGATCACCTCATTTTTTAGTGCGCACAATATTTTACACACGGAATTATATGCCCTAACATAAGCCTATTCGATGTGCCCTTGAAAACGTTTCGGCAATTTTTGAGGAGTTTTAAATGATCTTATGACTGGTGTTACGCCAAAGAACTGGGATTTTATTTTGATCAAATTGAAAGTGAAAAATATCATATTTAGGGTAAACAAAGCTGCACTGCACATCGTTTGCTGAAATAAGAAGTATATACCACAACCTAGTGGATAGGTTATCCAGCGTTAAATGGTGAAAAAGTGTTAGGGTTGAATTTTCGTGATACAACACACTACTTGTGAGTGTGAGTAGCGTCCTAACGCCATTGTGTTTTGAAAATACTTTTATTTCACCTCTTGTCCAAAATTTTTCTCCAGTTATTCAATGGCACTGCACATTGTTATGACGGAGAAAACCGCACGTCGTTGCTTTAATGAACTCTCTCCTAACTTTCCAGGGTGCGCTTGTGTAGTAATACTCAGATTTCGCTTTGAGAGACTCGTTACATATTGTAGTGAAATACTTCAAAACGGAGATAAAATAACCTAGTACCCCTTGCGGTATGGACAAATAAGCCCTGAAAAACCTATGGGGGGAGCATATTAGGTTCATACGAAGCATCCGTCAAATGAAGGATACAATTGCCCTGAAAGCCACAGTAATTCCTAAACTGTTACTAACGCCCCAACACAGGCTGTGCATTCGTGATTGGTCTGCCTCTCGATAACATAAAATCACTCTAAAATATCGTCTGGCTAATGTAGCCGATTCCGGATTTGCTGTGTGAGGTCACGTGTCCAAATAGTTGAGGGAGGATGAATTGATCAATCGATAAATAAAAAAAAGGATCGGTAGAACTAATGGATTGCTCAGCCAACACATTGAGACGTGTTGGGTAGGAAGAACACCGTAAGTAGTAACTCGAAACTTAACGTATATTTTTAGAGGAGAAATTATTTCCGTAAACCTGTGCATCACTTTCAACGGGCTGTGTTCCAACATACCCACTAGCAACTAGAGACAGAATACGTGGATTCATTCGTGTTGTAATCAAGCGTAAGAGGGAGTGGTACGTGCTTCTCAACAGCTAGTTCTCAAAAACGTTTTGGTTTGGTTTGAACGAAAGTTTGAGAAACTGTGTTCAGATTAATAAGATGCCCGCCCTTAGGCTCTTCTTATATTACGAATTAAAAGATTCCGCGTTTATAGCTGCTCGAATGCAGACTCAACCATCAGATTAGATTGGTTCATTAGGTTAGTCGGATGAGTAATGCCCTGGTTTCTATAACTGGATCAGTCAGGTAGCCTTGCTCAGTTCAGGGGTCAAAAGCGGAGACTATCGGAACCTTCTGATAACAACGGACTTGGGGCTTGGTGGATATACCAAAAGAACAAAAATGAATGTAGTTTTAAAAGCGGATGAAGTCGATCTAGAGCGGGGGAATACACTCATTTGCAAGCAAATTTGGTTTTTCGAGAGACTTACCCGGAACCTAGCTGGATTTTTCGTTCATGATGTTTTTAAGCAAATGAATGTGCTGCACCAGGCTGCCTCATGTTTCATTTGGTGCGATATTCGAGATATCGCGATACATGTGTAGAGGTACTACACTACTCACAAGGTTGCTGAAATTTCTTCGACAACCCACGACCGGTTTCTCCCTTCTCGAGGATCATCAGGTAGGCGCAGATTCAGCTGGGTTACTTATAAACATCATAAACAAGAGATTCAGCTGGGTTCCAGGTGAGCCTCTAGCAAAACCAAATTTGTCTGCAACTGAGCGTATTTCGCTAATTTCGTGCAATTTAGTTCCAAGTAGAACATGAGGTTGACGGAAACTCGGGGACTGCCTACCTGATGAGCCCCAAGAAGAGCGAAATCGGTCGTGGGCTGTCGAAGAATTTTCAGAAGCCGTATGAGTAGTGTATTACGTCCAATCCAGAAAGGAATTTTTAAAGTAATAAGGCACTTACCGCTGAAATAAAACGGTGAAAACTAACGTGAACATATGCCGCTAATGATTAACCACATGCCATCCGTATTTTTCATGAAGTCTTGCAGCAATTTTTCTGTACACTGATATATACTCTTGTATATCCAACCTTAGTAACATGATTTCGCTAACTTTCGAACACTCTAGCTCACAAGAAAGAACCTGATGGTAAAGAACTTGAAGCGATTCAAAAAGAAGTATGAAAAGGATTATGGAAAGCTTGAGGCACAAAAGTAAATGGATGACAATAAGAACTTTCCTAATGGTTTCTTGCAGAATCGAGTTCATTCCAACCACGTTCGAACTTCCGGTGAGTAGACCACAAATTTGTTCATGCTTTAGGCGGAATACCACATGTTCATTGAAGCGTTCAGAAAATCTCCTGGATCCATTTGGATTATGAAGCCAATTGCTAAATCTCAAGGAAAAGGAATATTCTTGTTTCGTAAATTGAAGGACATTGAAGCATGGAAGCGCGTCGGCATGGTATCCCTTATTCTCCTCTCTCAACTTTCCTTTCGGATATCCAAAGACAGAACAAGCTTGCGGTGATATACTCAATCGTGAGTCACCGGAAACCTACGTGGTCTCCCGTTATATCGACAACCCCTACCTGGTTTCTGAGCGGAAATTCGATCTCCGGGTTTATGTGTTAGTTACTTCGGTAAATTCGACTTTACTGACTCATCATGTTGTGAACTAGTTCAGTCCTTTGAAGGCCTGGGTTTACCGGGATGGCTTCGCCAGATTTTCAAATACTCCGTTTTCACTGGATACCTTGGATGATCAATGTATCCTTATCGGATAAACTTATATTTCTTTCTCCTGTCTGTTGCTGAAATTACAATTCACGAGTGGCCCCACACTCAACATTTGTTGCAAAACCCACAAAGATATAAAGTTAGGAGCTCAGGATATTGGAAAATTTTGAGAGGCATTCTCACACATAGTATTCTTAGTTTGCTGGTATGGTCGTGATCATGTGACGCGATTTAGGTGGTTGGTCTTTCGGATCCCTCAACGCTGTTTGTCCCACCCAGGAAAGTGAAAGTGCTCGACACATAGCCAATTCCTTAGACTACCTTTTCAAGTTTTTGTGTATCGTACGTCATTCCATTTCTACTGAGGCGTAGATTGACTCTTCGTGAACGGCTGACATGAGAAAGCCTACTCCGTGTCCATTACGGTCACACCCGACAATATCTACCCTAATGGACTTAACAGTATCGAATTTGCGTTAAAAGGTTGCAACTGACCCATATTATTGGCTGAGAAAACTACCGACTAACCTGGGACATGCGAGCCTAAATAGTCCCAGCAAACTCTTAGAAACTATTCCATGAATGAAATTTCAGACATCTCCTGACTGTCTTACATAACTGAGACATTCAGACCTTAGTTCGAACTGATATGACTGTTCATACATCTCCTGACTGTCTTACATGACCGAGATATTCAGACCTTAGTTCGAACTGATATGACTGACACAGTGTGCATCCCAAGGATCCCAAAATACTAGAGTATATATATATATATGTATATGGATCAGCAGTTACTTTTGCTATCCGAAGGAAGCCTCCTTACCAATGAACTCTTGAAAGATGGGTTAGAGCAGATAAGGTGAACTGAGGCGAAGATTACATTGAAGAGCTACTCTTAGAAAGTCGGAAAGCCTTGGAATTTGACAAACGTCGAAGAATCTTCGGTAAATATTAAAGATTTCTTGTGACATCTCCCCGTGGAGCTTATTAGGCAACGTGCGCATAATTCAACAAGGGTTTTCATGCTAATGACGATACTGTAAGATGCCCATCTCACTACCCGTCAAATTCCCAGATTCCTTAGCTACCAATTACCTCACCTACTAGATGTACATTTAACCAACGTGGCTGTCCAGAAGACCGCTCCAGATTACGACTCGGAGAAGGGATGTAAATGGTCCGTTTGCAAACTACGTCGATTTTTGCAGGCCCAGCATGGCTTTGCAAAAGTGAGTCCTTTTTTATTCTCGTCTGTTTTGACTATGTTTACCGAGTAGCCTTACTGCTTCAAATGTAAGCTATCAAGTCGCTGTTTTAGTCATCCGCAAATAGTCCAAATTTTACTGTGTCTCATAACTCTTCAGTCCAGTAACAACAATGCTGGTCTTGCTTTGATAGGCGCAATCCTACAGTTGTTCGAAAGAGGTAACTGGTGCGTTCATGACCTTTAGATGGACTGTCTCTTCAAACCTGTTTTTTGAAGTACAAAACAGCAAACTAAATCCTCCAACACATTATCACTTCCTCAATGCTGTCATATTTGTTGGGCGCTGTTGCAACAATCATATAGTCTTTCATCTTCAACTGCTGTCATCTGGGCAGTCTGAATCGTGTACGCAAGGGAGACTAAGGTGCTCTCAATGTTCCACTCTATACTTAAGGCGGGAAACAGTAGAATCTATGGCGCGAACACACAACAGACTACTAATCTAATCACATAAGTTGGAAGGTATTTAACATGGCAAGTTGTGCAGCTGCCAGTCAAACAACAAAATGAACATCTTTTGGACAAAATAGGAGTAAAATAAGCTTCTCAATAACCAGCAGTGTGCCAGGAAACCTGCTTTCTTGTTTTCTACAAAGCAGTATACGTTCAGTGAAATTTGATTGGCAGCTGACAGCCCCGTTTGTTTGACCCGTTGCTGTGGTCGTCATGCTGTCCACAGTAGCACGTATCCGACCCCGTATAGCTTGGTATCGAAATTTGTTTATCGGACGCAATAAACACGACAGTGTGTGTGTAGTAATCACAAGACATTTTCGTTTGGAGGACATTTATCGTTGTGTCCTAGCTTGTGAATTTGGGATATCCCATGGAATAAAGCTCTCGATTTTCGGAAAAATTTGGGAGTCGGTCGAATAGTTTTTTTTAGCAACCATAGTAGTGCATTACGTCTATACAATGTACCGTGATATCTCGAATAGCTTACCAACTAAAACATGAGGCGGCCTGGTGCAGCAGATTCAGTTGCATAAGTACAACATAAAAGAAAGTTAGCTGGGTCCCAGGTGAGTCTCCCCTCAACACCAAATAAGTATGCAAATGAGTGTATTTCGCTAATCGGTAGGTTTGTTGCTGGGCCACGTTTCGCTTTTGACACAAAAGCTTCATCACGTCAGGCGACTAAGTTACGAGGTTGGTTGAGATTTAAGGCGGAAGAAGAGCCGGTTAAGTCAGGCTAATTCAGTATTAGGTGTCTGCTAAAGGATTTTGTTTGTTAGTGGGGGTCAGCAAGTCTTAACACCAATCGGGAAACCACATGGATTTGGGTCTGGTCTAGTTTTTCCGGTTTGTCTCTTGAGCGCTGTCTTTACTGTGTGAGTGAGCTAGTGCTGTGATAGTTGTGTAAGGGAGAGGGATTCTGTGAACTTTAGGCGGGTTGGGATTTTCACTCCCTTTCTTAATGATTTTATGTATATTGACAACTCCACACCGTCACGTGTCAACTCAGCTTATCCAAGACCGCTCTCCATTCGTTAACCGGTTCCACACCCTCTGTGCTATTCAAGCTGTGATGCTTGATTTCCACCGCTCTGACCATCAGTTGCTGTGGTTTGAATCGCAGCCCTCGTCATTTTACTTCTACGTTTTCCAGATCTATCCAGTGTCTAAAGCATGTACCACCATCGTTGAGTCTTTGACCAACGTTTTGTATTCACCCGCATTGCTTGGTGATTTGTTTATTCTTTTCCTATGATCATCAGTTCTGGTGTTCAGCTCCTTAAAAGTTTGTCTGATGTAAACCTTATTGCAATGGTCATCCCAAAACTGAGCGTAATGCCGTTCTGAACTCTTACTCGACTCTTACTCGGCTATGTTTAGCAGTCTTCGAATAACCTCCGATTTTCCTGTTTTATGTCGACCAATTGCTGTGGCGATCCATTCGTTACTGGGTCTTCATACCGGATCCAATATCCTTCCTAATTGCCGCCTAATAAAACTCACTTGCTAGGCCATTTCTTGAATTCTGTTGGTAATCCCGATTTGAGCTGCTGTTCGGTCGACCCCTTCTGTGCGCAACACTTTAACTAAATCTTGCTATACAATACTGGCCTACAGGGACTTTGGATGTGCTGATGAGCAGTGTCTGTTGGTTTTTGGTAGACAGTAGTTTTTAATTTTTCACCGTTCCTATGTGTCATACAGTCACGAAGGATAGTGTGCCCGAGATGGATTCTATCTACATGTCAAACTTCACATGATGAATCAAACTATTGAGATAGTCGTGGAATTTACTGACCTCATCACGTTTGATTACAACGAAGAGATCGTCAACATAACGCCAGAAAATCCTCGGGGGACAGTGATATCCGGCCAAGGCCATTTGTTTGAAATCCTCCATATAAATACTAGCTAAAACTGGGGATATTGGAGATCCATTTGCAAGACTTTGTTCTCGTGGGTAAACAGCCGTGTCAAAAACAAAATGGTCAAGATTCAAACACACTCTCATGCTTCCGACTATTGCATCCGCCGAGAGCTGTGTCCGTTCCTTGAGTGTTGTCTCTGCTAGTAAAAACCTCTGGATTACCTCCAAAACATCCTCCCCGAGTATGTTTGTGTACAGTGAGACGATGTCAAAACTCATGAGGACTACGTCTATCTCCAAGGCAAGTCATGCGACTTTACTGGCAAATTCACATAAATTCCTGATGAAAAGGTTTGATTTCTCCGTAAATGGGTTTATGAGACCAGCTAGCATGTAATGCTCAGTCTGACGCTGGAAATACTCGTGAGCTTTCCAAGTCCAAGAATAGCCGGGGAGGCGAAACATTTCCACTCATCTTTTACTAAGATGCACTACTCACAAATTTTCAAGTAGCCTGTCTGTACGGCAAAATATCCTACGAAGCCGAGAGTTAGCCTTGGAGGACACTGGGACAGCTGTCGAGTAAATATGTCCATTCGGTCATATCGCTAAAGTGGAACTGATAGAACGGCATTAATCGGTTGACCAGATCAGGTAACACGTTTGAGATACGAAGGGAATGGCTTGAGAGCGATGTTTTCTGCCGTTGCAAGTGCATTTTGATTTATACCAATTAAATCACGTTGAACAACTCGACTGGAGTTATCCGGCGACTCGTATTGATTATACTAGCTATGGGTGTCTTGCCGAAATTTCGAGAGACCACAAGGTGCCACCAAATTTTTGTTACTCGTCTTCTAATTATCCTCCTCCAGGTTGCGGAACTTTTTAACCGTATTGACATGATATTCGTGATCAGTCTACTGAGTGTACAGAAGATCATGATCCAAGATAAACGTTGTTTCGAACTTTATGGCTACGATATTCTAATCGACAACGAACTGAAACCTTGGCTATTGGAGATCAACGCATCACCGTCACTAACGGCAAGTTCAAAAGAGGATTACATCCTCAAGGTAAGGATGACACCGTTAGATCTGAATTGTTAAATTCAAAGACTTTTTGTTTGGTATACTGAGTTTTGCCTTTTTCCGTTTTTTGTTGCAAAACCCCTCTTAGGTTGTGTTCACTTTAATAAAGGAAATTGTTGAAGTGACAAAGAGTGATTCTGTGTGATGAAACAGTTAAGATGGCAGTTGTCAGTGAATCGTCGATCAAAGCTATCTGCTATGGAACCGTTGATCAGGACAGAAATTCTAGTGAACTAGCTAGACATCTCAGGTCACAGCAACAATATCAAGATAAGATGCACTCATGCAGATCTCATGGTAGAACTTCGGGCGCAACCTCATTACTCAGAAGGGCAGCAGAAAATGGTCTCTTGCATTTTTAGATACTGAACAGGTTGAAAACCTACTTCAGGCGATGGGAGTTCGTACAGTGCGGTGTATGCTTTTTGTCGATTGTTTTGTTGCCCACAAATGCAGGTTTAGAACGAAGCTTTTGGTAACAGTTTTTGTCACACCTCAGTGAAGGCTTTTGCCGGTTCCATTGTTTTCCCGTTGTTTCTTGCTGTTGCCGTTGTTGCTGTTGTTGTTGAAATTGAATTTATCTGTGAAAAATTGAGAAACGAGAAAAGGCACAGTTGGTGGAATTTTCACCAACTATTCAACTGAAAGCATTCATTGGTTCAAGACTGGTATCAAGATGAACAAATGTTTTGAGTCAATGACCTCTTCGGCAACAACATTGTCTATCTCGGGTTAAACAGCATAGCCTCACCAAATGCAAGGTGCTTTCTTGGGCAATGAAAGCGTGAATGCTTAGCTGGAGTCAGCCGAATGACCTATGGCGAACGGCGTCTAACATTCGAGTATGCTGCGTTCCTGATTATGGACTAACAAATTAGTAATTGTCCTTTCACTGCGGGTATAAAATATTCCGGTGTGTGTTCAGCCATTCTCCAAAGGGGAACGATGGTTTATTATGCTGATGTAAATCAAGTGAACAGTCAGCTGTCACGTGCCGTCCAATGATTGGTTTCTTAAGGTTGACCAGCTCGAATTCTCAGAAGTAAGGTTCACTTGATTATTCTCTGATGTACGCCAGGGAAAATGCGTTCCGGGATGGCTTTTTGTTTCTGTTTAATGTCTAAGAGGCTCTTAACCAGACGAAAACCCATGTTCTTTTGCTGTTAGCAACCAGGTTCATCTTGACTCACTGCAGACAGCGTAGTAGGATAAAACCTTAAAAAAATCATTTCCTAGCATGGTCTATTTCAAGAATTCGTCTTTTTATGGTTCAAGGTGAGTGCATACATTTCTCACTCTGTTCAGCAGTGTCTTAACTAAGCCGCCTTCGTGTGGGTTTCTTTTTGGTCACTGGAGATACATATTAACTCTGAAAAACCTCCCTTCGTGCGACACCTCTCTCAGAAAAAACCTTGAAGTGCATTGCATCCCAATAGGACCAGTTATGGTAACTCCTAAGGTGCTGTTTCCACATAAGAAGTAGTAAGGTTGTTGATAAACCCCAAGAACCTTGCCCATATGTGTCGTTTTTTGAGTAATTCGTCCGTATTCGTTTCGTCCAAACTACTGTTTTGCGGGGTCACTTCTTGGACTTCTGAAATTGGATGGGAGAATTGCGATCCGTTTGAAGTCAGCCGTTTTGAAGAGTCAGAATCACCATATTATACTGATTCCCCACTAGTTGGTCACTTCTAGTGTTTTGGTGCCAAACTCTTCGATGTGTGTTGCCCATGGCGATATTTATCACGACACCTCTGTGCTTCGTGCAGTTCCGTTCACATAAGGCTTGAAAAATCCTCTCAACGTTATTAGAGCTAACCGACTGCCAAACTATATTGCGCTGCTCAGATTATGTTCAGCTTACCCTCAGAATGCTGGCAGCCTTGGTACCGGTCCAAAACGACGTAATTAAACTGTGAGGAAGTCAGGGTAACAATAGTTAGACTTCCTAAATAGCGCCTAGAAGAAAGTAATGATACGCTCAACAGTGAAGTGGGTGACTGATTTTATTGTGCTAGTCCGACACATTGCACTCGATCACTGAAAAAAAAGTTCGTGTCGGCAGTTGAAATCTGGACCTCCAAAGCCTCGAGGGTCGAAGTAACGAGAACCGGAGGAGCCGATTATTTTATTTTCAACAGGTACTCAATGATCTCTTCCAAAGTTGACTTCAGACGCAGGTGGATCCAAGGTGAGCCGCCGTACACTGATGGGTTGAGACAACGGCACTGACCCCATCTACGGTTTCCGCTAGACGAATAGCAACAAGTGAGAAGCTGCAGACACGCGTCACGTGAGTATGAAGCCTCAGCTATTACAGATGAAGACCACGCGCTGCTGCGTTGTGTTCTAAAATGGAATCATAGCTCCAAGACTGGATGCCCGTATTGAGTGGGTCATTCAGACGCACTTTTGATGCACCGTATATCAGACTTCTGTAAGAAAGAAGGAGCACCTGATCGACATCAATCATAGAGTGGACCTTAAAAGTGAGCTTATAATCTCGTATGAGGTACCTGGCTTTCGTTTTAAGCCTTCGCATACGTAGGTTAGCAACCAGTGAGGTGCGGCCTGCGGTGTGTGCACGGAATCATTTCATGCAGGTGCTTCAGTCCCCCTTGTCTCTTGTAATCAATGCTGACAATGCAAAGGTCCTTTAGGGATGAGACGCTTGTATAGGGGCATCTCACAAGACTGTCACAACAGCTTATAGCTGGTGCATAACAAGACCCATAAACAACTGCGCTCGACTGTCGTCGCCACAGCCTTTACATACAATGTGATGGTGTAAGTTTTGCTTCCTACAAAAAGTAAACGAAGAATATATGCCTGAAAATTGGAGAAACGGAGCTCAAAGACTGGCATGTCCGTGGCGAGAGGTTCTTTCGGCAGTTTATTCTACTGAACCGCAGAACCAGCGCCAGCTGGCTACCTCGGAGATGATGGTTATGCGAAAAATATGTTGAGCGATTTTGAGTACGCTGGATGATATCGATCAATGCAAAAGTGGCTCTCATTGGGTACTTTGATTTCTCTTTTATAATCTTATAATTCAGCGGTTGCAATCCCGTTTTATGGCCAGCTGTTTTTCGACTGCGTGATCATATTTCGGTCACCGTTAAAGACCAGAGAAGATAAGGTAGATAGTGCCTGATAAGAGCTCAGTAGAGTGCTCCTTATCTCTCTTGCTCAAAGATTCGGCAGAACTCACAGTGGCAAAGCCAAAAAGCTGAGTTAGCTGATAATCGATATAATCAACAACCATCTCGTTTGCACTGAATAGTGATGGAAATTCCGATCCACCACGATTAAGCTGATAAATTGACATGCAAGCTGGGGACCAAGCCTTTGATTTCAAAGTCCGAAAAATCGTTCAGCTGTAGCACCCTTTCGGGGCCTGGCTGCAATGCCACCCGGAAGAAGCACGGGGCCTGGGATACTGCTAGGTTGCCCAAGCCTAGACAGTGGAAGTCGGAAGGCCGAGGTTGGGTCCGAACCACGGAACATCTGGTCAGTAAATTGTCGCTCTAACCACAAGGCATTCGGGTGGGGGGCACGAGGTCGCAGGGAGTAAGGCATTTTAGATTGAGTCCTAATGTCATCACGATTACACAAGCTGTGATTTCGCTTGCAAATTTATATCAAATTCACGGGCTTACTCAAAACAGCATGTCCTGCTCCATGCAAACCGTTTGTTATCATAAAAAGGCGTGGGTGTCCCAAGAACCGTTGGTGCCAGCCAACCATTTACACTACTATGATTGATTTAAAGTCCACCTAAATACCAGTGTGGGTTATTGAAAGTGTTTTTCGTCCGACCAATGAATCGGAAATGTACCAAAAAATTCTTTTATTATCCTGTTTTAGTTACAAGTACGGAAATGAAGAAACTCTCTTAGGATAATGCAGACTCACCTGTTTAGCCTTAATCAGTACGTTTGCGTTCGCTTACTCAGCCACACGGTCGATTCAGAATGGGGGTACGGGGGGTATTTAAATAAGTAATCCATTTAAAAGTATTATTCTACCTCTTTTCATTCGTGGTCAGACTACTCAGCCATAAACTATTGGCATTTCGGTTCCAGCCGCAGTAGGACGTTTGTCCGTGACAAGTGAAACGACTAGCCTGAGTTTGATCACGAACGTATCTATCCTGCTCTGCTACTTGAGGCCTCACAAGAAAACAGATAAAATTTATTTGAGTTAGATAGCGAGTGAGTATACAGACGGCATAAAACTCACCTCAGTCCACAGACTATTATATATCGTCCGGATATCTTCTGTTGTGATGAGGTCACCCATCTTTTGGACGGAAATAATAAACCAGGAAGCTTTGTGTATCCCATCGCGGACGCTACCAAAGTGGAATTTATAAATCACCCCCGTTTCTTTCCTCTGACGACAAATTGCCCAAACCATCATCTGTTTCGGTGTCATTCTAGTGCAACCTGTTGGACGACATGCTGGATGTGGTGGACCTGGAAGGTCGTCTAGTTGGCGACGAAAAGCGTGTGGGCGATTTTGACTTGGTGTGGGATGACGGACCTGTATCACCGACGAACCGGACAACTGCGGGTTGGATTGCAGAAGCAATGACAGTGTTGAAACCGTCATCGAATGACAACACGACCGGGTCATCTGGTTCCGTCCCGTTTGTTCTCCGTCCCGGTGGATTTCCAAAATTAAACTCCTATCTGGGATGTATTTCGTCCAAACCGGATTCGATTAAAACACGTCAGAAAAGGTCGTCTGCAGAATCCAAACCAACACTGGTTGCTCAAACCTAATTAAAATCAGTCTCCCAACAGTACCCCATTTAGTTCTTCGGAAAAGAATTATGAACGTGTACATATAACGCATTGTAGACATTGTTTCTCGTTTGATGCAATATAACCGGAATTTGACAAACAACAGTTCCATTATAGGCGTAATCTGCTGCTGGTTCTACGGAACACCGGTTTCTGTGGAATAACTGCAGGCACAGCTTTTGTTGGCGAGTGTGTGTGTGCGTGGTGTGTATTCTGACCGAAACGTTCTGTCACACAAGAAATGTCTATGGAATTAGTCTATCAATGAACAAAGCTAATAGGACAACAGACATTTCTACTAGCCTCCGATGACGAATAGCATTACACAACTCCTTAATTTTGTGTAAACTGTCTTCGCTAGCGCGTCTTACGGACAATGAAATTTGGAATACCGTCCAGCAGCCCCAGCAGTACAAGGTCAGCAACAAGGAAAACCGACAGCAAGTCTCTTACGTCTTTCGTGTGTCGGAATCTAGGTGAGATCGTCAGTTACTCAACCCTACACTGATGATGTCACCTCGATTGGTCATGAAACATTTGCAATCCAGCTTCCATCCTAGGCGGACAGACCAACAACCTAACTGGAAATATCTCAGCCTTCGTGCTTCACTCGGGCGGTGTAGCAGCCAAGCAGTTACAGAGCGTTACAGCTGGGCTATTATTATTCTTTTTTGGTTTGGAGTTCACTGTTACCTCACAGAGGTGAAATGCGTATCTTGTTTTAGACCGAGGTTCCTAGGCCACCGTAATCTTGACTTCATTCAGGCCGACTCAGCTTCCCATGAGGAACAGCCACCCCGAAGCAGGTAGAAATCCATTCTTCAAAATACTTGAATAACTCCAGTGAACAATACTTGCTGGTAGGCCAGGCACCACAAACCGGAAACATTTATCTTTGACGGAAATGCTGTTGTAAGAAAATTTCAATGACAGATACATTACACACTTTGGTGTAATTATGGAGGAATTGATTCAATTCCATCTGCGAGTGAAATCACTTTAGGTCGATGCTGTTTTATGTTCTATCTCTCAGCCAAATTAACAATGAGCTTGAGACCTTACTGGAACAAATCGTCATCGTTGGAGCCTGCGGGCTGAACGAGCACATCTTTCAAACTGCGAACACATCCATCCATTCAGACTGTCCTCTGCATACTGGTAGAGTGCTCGTTACACACCGCTTGCCTTACACGTCAGGGATCCGAAGTATGAATCCCGGCTTGACTAAGTCTATACGACATAAAGGAGCTCCGATAAGAAATCGACCCAAATCCAGTTTTTCCCCCCTTTGTTTAGACCAACAGGAACAACTGCACTTAGTCACCATAAGGATTGTTTAATCAGCACTGAAATGAACCATAATTCAAAAAATCAAGGACAAAACCCTGAGGGAAACTCAAAAGGTCGAACCTTTTTAGTTTATTTGGGCAACAGTTACTCTTTCACAGCATGAGCAATCTGTTGTCTGCGTTCGAAGCAGATTTCAAATCGCATGAAAATGTACCTCTCTGAATGCACAACGGTATCAGGTTGGTTGATCCAGACATTGGGTTTTATCTGAAACTAGTTGGGCGAGGTAATTTGGAGCATCCTATATAGGATAAAGCTCTTAATAAGTTTCCGGACAGTGGGCTTTACCATGTAGTAATTCCACCTTGGTGTGAGGACTTCGGGTTGGTTCATTATGGTTTTCTACTGAAGGCAAATGTGGTGGCGGTGCAGCATAAAACACCAAAACGAAAAAGACCTGACGCCAACACTATCCACCAGCTACGCCAAAAGACAACTTGAGGTGTGTGGTGTGTTTACGTGGTTTCAACTTACTTCAGTTCGTTGATTTTTTTTCTTTGGTGAAAAGTTCAAACAGATCAGCAACCTTGTCTACTTTAGTGTACGACAGACTATTTCTCGTGGCAAGTGAACACAACCACAGTGTGGCATTTAACAAGTTCGTTATTTTGGTTTACAAGAGTACTAAGCAATTTAAGTTCTTCAGGAATACCTTAAAAACACAGCGCATTAATTAAAACTACGCTTTGATTCCGCAGTTTGCATGGAACCGATCATGCGCCACCCGAAACTTCCAATCAAATTCCCCGAAGAGGTGGGACGGTAATTCTTCAGGCGGTTTTTTTTCGCTAGCCACACAAACCAGGCTATTAAATAATCGAAGTGAATAATTTACTTCTATCTGCTGGACATTCGCACATAAAAAATCTGAAAGCCTATCGATCATATAACGAATTACACGGAGGCACAACGGGAATAGCAACATAGTACGCCACAATGGGCCTAGGCACTGTACCACAGTCTGTCAGCTAGGCGGCGCCAAAGACATGCTTACGCCCTCTCTGTACGATTTATGCCCGAATAAAAATCATTCGAATGCTGGTTCCCAGAAACCACAGTCGCGTGCATGTTCTGCCGCGGGCGTAAAAAAAAGAAGGGAACAGCTTCCAGCTTGTTGCGCAGACCGCGAAATGAACAGGAGACTGCATTTGGTAAATGTTTTTCGCAGTGTCTGTGGTCTGGAGAACCGAGCTGTGAAAGTGTGTGTGTGTGTGTACGCGGGGAAAAGGTAATTTTTCCATGATTTCGAAATTAGACAAAATTCGGAATTAGTTTTGCTGTGAATTCTACCCCAGGTGGAACGCAGAAGAAGAGAACAGCCTACGGACTTTTCTTATCGGCGTTGTTAGTTCAGCATCTCACAAGCGTGTGGTGGGTTTTTTCATTCGTCTCATGAATCATCTGGGTCGTTGTTTTGTGGGGACACAAAAATCTTCCGCGCTTGAAAGACACCCAGATTGTTTAATATGGACTATCTATTTCGAAAAACGTTGACCTATCTGGTTTAGAGCACTTTCGAGCCCCCCATCGTCATTGCAGTTTGGAAAATCGGAAGCTGAGTATGCGCATATGTAGGCTCTTTTTTATGAATAGGGCAAATTAAGGATACTGCAACTGGAAGACTAGTGCCACAATGCTTTTTAGGTAAGGTTCGCGCACCCTTCTTGAAGAATGGAGCAAATCTCCAGGGCTTCTTCAACAATGAAACCATTCATGGCACAAAGATGTCAATTTCTTGTTAGACGGCAAGGTAAAAAAAAGCGCACAAGCCTAATGTAATTTCTCACCTCTTATCACAGCCTTCTCAAGTGCATCCGTTGTCCTTAGAGAACGTAAGGCAGAGGATCAACCGAACTGTTTCTAACAGTGTTCAGCATATCACTCAAAAAGCATGTTTTTGCCATTATACTGTCTAGCTGTTTTACTCATACCAGTCAATCGAATCGGCAGACCGTGTTAAGAGCAGCTACCTTGGCCACGGTCATAGATAGCTTATACGAATCTCCTGGTTTTAACAACAATCACTGATCTCGGAGTCATCCCGGTTTTCCGGTTGTGCCGGAAAAACCATGCAAATATTTAGGGTTTCTTGCGTCATCCGCCTTCACGTAGCCAGAATTGTGTTGGCTGCATCTGGGGAGATTTTGGGCTGTCTCAAGTCGATACTAGTAAACTGGACCTGTTCTTTCATCTTTCGGAATCCTGGAGAAAAGCCCGTTGCAAGAAAAGCGGACGCCATGGTATGCTGACTTGAATTATACTTACTAGAATTAACCATATTCTTGAACTATGACCCTCCATAGGTTGTTACGCGTCAAGTGGTCTAACTGGGTCGATGGATGACTTGGGCCTGGCAGCCGCCAGGAATAAGGCATTGGCTTTGCTACTTGGTGCTCCACACAAGCAAGCACAACCACCAACCCATCGCTACGCTCCACCACGCTCCCTACCAACGCACTGATGATGTCAGCTCGATTGGTGATGAAACGTTTGCAATCAAATTGCCCAGCTCAGCGAACAAACCAACGACCATCTACGCTACCTGGGCTACCAACATTCTCCTCTATAGCAAGCCATGTCCTGCACAGTTTCAGGTTTTCTACTCAAATGGCTCAAATCGGCCGTCTAGTTATACTACCAAGTGACCTGGTCTACGGATGAGAGCATCCATTTCTTTTGCCAAGAGGAGCAATGCGGACAGATCTCATAAGAAATTATATTCTTCACTGCCCAACCTCATGGTTGTTGTATCATATCCTGGCACTAATAAAAGCACTTGTCGCCATATCCATCTCAATTGGTTTTAAGTGGTCCAAACAACCGGATAGAGCAAGCACTACCATTTAATTGAATCCACTAGGGTAGAGCGCTGCAGAATATCACATGTCAAGCACCAGAAACATGGAAGATGCAGCATTTAAAGGTTGAACTCATTCAGGTGTATAAAATATCTCGAGCCTTGTGTGAGTGTTTCAATGATTGTGGGAGGAAGCAAGGTTTGAGTAGGAGAAGTTTTGCTGTCTGTTTGATGCACAGTACGGACGTTGGGGAGGGAATCTCTTGGAGTTACTGAATTATTAGTTCCGTTGAGTCTACTGAACTGATGGAATAATGTAAACTGTTTAGCTGACCGTTAGATGAAAGAAGGGCTTCTAGGCGCAGGGTGGGGAAGGACATGGAGTGGACATCATTGGATACAGGGAGCTACGGCTGCAAGTGATAATGGTTACCAGTCCAGAGGTGTTCTGCCTGACCTATCTAACCTTGGGTCTTTGACTCGAAAGGTGGACAAAAAAACAAAGTGGGAATATGTGATGTTGTGTTCTTGAATATTTCTGGCAGCCTTTGACTCATTATTCTGTTGCACAAAAAGCAGGTGTTTAAGTTTTCTTGACGGACTCGGTCTGGAATCAACTACCCAATGGTCTGCTCCACTTGGCTACACCAACAGGCCTAGCCCGCGAGCACGGGAAACAGGGCATAGCCACTCACTCCTGACGCTGCTCTGTGCAGAAGATGCCCTAGGAACCTGACCGGGGTTCTGGTGGAATTTAATTACTTTTGGACCGTACTGTGTGTTTTATTTTTAGTCACAGACTTCCACTGATCGAAGTCCACTGCCTTCCAACCTATCCAGGAGGAAACAGCATCGCTGCTTCCATAGACAGAGGGGTATTATTTGCCCTGCCCATATTCCTATCGCAGAAGACAGTACAAATCCACCTCGAAAAAGCATTGGTATGCAATTAGCTATAGTAACGTGCTTGCTGGTTTTGCCCCCCTCACCCCACATTTCCTCTGACATTCTTAGAGTGACTGTACCTTAGAGGTCATGCAGAACCAACACGCCTAGCTAGCAACTTTCAGCCACCCTCATCTACAGAATATCCAAACCTACTGGGGTCACAGGAATTTTTGTTTGTCAAAGCCTGAAGGTAAAAGTGAACCCATGAGATAGAACAAGCTCACTTAGGTCTTGTGTTGCCTTAGCAGACTGTTCACAAGCTTGGTCAAAAAGCCTCAAGTCCACTAGCTTCTAGCTACATAGTATTGAATAAGGGGCGAGACAGGCTCGCTTTTGAGAAAACCACTGGGGCTAACGCCATCCAAAAAACTGACTGGAAACCGTGTACCCCTGAAATTTCTTCGGGGTCTTTTTGACGAGGATGTGAATTTCCAAATCGAATGCTGCTCCTCAAAAGTGAGGCAGACAAATAGAGTGGTTATTTAAGATGAACAGCAACCATATTTTGTGATATGTCAAGAGAAAAGCCGATTTCACTCTTCACTTGATGAGAGATAAAAGAGAATCCTGTGGAACTTATCAAGGAGATCCCCTCTTTTTCAGGAAAACTTGAATGCTTTGTGCATTTGTTATGATCTTCTGGATCATAACCCACCTAAGTGCGACACGAAGCAGGTATCAGCTTAAGTGCTATCACGTTACATCCAAAAAATAACCGATTATCCTAAAGAAAGAGAGTTGCTTTCCATGTGATCCGGAGAATACGTTCATATCAACCGCGAACTGTTGGGTCCAACTGTAGATCGGTTAATGAGGTCGTTAGCATCCTGTTACGGGACCTAAAGCTCTAATGTAGAAGTTACCAGGACTCCTGAACTTGCCTTGTCCAACGACTGGTCCGCCTACACATTCACAGTTGGCAATTATGCGATCAGTTTTTTTGTGACTGAACCACTCTGGCCCTTTACTCGCTAAATTTTGTGTGTACCATGAAACGTGTGTGATTATGGTGTATTTTCACATAAATTAGTAATCGGTCTGATGAGGATCACATAAACTAAACCCTGCTCTCTACGCTGTTTGCTCTGTTGACTTCCACGAGTGTCCTCCGTCACCTGTTTTGGGTTCATCGAGGAAAGTACTAGTTATATTTTAGGGTTTGTGCAATACTCTACAATTTTTTTACACAATTTACATTAGCTGAATACTCCACTAAACGAGTTCTTGAACACTGAAGTAAATTAAATTTAGTCCTTGTACTTTAAGGCAGTATTCGTGGTTAGTAGAGGCGTCTCGACGTTGGACGGCTTACTGACGTGGTATGGCCATCAGCCATCTTTATGTTTGAAGCTGGTGGGCTTGAGAACGGTATTGGTATTCTTGAATAAGTTGTCATACGGACGTGCGAGAGAGCAGTTTGCAATGCCCAACGTCCAGTTCTCGAAGCAGAAGGAAATTAGGATCGGGTTGAAAAACAGAAACAATGTGTCGCATGAACGGAAAGTCACGCTTTGTGCAGTTCAGCAACGACTCCTAATCAGGTTTTCCCACAAAAGGAGTATTTCTGTACAAATAAAAAAATATGCTTCAGCATTGGCCATATAGCGTTTTTATTCGATTTTTCTGCATTTGGCTTCTTATGCCATAATGGTTTTTCTATTTAATGTGCGCAGTGCGTCGTGACTACATGCACATACGCATTCGCGTCCACTCGCACACTTCGCACACACACACACACACTCACACTCACATACTCACAAACACATGCGCCGGCACGCTCAGTCTGCCATTTCGTTCAGTCTGATTATCGCTCACTTTCGAACTCCGATATTAATCGACTCTAGTTCAGTTGCACTTGATCGATTGCTGCCTGTTTTACGGGCGCTGGGCTGCTGAGTGCGTGCAATACACCCTATTGCTTTTATGGGAACTCTTCGAGCTCAGATTATAGGAACCAGATACGCACATGGATTATACCGTTTTATGTATTGGGCACGAACTTAGATCGTTTATCACCACACTGTGAGTTTAACCATTCTGTGTTCCATTCTGTATTTCGGTTAAGCAACTACTCAGGGCCGCCAAAATGGTCTTAGTTCCTTTATACACCATCCTGTTCACGAATGTATGTTTCAAGTTCTTGTAGTCCAGTGCGCTGTAAAGGATTCCCACATGACCAGTAAACAAAGAAAAAAACTAGTGCTAATATTTAGCATGTTTTCCTCAAAATATTAATAGGCTACCTGTGTGCCGTGCTACAGCAAGCACCTTAGTCTGATTCGATTGTAAAAAGTACGGCAGTGGAATATACCCCCATGAACTTTGGAAAAATTAAGGTAGACATGCCACGGTCACAAGTATGTATAGTCGCCTGATGTTTGGTGAACGATCTGTTGCCCCAGGGTCACCATAGAAGAGAGCTGTAAAAGAACGTAGTGGTTCACGCGGACCCTACAGAGACGTGAATATTGAACAGCTGGTTTAAATCTGCAAGGAATACACTCGCGCTGCATAGACACCCGAAGAAGGCAGAAGTGATCTCCTGACTATTTCCACGTATACCCTGGGGTGGAATTCACATTGATGTGACGCATTTTCTTTTGAATTTTGATCCATATCTCAATGGCTGGATGTTATTTAGGCTGTCTCAACTATGTCAGCCCTGTATTCATAATTCGCTGTATCCGATAACTGGCGTCTGACGAAGTTCTACGGTTTATCTCAGCTGAGTGTGATCGGCTTTGCTCAAAATCTGATTTTCAACCAGGAAGTTCCGTCAAAACTTGAAACGATTGTCTCAAAGGGTGAAGGGCAAAGTAAGGCTAAGCAAAGTGTTGGGTATTTTTCTATGGAAATACTGTCCAGTGCCCAATAAACCTACACCTAATCTGCAACTACAGCTGAAGGTTTTTAGGGAGACTAAAGTGAACTTTTTTGGATACCTTACGATGACATAAACAGTCCTAGGACAAATTCCTAGATTGGGCACATGTGTGTACTGGACTTCTATGGCTGTAAGCGTAGCTGGATGCTTGCACTCATCAGGGTGCTAAACAGCCGTCATATGGAAAATTGGATGAAATAAGGTGGTCGTCTTGCTACGGAAGTAAAAACTCCGGAAATCAAGGCTTTTGTATTATGACTGAACCTCTCGTTATGTACAATTAACCACTTATCCAGCCACTGAAGAGGTTCCTTATTGTCGAACTTTCACAATCTAGTTGTGAATGGTCAAGTCTGATGTCTTAGTCTGGACCGCTGGAGCACGTTTAGATATCGCTTGTCCAAGTTGGTCCGTTCGCTACAGATCAGAGTATTGTACAGATTTATCCAGTCAAGTGACTCATTTTTACTCAGCAAGCAGAGAAGCAATTAGGACTACTGCCAGCTTTTAAGTGTGACGCACTAGACATGGTCGACAAATCAGTTGTTCTCTCCTGTATGAGTTTAATTATTCTGAAAATATTCATTTGTCCATTTGCGCAGGCTGAACAGTAGTATCACACCTAAATTTGCATAGGTACGTCTATTCTTATTAAGTGCTGGGAACAACTGAAATCGTGTTGATAGAAGTTGAGCATAGAAGTACGCCAGCTGAAAACTACAGCGAGTAGACGAAAAAGCTGTTCGCCCTATACTACCATAGAAAGTTAATCTCTGTGAGAGGGGATAATTTCTTCCTCAAACTTCTATTCAGGAATGTTTTATCTTTCCGTGTATCACCAGCAAGATCCTCAAACCCTCACTCAGGATGTCTTCTCGACTGACGATGAAACGCCTGCAGGTCAATTATGGAGCTCGGTGACAGATCGACAGACACCCGATGAACACTGTTCACTTAAAACTTATCTAGTTGATACCATCTTGCTGACAAGTGAACAGGGAGACACAAAGAAAGCTCATAGTGACTTGTATTGATCTGAATGAACGTTATTCATCAACTGGACAATTGCGTCCTTCCTGGGATAGGTGTATCAAACCCACGTGAAATTTTGGACAACCCGAATACCTCAGAGTTGAAGTCACCATGGCTAATTTCCTCCTGCTCACTGTGAAGTCGGTCAGCATACGAGGCCAAGAGTTGAACTTCGCTGCCCCTTTTGTTGTGACACTTTGGGTTATGCTGAATTTAAGAGTTGAGTGGTGTGTCAACTTTGTTACCCAAGCAACCTGTGTTCAGAAAAATTCTATGATCAGATCTGAGAAACTCTGTGGTAACAAAAGACAGATACCGAGACCACAGAAAAAGCTTCACAGTAAGGTTATATTCGACGTGTTTTCCCCAACAAGGATCATCCAGTTCGGGTCCCATTTCCAAGCAAAATTCACTCCACATAACTTGCTCAAATAAACTGAATTGCTTTTACACATAAAGGTAACGAAACTTCTGCGAAAGTAGACCAGTGAATTCAAAGAACACTCCGTAACCGTGGACTCAATCCACCGTTTGGACGGTGATAGTAGACAGTGTTTCTTTACGAGGTGGCTCAAAGTACCGCTTCTACTTCTGTAGAAGCACTAGGGCAAATCAAGGTCTTACATAAATAATATGTGAGGTTAGCCAAAGTTACTCATTGAACTAAGACATCTTTTCTGATTTTAAAAATCTTCAATGCTGTGAAATGCGGCAAGTTTTCGTCCAGTGTTTACAGTGCGGATAATAGGAGTAGCTTATGAAGCGCCTTCTGCACGGGGGTCTTGAAAGATGTGCGAACTCTAATTTCCGGAGACAGAGGAAGAACTTTAAGTGGCCGTGTGATATAATCGACTAGTTTACTGAATAATACGATGATCGAAATCTCCCATCAGGTGCAGTCGATAGTTAGCATCATTGCGATAGTGAGTGAATTGTCCTTACGTCCTTATTAAAGCCACTGACAAACGCGACTGCACAAGTTCGGCGTCCAGTTAACTTACTCCCAAGCGATAGCTAATCAACAGTTGTTCAGTCGCTGGTGGCCGAAACTCTGTCTTCTTAGGATGCACCCTGACGATAGATTCCGATTAAGATGAAACAGCTACACAGTGCTTTTCAGTGTAGGTCAGCTATACTTACAGGAATAGATCTCAATTGATAATTCACTTTCGTCGGTTATAGAAGCGGTATACAACGGAACGGAACACAGAACAAGCAGGCAGGTAGTAGGAGAATCACGCTGACACGAACAAAAATGATAAACTTACGGAAAGTGCACTATAGTTTAGCGTCATACAGCTTTGGACAAACCGAAATAGTGAAATGTTGAGGAGTAAAAGAAGTTGAAAAACGGTAACCTGATATACAAACAGTTCTGGAGAAGGACAAGGATCAAAGTTCCTTTCAGCATCGGGGGACAGAAACTTGATAAGTGTGGAATTCTGAGCCATTGAATGACTATGATAAGCAACGGAAGAAATGCCAACAATGGAGTATTTTCTGCGGTTGCCGAATGGCGAGAAGGGTGAGCACTAGCTGCATGCGGACACAACAATGAGAGTCTGAAGGGAATCTGGGGGAAACAGAGGTGCACAAATCCTTCTTTGTACAACATGTGGAAATAAAACATTTGTGAAGAAAACACCGCTTTGATACAACAACTGTATTTCATAGTACGATGCATCTGGAACTTCCATAAGAAATGGAAGTTGGAAAAGTGGATAAACCGATGACACGACACGACAGCACCCATGATGTAAGAATGAATACCCGAGAGTCTGTTGTTCACCACATCACACAGTTGTCTGGCCATTAATGACTCGATTTTAGGAAGAAGATACCACCAGGAGCGGACAAAAGAGAGGCTTGGGGATTCAGCGTTTGCGTATTTGGTTCCTGCTTTTAGTAGCGAGAAAACTAACGCCAGCAAATCACTTCGGATATGAGAGTTTGACGGATTGGTGGAAGGGACTTAAACTGGCTTCTTTCATCAGTGAAATAATTCGCGAGATTTTAATTGAAAATCGCACAGTGTTTATGTTGCAACAAACTAGCTGTAGGGATCGAAAAACTTTTACATGCCATTCAGCTCATTCGATGTGTTCCACCGAAAAGCCAAGTGATACGGTGCAAGATTGATCGGAACTTAAGCGGCAACCAGAATTTTTGGTAGTCAAAGGTGATAGATTTGCCAATATAAAATGAAGAATAGTTAATCTGTGTGGTACCTGTTTCACTCCATTCAAGATTTCCGGATTCCAGTAGAACTGAGAACAATCTATTTTAGTGAGCTACTTGCGAGCAGTTGCGGAATTTGTGGTCCCTCGTCACATCGATCGCGCTCATTCAATTCCCCATCTCACCTGATGCGACTTTCTGGCCAGTTCACACATTGTGGTGCCCTGAAATCAAGTCTATCTACTTGCCGTTAATAGAGTTCATTGGTAATGCATTCCCTAGGCCGCGCCAGAATTCTGAATCCGAATATCTGGCCTCCTGGGCGAGCGTGCAACCACTGGATGCACTCGAGTTATCCCTTCCGAGGCAATGAACTCATTCATGTGCCAGCGATGTGTTCAATGAGGCAACAGTCTGGAGAAATTACCAAGTAACTGTCATTGTTTTCTGCAGTCATTTGTCCGTCCTACCAAGAATTCTTGATTAGGCAGCATCAAAGAACTTTATCTAATGTCGAAAATCTTGCTAGGTTACGATGCCATAGTTTAGTTCCTAGATTGCTCCCGATTGATAAGTCCCTTCGTTTAGTTCATTTATTGATGAGTTCAACCTGGGCACAGACTTTTGAAGTTTTCCAAAGTAGGCGAAAAACCAGTCCAACGCTTCCTTCTTCAGCAATTTTTCCATGGCAATAATAAGTATGTCACCAACAATTAGTGGGTCTTGCTCTCACGATAACCCATTCAAAAATAACCTTATGGATTCGCGCTGACCAATAAGCACCAGTTAATAACTTTTACCGGTTTACGGCGAAACTAAGAGACTGACATCTAAATTATCTGGGACATAGATAAATTACCCAGCAAAGTCTGCGTACGTTGTCTTTGCTTGGCGATCATTTAGGTCTTCGCCGCAGTTACCTTATCACCCAGTGGCTCCACTGCATGTTGTCGAGACCTGCGAGAAACTGGAAAACAGGAGCTCTCACGGTGAAAGATCAGAAGATAGTATCCAGGTCATCAGTTCCCCAAAAACATTGGTTTGGCGTCAAATTGGGGGCGCCGCATGCCATCGAAATTGGCCATCTGTCATCCACAGTCCTTGTGTACACGGGAATCTGCACGCATGTGTATGTATGCATTCGTCCACACACATTTTATCAACAACTAACACTTGCCACTCCCTTTTGCCTTTCGGTGACGGATACTTAAGACGCCCCAAATGCAACTCCTGTTGATTGGTCCAATTGGTGCGCCTAATGTGTTTTCTTCCCCCAATACCATGAGCGATGGACACTTGGGCTTAGTTATATCACACCCCTAACAACCACCTACCCAGAAAAATAAGGCACACACACCAACACACATCATTCTACCGTTTGACCACCTGTTGTGGAAAATTCGCCTCCTTAATTGGTCCCAAATAACGCGTATGTTTCTTTTCTCGATAGGCTGTATGCTGCAACGCATCAATCAGCAGCTCCCACGCGGCACTGCTTAGCTATGCAACATGGCTCTAATTGCCGATGGCATGCCGGATGATTCGTGTGTAATATCCGCTTATCTAGCATTGAAAGGTGTCGAAACGTCCTAATTGCAATTTTCAGACGACCTGATAATCGACATGGGACATCTGGACGACCAGGCACACCGGAAACGAAACCAGATTCTGATGAGACAAGATTGTACTGCTCTTATTAGCATTGCAATGGCACTAGTACTGTATACCACGGCACTTTCGGCAGTTGCTGAAGACTTTGTGCCCATCAAAAACCGAAGTGTTTTGTTCAAGGAACACAAAATCAGGGAGTTGCAACAGTCAACAGGCCAACAACGACCAAGTGGCGGATTCTGGTTCAACAAAGGGCACCCCAGTGCTCATTGCTTTCAAACACCTGAAGGACTTGATTGCAAAAGTGTTCTGCAGAATCAGGCCTCCTCGGAGAAGGCTCTGACTAACTGGAAACTTGATTATCGCCAGCTACTGTCGCGGATAACTTGCACACTGCAAAAGCTAAGCTGTCCCCTTGAAGGTCGTTCACTTCAAGTAAGTCAATCAGTTTGGGTTTGATTGTTATTCACTTGTGTCTAATCAGGATCACATGATGTGCGCTTCATAGAAGAAGCTTCCAGTTACAGTTGTATGCGCAATACAATTTAGAGTAAAGCCGAAATCTTACCGCTTTTGCTCAGTGATCACGATGTTCTAAACGCGTTTAACACCATTCACCAGTTTGTGAATTCCCCCTATCGGACAACTATGAGCAATCATAAGTTGGAAGGAATGTTTTTCATTCGTACTATTGGCTCTGCTTCACTATTTTATCGAACGTTAAGGATGTATTGCATTTTTTACTCATTAGGTATTCAGAGTTCAGTAAGTGCTGCTTCTCGGCAATGAGACTTCAGAAAAATCAAACGGCTTACCAATCTTCTGCTGTTTTTATGCGCACGCAACTCTCGAAGTTCATTTTCTCATAGTGATATTTATTGACCTCATGTTTACTGAAGGGTAGCCTGTAAGTGAGAAAGTTTGGCGTACTCTGGTTCAGGGTGTGTCTTGAGTTCACCCATATAATGTTATCGGTCCACCCCAGTTTGAAAAGCGAATAGATAATCTCAGGGCTGGAAACTTGGTGTCCTTCTGCTGGCAGTAACGCAATAATTGTTATTGAAAATGGGACCAGTTTGAAAAGTTTAGGACGCGCCAAATATCTATCAGTTCCCGCGGTAATGATGGACAGGCCATCCATTTTGTAGGTGGACAACTTGGCAGATGAGCGAGTGTACATGCCTAACATTTTCATCATATATGCCGTCCAAACATGTAGTGGGAAAGTCGGATGTCTAAATTCAGATCCATCCAGAGGATAAAAGTGTCACACCGATTTTACTTGTTCCCCATGAGCATACACTATATGACTCTTCATTCTCCAAGTAAGCCTCATCGGAACCCATTACGAAGGCTTCCGGTTCCGAGCCGGAAAACTCGGTGGAGTTACTAGTCGGGATAGAAAAACGAAAGGAGCGAGCTTAGTTAACTCGTTGTAAGACCTTGTTCATGAAATGCTCCAAGAATGTCCTGCGTAATGGCCGCCTTTTGTTCCCTTCGGGCCGGTATTGGATACGCCTATTTATATTTCGTTAGCACGATATTACTCGTTTTGTTCACGAAAATTCTCTGAGAGCCCACTACCAGTTCTCGGGTCTTGCGGCCAATCAGGTAGACGTAGCAAATTCTGTTGAACATAAGCATAAGCGGGAGGTTGTTCAGTTGAGTCCCCATGTATGACGTATTTGCCATCCCAATTTAAAAATGACAAAATATCTCCATTTGCAAGTAATCTGGTATGCAAGTTTGAAATGACTGAATAAAATTGGGGACTACGCTTACCTAATGCACTCCAAAAAGTATCGAAACCTTGGGAAGAACCATCGAAGAATTTTTACCAGAAAAGCACTAAAAGGTTCTCACGATAAATAAACTAAAGGCGATCATTAAGGCCTTAATGATGGCCTTAAGGCCATCATTATTAAGTTTTAGGTTTAGGTTATTTGATGGGTGTTTGATGCTTCTTACGAGTGAAAAGCTCTTTATGGTCTCGACAACCGCTTAAGGCCGACATGGGATCGGTTGCGAATTCAACTTTGAACCAATCCTCTTTAAACGCCTTCCAACCCATTCCAATCCGAAAAGAAAATGTGACTTAGTAACTGGTTTTAAGACTGTTGTCTTCTTGTGCGTGATTTAAACCCAAACGCTCTGATGTGACATTCGCTGGTTGGTTCTGCCCACCACTCTGAGCTAGGGTCTACTGATATTCCAGCATCAGATGTCAAATTTTGCGAGGTTGACGTGCGCCCCTAGTCAGTTAAGGCGTGTTAAATGCATCTGACGCATCTGCACAAAACATTCATGTTATTATAAGCATGCTCAGACGCCCAACGATTCAAACGCTGCTGATGGTCTAATCCGCATCGGATACAGTCCAAACATACATGGTTATGTATGTACTTTATGTTTGTAATTCCTTCGGGTGGTATGGTAGCTAGACACTGAAGAGTTGTTACAGTTGAATGATTTTTGCTGCACATGTGTACTGCCCCGTTTGCTGTTTGATGGCAATACAAGCACTAATCATGTGGCGACAAACACAAGACCAAAACTAGTGCAGCCTGGTGATCATGAATGCCATCGATGGTAGTTGCATTCTAGTTTGGCGAAGAATGTTTCCGGGAGTAGCACGAATCGCCTAGTTAAGCTAGGTCTTCTTCAAGCCGCTTTATTATTCTTTTTTGGTCTCTTAACGCCACAGAATAACCAACTGCGTGTCTGCTGCTTCATCGTTTTCCAAAAATTCTAAATGGTTTCGCGTATGAAATTACTTGCAACCTAGTTTCAATAAAACTTCAATAAACTCAATGACCTCGTTTACGCTCGACCGATGCGACTGGTCCGCTCAACGTTTAGACTCGCCAGAACAAATGCGCTAGAAAACTAGAAGGGATGTTCGGACCAGACTCATACAAATACAAACCAGATCACATGTGTCTACTCAAAACAGTTTCAAGAAGACTGTTTCAGAGAGTTTGTTTTCTAAACCTCTCTGAAACGATGACTAGTTAATCGATCCCAAACATCTCCCAATTGGTCCAGGTTCAAGAACAGATTGTGATAGTGATCTTGCGGGTTTTTACGCGCAGTAACCTTAAGACCGATATAGAAGTAGAAGGTTTTGTTAGATTGCTTACCAGCTCAACTATTTCATGTCCTAAACATGCTACCAAAACTGTGAGATTCGTCTATCTGTTACACAGAGAGTACCGGCCGGGTGGTTCTCAGAGATCGACCTAGGCTCTTTCAGTATTGACTGAGCAGATCTGAAATTTTGTTCACAACAAACGATATTTGATTCGCATATTTTCAGTAAAAACTTACCACGATCCAGTATCATGTTCACAAAAAAAAGAATTTTTCGAATAGCACAACATTGCTGTACTCTACTCATATAATCATATCATCTCAAGGGGAGTCGCGCTTCTCTCCGTGGCAGTGAACTGGTTCATTGTAATAGAAGGGTTTATACCTTACCTCGTTGTAGCGAAAAACTATCCAGGAAAGTGAAGACAACTTATTGAAGTTTCGAAATCAATCTGTTCTAATGTAGTTCGTTTTATTAACGCTTCACTTTAGGAAATCAGCGAAAGAGCATACTATCAATCAAGCCGATGCTTCAGAGTTATTTGATAAGAATTTGGAAATGACGTTGTAACCTTAATTCCCCAATCAGATGTGGGAAATCACGACGCAATCCACGATGACTGTTGAAAAATCTCCTAGTTTGAAGATTTCACTGAGCAAATTTAATGACGGCAATTTTCGTCAAACACTGTTTTATAGGGTTGGAATTGACGGGAACTCGGCTCAGACAAGTATACTCATAGGGATAAACATACTCTCCAAATTTATCGAATGAATTATACGCACAGCTTATTATACAACCTCGTTAAGCAGACTAATCGCGAGAGTTGAGACCATCATATAAAGGGGGAAAGTTGGCGAAGAATGCTCTACAGTCAAGCCTCCTAAACAGGCTGAAACTATGGTTAGTCTTCCCAAAGGCTAGACGGTTCGGAACAACCTACCCTCTAGGGTCATCTAATTATACAGTTTCTCAAATGGAAGTCACAACTCTGAACGTTGCAACACTGCCACGCTCTTCTGACGATTTTGTACTATGTTTAGTAAAGCTAGTTGTGTGGATTACACATTTTTCCCTTCAGGCGTAATAAACTGAAAAATAGTAGTGAACTAGGTGACTGTTGTTTACAGCGCGAATTTACTGACCGGAAGGTCCGTGGTGCGAACCCGACCTCTGCCTCTCGACTTCCCCTGTCTAGGCTTGGGCAACCCGGCAGTATCCCAGCCCTCGTGCTTCCTTCGGTTGGCATTGCAGCTAGGCACCAAAAGAGTGGTACATCTGAACGATGCGACGCACTGTTTTCAGTGATGCTCACTGAGGTCCCTCGAGCAACACCATGGGTGCCATTTATACTAAGCTTGTCAACGATCACTAAAAATTCCAGAAGCTTATGAAATGGCAATCATGTGCACAATTACCGCCCTCAAAATCACCTCAAAGGCCTTAATCTTGAATTATAAACTCTTCCTTTCGTGGGTTTTATAATCAAGGAGCATGAAACGTTATTCTTGCCGCGTTTAGTACTCACTTATGCAAGAGCTTTAGAAGAGTGGACATTTTCGCCGCGCTGAATTATTGCTAGTGTAAACCTCTAGAGAAGACAGCTCCGCAAATCGAAGCAGCAAACTCATCCTGGGTCCGTAATCTGTTTTTTCCTCTAAAAAATGAACAAGATAAGCAGGTCGTTATCACTGGATTATTCTAAAAAGTAGTTTCTTTCAGACTATCCGTGGTCTGGCGTCACTAACTCGTGTTTCCTGTCCTTGTAATAATGTCATTCTAGTTTGGATAGTCCTCCATTTATCCTTGTGCACCTACACTTGTTAGTCCATAACAAACCGAGGAGATAACTGGACTCGAGTTTCGCTCCCATCGCAGCTCTTAGTGCGTACCCGTCGTCTTACCTGGAACTGTACCTCGGAAATCAGATATGGGAGACAGGCATTTTTCCTGGTAAATTCGTTTTACTCGACAGTTTAGTCCAGACCGAATTAAGTTCTCCTGCAGCGAATTGTTCGACATCGCTTTTAACTTTTGGCAACTTTGATAAATTATGCTACACCCTCAAGTCGGAATGCTACATTACAACCTCTTTTCTTTAAAATCTACTAAAGATATAAGCACAACTACATCATCCTCTCAAAGACTCATTCCAGCTTGATGCAACGTGCTTGATGGTCCACTTAATGTAGGTGCCGTATATGACGACTAACAATCATAGAATGATGGTTCCAACCCTCGACATTTTCCTTTCAGGCTATTTTTGATAACGAAGAGCATGTGGGTCTGGAGGCGGATGGGTAGTAAGTTTCAACATCACTTAAACCATAACAGAATAAAAGGTACCTGCGCCAGACTCTCTCATTATCAAGCATTATTGCCATCTGGAAAGCGCAGATATACGTAGGACTTATAAGGACTCGCCATTGGTTGAAATTACTTGGCCTATTGGTAACATTTCCCCTATTATTTCCTGTAATTAGGACTGCAACTGACTCGTTTACAACGAAAGTCATTTTTATTTTTGTTGAGCTTGCCGCTTTGCTTGCAAACGTTTCGTTATTATCCATCTAACGCGTTTTTAGTGGAGCGGTGCGACGCATCAATGTTTAAGTGGACAATATGAGATATTCGAGGAGTATTTCTTTTAGGAGCAATACTAACGTCAATAAAACTTTTAACTGCTTGTCAGCAGATTATCGCTCTTTTGGCTAGGTGGCTCAATACTTAGGGCATGAATCTACTGACCGGAAGGTCCACGGTTTGAACCCAACCTCAATATCCCAACTGCACTTGTCTTGGCTTGTGAAACCTAGCAGTATCAAAGCCTTCGTGATTCCTTCGGGTGACATGGAAGCTGTGCACCAAAAGAATGATACATCTGAACGAATATTTCGTTGTTATTCATTAATTTGTTGCCTGCAGGTAAGAATGTGCCGACTGGCACTCAAGTCCATTAGTTTTTAACTTTATCTCTAGGTTCCTTAGGGTGGCGCTATAAAACGAAAGGAACTCATACGCACAAGCAAAAGCATTCGACCTACAACTTCAAGTGAGGCAAATGTGTATCGTTACCAGTTCTACTTCTTTCTACCCACAAAACTTTAGTTTACGAGCACTGTCCGAACTTTCGGGTTTAACCTACGCTAAATTGAGCACACTTTTGTACTATTAAAAGATGTCCGAACCAAACTCTTTACAACCTCCAGCCGCATGCAACTATATTAAATCCTATCTCTGATCTCTGAGGTCTCGCTAAGTGTTTGCACAAGGTTACGAAACGCTGCAGACCGTAGGTGCATGGACAGGACTGTCAAGAGCCTAAGACTGTGCATGTCACTCGACTTCGGTTTTCGAGGGTACCAAAAGTACACACTTAACAAGAGGAATAACCAAGACCTATACAACTCACCGAGTTTTTCCGAACCTGAACAAAGAAATGCGAAAGAGCTTCACATAATAAGCAGTCATGCACGAAAGATCCTTTCTAGGCTTCCGAGGTATTAACCTAAATCTATCCATCTAATATAGCGATATGCCCACCAAGGATATACATTTGAGTCTGACCCAAGAGTAGAAGGGCTCTGTCAGGTTGATTCGTACCTAAAATGTAGTTGGTTTGAGGATTTGATCGGGCTCATTAATTAGGTGATAAACCGAGTAATGAGAATTAGGCACATTCGACTGATAACGTAAGTGTTACACGCCTGTCTTTACCTAATGAGTCTAAGCCGGTTGCCATGAAATCAGGACGACCACGGGGCTATTTTTATGGTCACCGCAACTGGCTTTAATACGAAAATATTGTCATGGAACTTGATATCTGTTGTGTTGAAATCGTGACTCTCAGTAGTTGTTTGCTAGGAGGACCGTATATAAGAGAGAATGTAGCTAATACGGTTCAACTGTTTATCTGACTGTAAGCTAGTCGTCCGGAGAAACTTCTGTGAACCATATTTTTGAATTGCACCGTGTCGTCCATTTGCAGTTCACAGTAAAAGTAGAACAAACCCTCGTAGAAGAACAGGCTGGTTCCTAAGGAAACTTTTTAGGTAAGCCAAACCAGACGAAACCCAAACTTAAAATAGACGCGCAGTATACAATTTCGATTCGAGTTTCAATAATTTATACTTAAACTCCAATAGTGACCCGAATTTGAAAGACATGAGTGTGCCTAAGGGTGGCGTAGAAAATGTCATTGAAGTGATCTTGCGAATTACCCACAACAGTGAAACACAAGGATGACTAAAGCAAGTTTTCTGTTATCAGTGTCATTATTAGGTTTATTATTTTCAATATGTGAAGTATACTGAAAATGTGTTATCTTACTGGTAGACGAGACTAACGAAAAACTTCAAAGTAGCCTTAACCCACCACGTTTTATCAAATACCGGTTCAACCGTGGCCTTTTATGTCGGATTTTTAGTGAAATGCGACTGGATTCTACATACTATATACTTTATATTACGCTACTATATTATGTATACAACCGTTTGCTTTCATTTGGCTAAAAAACTTTCCTTGAAATAAAGTTGAACCATGTCCAAAAGGCAACCTTCTGGAGAGTATCATGTAAGTATGTCCTACTCTACCGAGAAATGGCTTTGAAGTTAACAGCTAATACTTTAACTGGTTTTCGACATTCTTCTGCAGTACCTAATTTTGTAGGACTCCGAATACTTGGAGAATACAGGAAAATTCCACCTTGGTTGGATCATCCTTATGTTGTTCTGCCTCAGGATAAATTTTCTGAAAGTATCTTCCGCCCGTACTGTAATTCTCCATGTGTGGCTGTATTACTCGTACAGGCAGTTCTCGTGAGTGTAAACAGAACTATGAACTAAGTTTTTGGAATTTCTGGCGATAATCTCATTTATTCCCTCATCGTTTCCATGTTTCTCTACGACTACTGAAGGTTTGACGTCCATGTAGGTGTTTATGGACTGTTTGGCTGACTAGTATGCTACTGAATACCCAAAAATTACCGGCCACTGGAGAGAGAGAGAGGTAAACAGGGTCGACAGTGGTAGTAGTCGTGTGTAGGGACAAGTGACAAGTCCTGACAAGACGTGCATCACTCGAGGAAGAACAACACAACGACCAATAGTGTATATTAGACGAGGCCATCTGCTGACGGCTGGCATGAGGCGGCCGACATATTCAAGAAAGGTGAATACACACCTGCACATACACCCTTCATATGAGAGCTGTTCTTAGCAAACACCTACAGCTTTATTTTCAAAATCCTTGCTGATTTACTACTTCTAGAGTTGAGGACAACCTCTCTGTGGCTTTAGGCACAATCCGAACTGATTTAGTGACATACAAAATAGAGCGTTGTTTAGCCTTGAACACGTTTTCGATCCAATTCACAAGCGTATGATGAACGACATCGGTCCTTGGAAAATTTATGTAAACTTTTGGAACATTCCAAAATCTAAATTGCCTTTGTCGTAAGCCACATTAGCTAGCTGTTTTTCATCAGATGATTGAAATTACATTCGCTGAAGTCAACGTCGAAGACACCATTCAGTTTCGTTACAAGCATTCTAACATGAACGGTATTCTTTTCAGTAGGGGTTTCATATTCGAAAGTAAATAAGTACTCTTTTAATAAACTATCATGTTCGGAAACCAATGAACTCATTGTTCATTACGCTTAATTGCACGTGAATTTTTATGGATGTAGAAAGTGGTCAAATCGCTTCACACTAAATGTGACATGAGAAGATTCCACACGACTGCGCTGAACGCATCGGGTGTTCCGGTTCAGGATGTTCCAGTTAGGTGAGATCAGCTCACTGTCGGCCATGATACGAAAAGCGATTGACTTTAATGTGCTTGTTAGGGAGGTACTAGATAGGACAATCAAAATTAACCATAGTTTTCGAGGTATAGCTCTCACTACTACGGCTGGTTCGACAGACGAAATTGTGAAGGAAACATCACTTGACACTAGCATCTTCTTCGTGCTTGGTGACGATACCTTGTTGGCACATGCGGTCATAGTCTAATGCCTCACAATCATAAAACAGAAAGTAACAACCCATCTTCGTCCCGTGGCTACTCATGATCTGCTGCTGCATCATATAGGTTCAATTATACCGGTTGTACTAGGCTTTTTTTGTTATCTTTTTTATTATACCATATGGCTGGCGCCAGGTTCCTCCTATTGAAAGCGATTGACAGTTGCGTTTGGCTCCCTAAACTTTCAAATGATTTTTAGTTCGATGAGCCATGGAATCAATTTACGCTTCCAAGATATGTAGTGAAATTCAGAGGTCTGACAACGTTAGATATTTGGGTTTGTTGGATAGTGCAATCGTTTTTTTGAATTGAAAACAAACGAACCTCCTTGGTCGCAAGGCAGATGAGAAGACAAGGAAAAAGTGACAGGTTTCAACTGCTGTTATGGTGTCAGCCGAAGTGGACTAAAAACTACCGGTTTCGCCCTTCTTGGGGCTCATTAGGTAGGCGCAGTCCCCGAGTTTCCATCAACATTATGTTCTACTTGAACCCAAATTGGACTGATTTCGAGAAATACACTCATTTGCAAATCAATTTGGTTTTTACGAGAGACTCGCCTGGAACTCAGCTGAATCTCCCGTTTGTGATGTTTTCGGGCAACTGAATGATGGCCAACAAACCAATGTTATACAATCTTCTGCACCCGATTCCGTGAACTGGCAAGTATTCGCCTGTTAACGGTCATCTACCAATTTTTCGGGAATCCCGTTTGAAACGGCCCTTTAAGTGTCCCACACTGAAGCATTGCGCCCGGAATATCATTGCCCAAACTCCTTGTTATACAGCTTGTAAAATGTTCTCCCTCTTCTCGAGTTACGGCCTTACCAGGTGAAAAAGTTTGACTCAGATGCACACGGACGAAGTACAGTCATACCAAACGGCAGCCCACATTTGTAAACAGGTGCGGCAAGACTAGACTTCTTCCCACTGTGGATATGTCGAAGTTAAAAAATAAAAAAATGTTGGACTGAAGGAGATTTATATCTCTGATTTGATCGAGAATTGCTACGTCCTATCCGCCAATGTTTATCCGGTGCACGTTTCGGAACTTTCATCTGCCGGTTCACGGATATCGTGTGATCATAGTCTAGTAACGTTAGGAAGGATGACAAACTTTTCAACGAGAAATTTCGCCCTGTAAGTGAAGTCAGTCTTTGTCGAAAAGTCGAGATGCATTGTCTTGTTCATTATGCTGTGCATGGTGCTGTTGCAACCCCACAAATAATCATCAGCAGTGAGCAGCTCACGGATCACCAGGTAGATTCGAATCCGATCAGCAGGATGATTCACGCGCATTTAGGTAGAATACAGTGCCAATCATCCTTAGGACATGAAATTTACACCACTTGGTCACGCTTTGAATGGCCTTTTGAGTGAAGATTCTCGGGGGATTTGATATAGCGGATTTAGTTCTTTTATTTATTTAGTTATTCTTGAAAGGGATTTGCAGTTCCTCAGCTCCTGGGCGTAGATTGACTTCACTTTCATGAGGAAATTTACGATAAAAAATTCCCTGGTATCTTCGCATTTTCAAAAGAATTTTATTAGTTCCTTCAGAGAATATCTGCCTCCTTACCTTAGTATACGTTCGTGTCCAAATTTTCCCAACTAAGGTTCCTCCCTCGAAGGTAGTGATGTACTGCTTTTTGCCAGCAAATTTTGTTTGAGAACCTGGAAAGTCTATCGGGGTTGCTTTTGTTCTGCTAGAGACATACATGTATACATGATAGAATCTGTTTTAAAAGACAAATTTCATCACATTTCTAGGCCAGATATCTATTTTCTGGCTGATGGGAGTGACTTCATTGACGTTTTTCACTCCAAAAGTAAGATACATGGTCGTGAGCAAAGATAAAAGCAGCTTCATCGCTTGTGGACTATCCATTCCTCAGTTTAAAAGCTGCATATGGAAAGGGTGCAAAGATATCCAGGTTTTTTTTCAGGAATTACTACGTGCTGGATTTCAGTAAACATGTACCAATCCAGGTCTCATGGATTTGGCACCTATCGAGTTCCTTCAGATGATCACCAATGATCTCAGTTAATAGACCGCACCATTTAACATAAGCCAAGAAGTCACTTAAAAATGCGATCTGTGCTGTAAATCTTTTGTTCAGTTATCTGCAATTCTTAGTATTCATCCGTAACACTTGGTAAAAGCTGTACTTGCTATAACCATTTACGAAAAATGACACATATCTCAGTGTACAAAGTTGAAGGCAATCAGATATGTCCAGGCAGGACTGTAAGAAACCTCTTCTCAGCAATGGCATCCTTTATTTGCAAAATAAACCGCACTGTGATCCGTGCTGTTCCTTTTACTATTTTGAAAAGTATTAGCAGACCCGGATAAGCACAGCAAGAATAACCTAGTTTCAACTTTTAAAAAGCCACCCCCTTTGCTGATCTGGATTGAAAATGGGACCTGTATAAAATGCCTGTGATTTACTGAACAGTCGTTTCAATAATAAAACGATATTGACAACTGTTTATATGATGTCACACACAGTATCTGCTAAAAGAAGTGAAGGGTGGTCGATAGTCGGAGGGGAGATATGTGTACACAAGTGACTTCATGCGGAAGTTGTGTTTGGTCGGAAGGACCGGTTTTAACTCGTCATCTTCAGTGAAGCTTTGCATTTGTGACAGGAACTGTTTGATGAACTACAGACAACAGAACTTGGCAGAACATTTGCAAGCATTTTGAAAAGACTTTGTGTATTTTAGGAATAGGTGTTCCTTTTAGCCCTGTTCTCCCCCGTACGGAAGGTTTTCACATCTCGGGTTATTGGCCAACGTTGCAAGACGGTCTCACGACATAGGATGTTGCTTCTTTCAAACAGTTTATTTTCAAGTTTATTTTAACCCTTCTTGATTGTAGGGGCTTTCTGACAGCAAATCATCGATCCGGAGGGGCAACCTCGACCAATCCGTCTTCTTAAGACATAGGTAAACATCTATCCTTACTTGTCAGACTACGTTAACACTATCCAAGTTAGTGAGTACTAGTCTGTTGACTGACCTATCAACGACCATTGATTTAATACTATGCGCAGAAAATGAGAATTTAAGGCATTGGTCTATCCACCCTTCACACTCCCCGAAACAGTTTTTCTTCTGCTTTATGTTGAATTTTTATTGTCGTAAATGGTTCCAAAAATGTAGACGAGTTCTCGTGCATGGGCCAGAGGTTTATTGTCAAGGTCAGTATAGCCACACTTTTTCTAAAAATTAGAACCATCCAACTGTGTCCTCCAAGGGTGAGGAACGATAAGACAGTGAAAAGCACCCATTGAACATGTAGATTTTTATCACCACTGTGTTGCTCCTTTTGACTACATCTGTCTGTTTAGCATAAAACGCAGAATAACTTACCATACCCATCGCTATCTCATTTGGATATAATCATCGCCAAAATATCAAGGGAATATCACGTTCTGGCTATATCTGTAACAAGGTGAATTCCGACAGCATTCTATGACTGGATTCATGCCTGACCACCTTGAGTCAATCTAGTACAACCCACGATAATTTTTTTCAATCTTCTCCTACCTGTGTTGACTGAGAGCCTTCAGAGTAGCATGTTATCCGTTTGTACTATAAAATCATTCTAGGAGAGCGATAACCACGTTAACTAGGGCATCAATTAGTTTGTAGTAATTTCGGACGTCAAGAGAGATTTCCTCTTGTAAGTGAACCGAATCTATGCCGAAAGCTGAGAAGTACAGCATTGCTCTGATTTTTGGCACAGATTAACCTCACGTACAGGACTAGATTGTCACCGAGTTTCAAAATCTCGTGGTATTGGCGAATTTTGGACTTGCATAACGAATGCGGGAGTAAATGGAAATGCCAACATCAGATTTTGACTGTGAACAGTTTGCCACTATTCTAGCTGATAGAGTTGTTCACTTGTGACACATTGAATTTGATAGTTCTAACCGCCATCAAGTATTCACAGGAGTGACAATGAAATGGTTTCAGGTGCCTGCCTGAAGGATGGCAACCCTAAATATCTTGTTCGAAGCAGATGACGATAAGGGTGCTCACCCCACGCAATTAGGTACAGCCTAAGTGCCTGTGAAGCTGATATTGTATTGTCTGCCCCAGGTGTGACCGACAAGGCTCATTACACATCATTCTCCCTCAGAATTGTAGACTTTGTAACCACTATCATGGGCTGTCACCGTAAATATAGTCTATCAGCGCATCTTGGAAGCAGTTGGCTGTTAGCGTTTGAGCAGGCTAACATGCTCATGCCTGCGCCGTGCGTGTCAAGCATGAGCACTGGTACCGTTCCGCTGTAAGCGTGTTTGCCTGTTAAGACATAAAAGCCCGAGTAGATATGTGCTGTTTTGATTCCTTGCAAGTACGTATGGTGTGACAAATCCATAGAACACATTCAATGATGTGATGAAACAAACCACAAGACCAGAAGGCGGACGCACAACTGGACCTCACATGTACACCACTTGCGTGACCATCTTTGTGCGCTATTGACAGCGGTGTAGTTCAACAACCATTGTTTTAAACCAGTGTGCTTGAACTGGCGTTTCGTAAGTTGCAGCGACTGAAGCGTGGAAGAGCATAAAGAAGTATCCTAGAAAGAAGGCACTTTGTTTCAGAAAGGTTCGGTAGACAATCAGTTGATTTATTGCTGGACAAAGTTTCACTTTTGACACAAAAGCTTCGTCCGTCTAAGTGAGTAAGTAACCAGGTTACTCCGGTTTAGGGCAGTCAGGGAACAAATTCGTGAGATTTCTAATGATTAGCCGATTTGAGCTGTGCTGGGTGTCGGTCTGAAGTTCCTGTTTGTTGGTTAGTAGGGATGACTTACATTTACAACAGATTGGTTAGGGGAATTGTCTTCATGTTAAAACCGAATTTTGCCGCCTTGGTTTCCCGGTCTAGAATACCTTAATGAAAATTCCTCTTAGGGGTCGTTCACAAATTTTTTTTCGCCTGGGTGCCGGGACATTTGGATTGGGGTTGTGGGATTGTTGAGTGGATCTAACCCTGTTTGAATTTTGTTACTTTGGACCTATACCAGTTTGCTGGTAACCGTAATCGATGACTGCCCAAACATTTTCCAAGCCACTTTGTTCTTTCGTCGCTGTTTCTGTATCGACACCTTAATTGCCGTTCAACAAATGCAGGTTAATAAAACATACTCCCAACTTCAATGGCAAGATATTATCGGTTCATTACCTTGAAAAACTGGCTTCTCTTATTTCCGAAGACCCAAAATTGATTTTCTGAGTTTGGTGGGAGTGCAGTTAATCAGGAACGCACCCATATTCATTTATATTGAAAGGGTGAAATTGCGCCATATCATACACTAGATTTGTGGACTGATGCGACTGCCATGAAACTGGTTTCCTATCCCACACACTTGCAACACCCAGTCAATGGAAACTAACAATGTCATCACACGCCAGCCGAATTCATGTGAACAGACTGACCTGCGTAGGAAGGCTCAAAAGCATCGGCACACTGAAAAACCCACCTGGCGACTTGTACCGTGTGAAATTGATATTAATGATGCAACAGTAAATGTAAATGTTTTGCATGGTTCGCGCTCAAATGCAATAAAACATGTTTGTGGACCTTGGCCAAGTAGTCGGGCAGAGTAAAATTAGAAAGAACGCAGCTGTCTTTGGAGTCTATTAATCAGCTCCACTGTGAACGCTCATGAATTATATGGCTAAGTAATGCACATAATCGGTAGGCCGGAACAACCTTTGCTTGTTCTCTGGATCCCATTTATTCAAAATTCCCGATGCTGTTCGAACATGCTTTATTACCAACGCGAAGAAAACATATGTTCTGTCTGTGAGTTAAATGGTATGAATAAAGTCGGAATTCTAATTAATATGGAGGCATAAAAACTGGTCTAGCTGAAGCTTGTGGATGGGATGTTGCGCAAGTGGAAAGAGGCAATGATCAACCGGTCGTTAGCAAACACAGGCAAACTAATGTTTTCTTAACCCTTCATAAGGAGTTCTTTTCAAAGGCAGCCATCTCGATTTTCTGTTCAAGCCTTCGTTTCAATCAGTGGTTTTAGTTTAAAGCTCCGCAGTTTAGACTGAATGTTAAGCTCTGCAACTGCTTAGCTTGCTGTGTTTATTTTAGCACATCAAATTCGTAGGTCATTCTCCGGGTAGAAATAGAGTGATCAATGAAACGAATGAAGTGTTGTTCAATTGCTTGAATAATTTTGTTTCAGGTAAAGAGGTGGTATATTTGTTCATTCATGTTTTTTGGATTATCTTACTGATCGTTTTGAAGCATCTGACGTTTAGTTGGTTGGCTAGTTGCTTCGTCCCACCCGCTGGTTCGTCGATAGATCTAGGAATTGTGAATGGTAACTAGCCATTTTGTCCATCCCAGACAACATGTGTACCAACCAGAATCGTGGAACTCTTATTTGTAAGCTTTTTGTAACGGAAGGCAAATGCTCAATCAACGTCCGATCAAATAGTCGACTTAGGGTTTGAAGCATCTGATTAACAGTTCACACCAATAAGTTTCTACGTTGCCTAACTAAGCTACCTGCACACATGAACAACACGTATCTCACGAACCAGGATAAAGCTTATCTTCCGCACTCTTCTTCATACTCCGATATTCATTGGGCCATTCCTAGTTATTTTTTTATTTAGTATAATAACACCAGTTGTTTGTGACATCCTCTGAGATACTTGTTGTTGCAGTCTGCTCTTTCACGTCACAATAAGCACCCGTTTCTGACGACTCTACACATCATTCATTCTGATTTATTTCAGTTAAGTGTTCATTAAGATATTAGACCAAATTAATTCCGAGTTCCGAAGCCTTGAGAAAACCTCTCAATTGAAGCTCGTTGGGATACTTATTGATGAATGTTTAACCGCGTGTCCGTGAATACTCATCTCAGGAGCACTGAACCCCCGGATAAAAGCAGGATGGGGACTTGCGAAGAATATCCCTTAAGATTATGTTTGATTAATGTTTGATTATGTTTGATTATGTTTGATTATGTATGTAAGATTATGTAAAATTAAGTATCCAGGGGTAATTTAAGCACCATCACACCTACTGGACAGCCATTTGAAAAACAGACCAGGCCAAATTAGTGTGACCTACCAAAGGTCATCCAAGTCATATCCATAATGGATGTATATTCATGCGTAATATATGTGTCCGATTTGTTCCGAATAGACATTTGATTAATAAACCACACTTGTTTTTTCTGAAAGCGGACGTCCGTAACAATATTAAAGAATAACCGTGTTCCTTTCAAAAGATAAATTTACCCGCTAGGGAGTGTGACACTCATCGGAGGAGACATTATCGCCTGCAAAAGATGATTGTGATATGTTCATCTGCGTTGTCTTTTTGTCACCGAGAAGCCTTTCAAGAAGTGAGTATAAGGTGGGCCCTTTATATATGCCTATTCTGAACAGATTTTTGTGCGGAAGTCAGTCAAACGATGTCAGTGATATTGTACATACATATCTATACATATCTATAGGAAAAATTCAACTTCGATGCTGCTCGCTTTATGCTTTTGGCCTTGTATGGGGATATCGGCTCAGAGTCATCTACCACCAGGTACTTTTTTAGTGAGGAAACTAATCACACGACGATGCATTCGATGGTTTGCATGACAAAGTCAAATCGTTCGTCATCCCGGCTGTCCTCCGCTTTCTTTTCCTCTGTTGTTGTATTTTCTCCTGCTGTTCTGTTGTCCAGAATGACTGCAACAATCACGCGAAGTTTTTAGAGACAGCTAACCGGAAAATGTTCAGCCCTTTGATTCGATCAAGGAGCGATATTTCTTGGATCATTTTTGAAAAATCATCCCCGTTTTGTGGATCTATTCTGGGCTGATTGGCGGACTTTGGTTGATAATAGATATGTAAAGAGAAGTATCAGTTCACATATCTCTTCTTGCAAGTATTTGTTTAGATGAGCTCTCATTGTGAACTTACGTACAAAAGTTAATTATAAAAGGCACTGCTGTCAGGAGTTGACCTTGCTCTCACCCTAAAAATATCGGATTCCTCCCTGACGCGTTTGCTCTTTGAAGATACTGAAATCCGTAAACAAAAATCAGTAGCACCTGTACGGATCAAATGTATTTTGTTCACTCTGAGAGTTTCCCAACAATGCACTGTGTGACAAACAGCTTTGTTGAGACACCGAACACCAAAGAAGTCGGCTGTTGATCTCGAAAATGCCGCTCAACAAGCCAGCGTCGAGCCACCAACGGTTGTTTTGAACATGCCTGAAAACAAGTACAGCCCTCTCTTCCGTGTATTACGTCAAACAGGATAGGAGAACTCATTCATTTTGCAGACATGACCCCAAAATCGTCAACGTTATGCGTAGCCAGTGTTTTGGAAACGGCAATCATCACAAGGAAGATAGATTGACTGAAATTGTCCTTTGACATTTCTTCTCAGGCTACTCGGTCCCAATATGCGGCATGAGTGGTCACTCTCAGCAAGTTCCCTTTAAGTGCAGCTCTAAGTTACCCCTTCATCCATTATTAAAGGGATCCTGTCCATTGTAGTTCTACAGCTGTCTTTTTTGCAACGAAGACAACACACTCCGATGTTTCTATCGGTTAGATCATAGGACCATTAAAAAAACAGGTAACGCTTGAATCGTCTTTTTATCTTTGTCTGTCTAGCTCCACGATATTCCCTGCCAGTCTTCGTGTTTGGAATTCTTGGAAAGCTGTGAGAAGTCAAGATCTCTCGAAGGACAATATCATAATCCAGTATCGGCAATCCCAGCTGGATGTCCGGTGGAGAGACGAAGAGTACCATTGGACGTCCCGTCCTGGTCAAACTCTCAAAAGAAGCAAATGCACTCGAGCAGGATATCCAGTCAAGATGCACATAGATTTCCGTACGGCAGTACCTTCTATGCTAGACGATACTCGACCTACAGAAACCAGCCTTCATCATTATCTCCTCGGGATGTCCGTCAATACCCTCAGACACATCAAGCGACTCCCACTTTTGATTCCGGATATTGGAAACCTCGTTACCAGCGAAGAGTTAGCTTTTTCAGGTCCCAGGAACGAAGCAGAGGACAAGAAAGTTCAGATCAGTTATCATTTGAGCAATATACGTATCCCAGTCGAAATGAGGAGAACAAAGGCGATTTTGAATTGACTCGGACAGCCTGCTCACTCTTGCCAACAGGTGGTTGTGAGAAGTGGCCAGACTATTGGGGACTGCAAAATCAAGAGAGCTCACCCGTTCAACAAAAAATACAAGGTAAGAATTTCGGCTGTCATAATGAGAGTTACGCAACTGCTGTGAAAAGGTGGTGAGCATGCTTCTTCTGCTAAAAGAACCCCATTCGGAAAGCAATATTTACGGTCGTACTTATTCACTTAGGCCTCTCAAGCCCCAGTAGCTCAACTTGGCAACAGAGCTAGTCAACACCTCCAAGTAGCTGAAGTTAGTTTAGTATGTTCAGTGAATCTATGCTCGGCATAAGCTGCGCCTAATAAAGTCACTGTTGACTATCTTTCCACGATATGACCTCAGTTGGAGAAGATTGCCTAATTGGCACGAGGTGAAGTGGCGATCGACTAACGGGACTTTCATATGTCCAGGCCCATAAATTTTGAATAGGGACTGTCTAGCGTGACAAGGTCGCAGTAGTTCTGCAGTGACCTTGTTAACTATTGTAGATGGTCAGTGCATGTTCAAAATTTGGAGGAGTACAAAGACTAAAATAATCGTAAAATACCTGTTTTTCTTTTTTCGAGGGGGTGATGGTGGTGTAGAATTAACCAATACCCCCTCATTTTTCAGCTGGAAAGAAAATCATCAGCACTCATTTCAACGTTTAGACCATCTACACAACTTCATAGCACTGTTTCATTTCTGAGTAGGGAGATTATGTTACGTGATGAACACCATGTAATACTGGATCTGTCATGGAAATTTGACACGCAAGTGGTGGACAGAAATGCGTGCCGGAGAAAGCTTTTTCAAGCATCATCCTCACACATTCCGAAAAGTCAGTTGTATCGAAGTGGCTTTATTGGATGGCTTTCTTCAAAAGGTTTTTGCAGAATAGGTGACAAGAATAAAATAAAGTGGTCGCACTGGTTCAACCTATCTTCCCACTAGCTGCTTATAAAAAGTGCTTGTTTCGCAAAAGCCTTTCCCAACGACAAACACTTACAGGCTAAGTAGCTTCTGAGCCAAACTTCTCAAGGAGATTCTCACATCGTCCCTAGTACTTGTGATGTACGAAAGAAGCTTAGAATGACCGAACATGATATCAGAATTCATGCCGAGTTAATGACCAAGAGGTTACTGGAGGAGGCAAAACTGAGTGACCATGATGGGCTTACCAAAGCACAATTTACTGGCAGTCAGTATACCAGGCTGTGCTGACTTTCGAGAAGTTGATAACACAAGATGTGGGTTGCTGCCGGTAAGACTAAAGGAAGATGATGTGATCTTCAATATCGATAACGCACTCATGTCACAGACGTGCATGCGTCCCCTCCACGACAGGTTTTTGTCCTAGTTGATCGATCGCTTTACTGTTACGTGGAATATGGATTTGTGTGACGCATTCGATTAAATTCTAGCTCTGTATTTGAGACGCCAAAGCAGTTTCACTGTGCAGACAACCTGGATTACCTTTCAGTAAATCTGAACTATGCAACAGCGAATACTCCGGAAAGGCAAGCAATTGTGCGCTAAATGTCTACTAATAAACGATGTCTTAAAAAGTAGGAGATGTTGAGAACAACTTTTATACGCATATTCTACTTAGAGAAACGGATTTGGGTAAGTGCAACTAGAACGAGAGCAAGAAACGCTGCTGTAGCAAATCAGCACATAGGAAGTCAGAAAGGTCAGAAATTTTTTCATCACTTCAAATACTTCATTAAGTTGTAGCTGGTTCCAACCAAGATGGTATCAAACCGAAATGCTGCACCACGGGCTGTCTTCCTACAGCAACCCGGGTTTCAAGCGGTCAATTTTTAATGGCCCGGGCTATTGATAATGCTCGTTGTGTCAATTACACATAAGAACGAGAAAAATCTGGTCGGACAGGGGTTAGGTGTCATTACCGATATCCATAGCCCATTATCCATTGCAGGTCAACGTAATGATCAGCAGACTTTTGAGAGCCGAGATATCAGAAAGGGGAACTGCAACGATTCCAAAGGTGTGTGAATACAACACTAGGGACCAAAAGGGCATGGAATTGTTGCTGTAACATGAGAGGAATAACAGGAATGGATGAGGCTGTTTCAGTCCTAGCGCTCCCAACATCTCTTCTTCAGTGACTCCTTGTTCCTTACCCTTAACCCCCACCATACCTTCCAATCTAATTATTCACTGATTTTACACCCGCTGTGATGCCAGACGGCATACAGCGTTAGGGATTTTAGAAAAGAACTAAGTTAGAGATTTATTAGGTGACCTTGTCAGTACACGCAATGGCCCATTGTCTGGACCTGTTCAATAAGTCACTCAGCTTTGTATCCAGTACTCAAGCCCAACAAGTACACTAATCAGCTTCCAGAGACCACCTTCAACAAGGTACCATACACTGAAGAGCTCGGAACAGACTGCCTCGCCAACCATGATATGGTCTGTTACTTCGAGATTTTGCCTCACTACTCTTCAAAGCATGGCCAAAAGAGGTCAACCATTGTGATTTTTCCTAAGAGCATCACTGTGTATCATTTCCTCTTAAATTCCCAAAGTCGGCTAAAAATAACACAAGTACAAGCGACAGGTTTTTGGGTTTCCAAAACACTGTATTACATTTTAACCTCCCTGAGGATGCCAGCGTCAGCAGAAACAATCCCTCCGGAGAGAGATTTGTACTCTGAATCCGCTTAAATGCACTTCACTTAAGTTCTGCTATTTCCATCAATTGGCCAACCCAATTAATTAGCCATATTGAAATGGCCAATATTGGCCGATTCTCATCAGTCTACGGGAAAAAAGCCAGCCACACACAAAACCAGATGCGTTCGTACGTATGGGATTTTCAGTTCGCTCACCCACAGTTGGATCAAGCCAGAGGTTCGACAGACACATTCTAACGGTGGAACATGGATTGGATTCAATGGTGAATCTGGAAATCCATCATGCTTCAGGATGGAATGTTGCATCGCCAGGCGACCATGCACGCAATTAACGGAGCTGAGCTCAAGCCGTATCTTCCAAAATGCACTGTAGAAACAAACAGAACGATCGACTCGATTATTCAGCGTAGTGCGAAAATTTATACATGTCTATCAGGAAACTGCAAAGCTCTTCACGTGTGTACTGCGGGTTGTATCCATGTTAATTCCTCCCTTATGGTCATTGAAGTCATCCGTGGACCATCTGAGCCAACAGTGCTAGGACTGAGCTGAATTTTCCAACTGATACATTCAAACAAGTAACAGTGAATCACTGATTTATCTACCGAAACTGTAACTGGATGAAACCAGAAAGATGTGCTACCTATACGGTCAATAGGTAGGCCTTTGCGTCACTAAACAACTCCACAAAAGTGACGAATTTCGGTCGGCTGATTAGCGGTAAAGTGCGTTGGAACTGTTCTCCGTCCAAATCCGGTGAAAGCCGGGCTAAGATTTTGCTTGATATGGGGTTTGGATAACTGCTCGTTTGTTCACTTAAAGAAAAGTTTGCGAGTTGTCAACGCCTGTTTATTAGTAATATAAACAACAGCTGAAATGTTCGAGGCTGACGATACAATACTCTAACCCCCGCGGAGTAGCAAACATCAAGGAAACGACAGGATATTGCTTTTAGAGAGGGAATTATATTATCCAGAAGGCTTCGTGCAATGCGACAACACGGACTGATTCTTACTTACGCCTCATAAATTGACATCCTCGTAGGCCTCATGTGACGGATGTATTCAGGAGAAAGTAGAAAAAGTGACCTCAGTGCCTTAAATAAAGACCTCCCCTTCCCATTTTTGTGGAAACTTTTGTGTCTACATCTTAATCCTTTTGTGTCTGTTTTATCGTCGTGGTTGTTGCAGTGTTTGTTTCCTCTTGTACCCGAAGAGCACTGGGTATTGTATATTGCACCTTTTCTGTGTGACATCCACTCGTGTCGTATGCTTCACCTAAACCTTCATTCTACCCCTGTAGAACGGTCGGCCATAACTGACTCAATCAATATTGACAGTTTTGCTTGATTTATACCCTGTACCTTTTGTTCTCATGCATTTTTTCTGCGAATATTACTTGCACTTTAGGTTTATGGTTACGCTTTTCAATGGTTAACGATACTACTGGAAGTATGGGCAGTAACAACGGTCATGCTATCGTTTCAAGAAATCAATTTGACCCTGTGAAAGAATTTCAGGATCTGATGGAATATCATCTAGCATAGTACGCTACACCATCAGTTTTGTGTGAATTCCCAACCACATTCCTGTCTCTTTAGTCGAACTGCCTCTAGCTGCGACCGACAGATCCCATGTGTAGTCTGAAGTCACTTAAGTGAAGTCTGAAGTCACTTAAGTGGGCTCCACAGGAGGATAAGTTCGACTGGGGTTAACTAAACATTTGCCGGATAAATCGGCTCATAAATTCGTCGAGCCTATCTCTAACACTGAGACAGCTCACCCGAACGAGCACACCCGGGGCGGTCCTTTGTCCAACAATAGGTAGGGTAAGTGTAATTCTTCGTTTATTTCAACAGATGTTTTTTGCAGTGTTCTGGATAGGGAAGAATTGTCCAAAACATTATCTGAGACGGGCAGCATGAAAAACCTGAAGCAAAAGCTTTCAATCCTCAATGACTAAGTGCCGTTTAATCTTTGCTCTTTTTAGTGAACCCTGGATGTCCAAGCGATCTCAGCAAAATGTGTGAGGCGATGTTTCCCCGGGAATTCACTCGACATCACTGGATAAGAGGAGAATACACAGTGGGTAAGAGAGGAGCAATTGTTCTGTTGCACGTTTCAGCCTAGAAAAAAGTTTGTAATGATGACATGGAGTGAATAGGCGATTTAGGTGTTTATTGGATCAAAAGAATCAACATACCGAACTGTTGTCTGGCTCCTTACGTTTAGTCGAGTTTACAAGGACCCTACCACGGACGAATGCCATAATAACACATACGGGAGTTTGAATGTCACTCGGATTCCACTGCTGTCTACATAGTGTAGTTTCAACTGTCAATCATCCCCAGAGATTCATGCGGCCAGGTTTTAATCAGTTCACTTATTCATGTGTATTGCCAAAAATTAAGGAAGTACCTTGACGTTTTAGCGGTCCTACTTACCATTTTGAATATACACCAGCGAGCGATGTATTTGCAAAGATGCTTAGTTGGCAGATGAAATTCCATGTTTGGTTTAGCATGGATTTAGAGGGAACTTTTATTTCTTTGATATGGCCATGTAAAATGTTAACTTTTTAAGTTTCTACCCGTGGTTACCTAACACATTTCTAGAAGTGATTAGCACAGTGGAGAAGAGGAGATGCCTCCAACGTCAGAGTCAACTTTTTCACGAATTCCAGCCTCTCACACAGCACTTTGAGGTCAATTAAAAGCACTACAGAACAGGTCTAATACCCGGTTTTGAATATGAAGACGCTCTAAAGTCAGTCGGAATCAAATCTCGAGATCGACAGTAAAATTCTATTTTATTCCCAAAGTTGTCACTGAAAATTAACAATGTCCTCAAAAACGCTCCAAAATTGTGATAACTCTGTGCTGTTCACCACTTACACATGTACAGAATGTTAGCGGTGAAAGACTTCATAACGGAGGATGCGCGAAAAAACCAAAGTGGCTTCTTGGTTCAAAAGTCAAGGCCCGATTCCCACCTACATGCTGTGCGCGGAGCGCCATGCGGAACACTAGATGCGAAGAATCTTTGTTACTTGATAAAACAACTAAAATGGCCTTGTTATACCGCATAATTCACGTAAACTGACACGGCATTTTTAGGCAACCTCGTAAAATTTAGGTCCAAGAATAGGTCACTGAGGCATTAAACCTTTTTGAGTTCGCAAACAAAGTATTACATTCTTGAATGAAACTACTCGTACTGTAGCTGAAGACAGTCCACTGCCATTTTCATCCTTCTTCTGGCTCGTCAGCTAAGCGTGTACCCCAATTTTCTACCAACTTTATGTTCTACCCGAAGGCAAATTGTACGCGATCCTCAGAATAAACCCTTTGCTCTGACGGGAAACTCTGGCTTTTATGAAAGTGCCGCACAAATTTTGCCTCAAGTTTCAGTTCGTACGATATCCAAGCCATCGAAGTCCGACATATCTGCTTTATTTACACTTCCTGGTTGCTAGTAGGCAACATAAGGTCTGTGAAGAGGATATATGAGCAACCCACAACGTCTCGAAAAATGTGCTCACCAAGTGCCTCAGATCATTGGAGGACGTCGCCAACTCTGTAGAACTCGAACCTTGAGGCCAGTGTTTTGTCTGTGCCAACACCATTGATTGCTTAGGGTTCTGAGCATTAGTTCCTGTTGTTCCTGGATGTTCCGCATAGGCTTATTGCGATCGTGCCAGGTTTGGATGCCTTACGGCGTCAACACCGTAGCGGGTAAAGTGCTAGCACTATGTACTGGTAACCCCCACGCTATCGATTGACCAGACTAGAGGACTGCAGTTTGTTTGTTTCGCTTCTTGTTTGAGTGTCATGTGAGCTTTAAGCTACTGCACCCATATTAGTGGCTTAAAACTTGATCAGTGGATTCCAATACGGTTGGGTACTGAAGTGCTGTGTGAAATTCATGAGCCCCGAACCGATCGAAAAAAGAAATACCAAATCCATACCATCAACCTAGTGAGAGTGAACATTGCTGCAATCTGCACGACAACGAACGCTGCGCAGAATCTGCGGTGGAAACCAACAGTATGGACAATGGATGGCCATATATTGGCTAGTTGGCAACATAGCGTCATTTTGCGTGCTTCGGGTCTAATTCACAACCCGGAAAGTCTTCTGAATCTTCTGAAAAGTTTACACTATACCATTATTTTCAACAAAAGTTTGCAGCATTAGTGTTACCACGTGTCAACCAATCAACAGCTTCTGACGAACCTCGCTCAGCTTGTAGAGACAAAGAAAGGTGGTAAGCCCAGGCTAAGAAGCATACGAAGTCCGAAAGCCAAATGTTTGTTCTTCAAAATTTGAAAAAAATGACTTCGGGGTTCTGCTGTTAAGTTAGTGTAACAGACGAACATTAACATAAAGTGACGTGAACTCTAGCCGAAAAAAGGAGTGAAACATTTCTGTAGTAGAGTTACTAAGACATTTACTCTCTGCACACAACCTCAGAGCAGCCGGCAATGTTGCTGAACTCCTTTTTTAGTCATGAGTTTCTCTTGAAGAGAAAAAAGAGGACATCTTGTGGGCATTTGATGACTAAAAGTGGGTTAAATATTGGGAACGGTATGCACTAAAGTTTCGATAAACAAGTGAAGATGGTTGTTATAGCTTCATTCTCATGGGTAAAGAATTAATACAATGAGATCTTGTGGTCTCTGTGAATGTTAATATACTATGAAGCACACACAGGGATCGATGAATGTAATAGAAGAACAGAAACTGCTGGAAGCTTAATCGCCAAAAATTTCACGTGGTATGCTCAACTTCCGATTTTATCGGAGAGGTGTTACTAGTATCAGTATTTTGCTTTTTTCCACTGGTCAAATTTATACCGAAACGTGACCGTTCTGAAAAGCTAAACAGAACACTGGTTGAAGCGATCGAACGAAACCTGACAGACAGGAATCAGTCCGATATCGTAATAGGTGGTCAAAATTTGGTTAGACCTTATCTTGTGTATACCAGAAAAGCAGTAACGGCGTCTGAGTTGTGAGGGCAAATAAAGAAATTCTAAGTTTGTATAAGAGTGAAGCGGTTCTTTTAAAACGGTAGATGCAAGGGAATAAAATCTTTCATATTCTGCAAAAGATATTAGATTAAATGTTATTACATGGTAAACCTACAGAATATCGCAAGCAGTCCACTAGTTACACTAAAAAAATACCCTATTCAATTTGCATCCAGCAAAAGATCGTACTTCTGTGCAAGTGGCTCTTGTTAACTGTAAACGAAATTAGCGTGACAGAAGGATTTAGTCTAGATTCGATCAACTGAGAATCTGGTGGTAGCGTAGTCTGCTGGACAACAAGACCTTAAAAGTGCATGATATTTCTTGATCTAGTCAGATGAACTGTAAGCAGTGGATGTCTGAACACACAGCCACTTACCACGATGAGGCTTAATTTGGAGGTGTAAGATGAATGTTCTACACCTTTCTTATTGGGTTTGGAATATATATTACCGTACTGGAATAAGAAAATGTCGACAAAAATCCAAAGATGCTTAAGTGTTCACTTAAGACGGTCAGAGGAATGCAATATCCAGGTTTTCATAACAGCTGCTGAGCATTTCTCGGATCATATAAACTTGACACTGAGTGAATTCATGTTTCTGTTAAAACGCCTGAGGAGTTCTATCGAGGTATTTTGAGAATTTCATCAAGGTGCCAATAAAAATGTCCGAACCTCTTGGGATAAGAAGAGTTTAGCAAGATGTTTTATCTACTAGATTTTGAGGCCCTCAGCCTCTGTTATCTCCATCATAAACTCCATTGCAGCTTCCGTCATACGAATATCTCAAACGCTTTGGTGGTTTGGTGAGAATGACCTTTTCCAACCATTCTTCCGGTTCCATGTGCTCGAGACTTTGGAGTCTGATATACATCCTTACGATGACAAGATGATCCTCACCTACTCGTGGCCCAGTCGCTGTGTCTGTCCAGATGAACTCACGGTTAACAAGCGGTACCTGATGCTCACACACTCGTACAAGGCACGACAAACCTTAAATATTACCTCCAACACAGTGTTCCTGTCCCGTATCAAACGTTATACAAAAAGACTCGCGGTAAGTTTACTCTGCGATTGTATGTGGGCACCTCACCAGAACGCACCTAGTAACTTTCACAAAATGGAAAATCACGAAGACCGCAGGAGTGTGGTCTCTGATGGGATTAAATTCGCTTGTCCTAGTCTACAGAGAAAAACTGGTCGTAGAATATAGTGTGGAATGGTCTTTAATTTTGGCGGACTTTGGGAAAGTCATGTAAGCTCAGAATCTGACCCACAACAGTTAAAACCCAAAAAAGAAGTCAGGTAAGGTTGGTGGTATCTTCCCATTGCACACTCCAGAACATCACCACGACCTATTCTCTTCTCTCTCGTCATATCGCGGAGGTGATGTTTAAATGCCACCTAGCAAGACTTAAAATCTCGGGCTTCCAATACGCAATGGTGTTTTCTTAAGAAAAGTGGATTTAAAAACCATGTGCTATAAAGCAAAATGTTTCTAAGTTTCTGCTGATAAACGAGCTTGGTTGTAGCTGCTACGGAGTTGCTGGTGTTGGATTGATCCGCATTCCCTCTCCCGTCCACCTTGGCTCATATCCACCAAACTTTAGTTAATCTTCGATTCTATCAGAAAAGGCCGACAAGAACCAAGGACTCTGAACCTGACAAAAAAGATAATGGTACATGTTCTGTTTGGAAAAACTGTTCTGACGCTTCCATCGGTGGTTAGATGAATTTTTGCGAACTGACTGACATTACTTGGACTAACGTACAGATAATCGTTGGAGCTAGGGGCAACCTGGCTACTTATTGTGCAGGGCAAGCGTGCATATCTTTTAGTAAAACATTTTACCTAAATGCTGTAGCTTACTGGTACAGGTGTCTTAAGAACCGATTACCTGAGCTCCCTAGAGCAGGGAGGCAAGTGACTGACGCTTGGAGATTAACTATCAGCCGACTTAGTTTTACTTCTGATTGTATCAATGGAACAAACGGTCGATGAAGTGCCCTTTCTTTTGTGCAGAAAGCTACTGACGAACTAGTGCGAAAAAGTGGGAAAGCTAATTTGTGAAAGTCTCAACCACGTAGAAAGCTCACGACTTTACTGGAACTCACTAACTAGACAAAGAGCGTATAAAATACCAAAAACTTTTCATTATAATCAACGGAAGCACGCGGGTTGGGGATAATTTTCCCCAGCTTTATCCAGTTCTAAGCTTTCAAACATTAGAATATGCTAAAGCTTAACACCATTTAAAATGTGTTTTCCATTTAATCCGCCACCTATTGTGTTTTTCCGAAGATCGATGACATCGGTATCTTCCCTACGCAGTAGCGTACCTATTGACGTGATCGGAAAATAGGATCCATGGGATGGCCACAAGGTATTGGGCAGCGCGGTAATCGAGACAGTGGAAAACTAGGCTCGTCTGTTGGGTGTATGACCGATTTTCTACCTAGCACTTGGATAAACTGGGGAAAGTCCATTGTGGCGGTGAACCGGAATGCGGGAAGCTGAAAAACCTGACTATCGGTTTTCAAATCCGTGAAAACCAATTCGAAAGAATATTGGCTTAGATAATTTTTTTGGTGTGGAGGGGGTATCTAAAAGAAAAAGAGAAATGAGGGAATTTCGTGGGTAGTTTTGGACCCTGGACAGCGAGCTTTGTGGCTGGAAACCAGAGCAGTTCCCACCTGTCTCCATTAAACAACCTATATTGCATTCTTTCTGTCGCAGCCACTGCAATCCCTTGATCCGCTTACTCAATTTTATCACTTTCAGGGATTTAATTCCGAACAGCAATGAAAGCAGTCGGACAGCACACCACTCAAAACAGCTGGTACCTGTGTCGGTTTCCAGTTACCTGTGGGAGGTCCCGAGCCTAAGTCACATCAAGTTACCCAACAGATTACGTTCTATTGCATATATATACGTATATTACATACATTATATTCCGGTCGGTCCACTATCCACCATAACGGTGCACTTGCATCCCAATGCCAACCGGCTTACGCAAAAACATTTGCTTTGCAGTTCCCATTATATCGTCTGCCGTTCTGTTCATCATCCTACACGTTATCGAGTCCGGCGTTTCCTGGTAGAATTACCGGGAAACACAATCCGCCAAAGTGGGGTATTGCACGCTTCACTAGTAATCCAATAAACGGTCAGGATGGGTGGGGTTTGAAGGCCTTAAATGTGTGTACTCATGGTAGAGCAAACTATCGTCGCGATGGACTTGAGCATATAAATTAACAACAACAAGCTACCGGTTTTCCGGTCTAGCCTCGTTACAGACTCCATGGGAACGTAAATGCCCCTTGCACCAACCATTTAGAGGCTATACAGTTGCTCCTCAAAAATGACCGGTTTGACTTCTTGGCGTCAGTCTGCAAGAATGAGACTTCAGGCTTCTTTGGCCTCAGTTAAACTACATGTATTAATGATAGATCACCCAAATTAAGTACCATGAGAAAAAACTTTCCAAGGCTTTGCCAGTGCACTCGAAATTACACCTTATATGACTATTATGGCTTATAAAGCGTACGTTACTATTTCCACCGCGGGTGAACTAGGACGAGATATATTGGCTAACGATATAGTTGATGGTGTGGATAGCTGCAGCATGAATAATCACGTGAACACTTCAATAAAAAGGCTACAAAAATCGTTGCGTCCACGGCGTAACTGACTAGGAGTTAAGGTTTTAAGACAACTTATTAGATTGCTTATAAGTGGCACACGATATCTGAAACCATATGGGAAAAAATAGTTTTACTGAATTATGTAAAAAAATATTATAGTGTACTCATAGTCATCAAAAACAGGGTTCGCTATGTTATACTTCATAGTAAGATACCCTCATATCGTTTTCGGGCAGTGAAGGATTATTGGTGGGCTAAAAAAAGGAGTTAGATAGTGGGCCGTTGGACTGATGTCATCGGCAGCCGACCAATTTGTTCAAACATGGAAGACACTGTCAAGAGGTTACAGTACACACATGTTGTCAGCCTTCCTCTCAAAATCCGGAATTAAACTGCAGAATACAAAACAACTTGAAGATTAATCAAAACACATACATTTCTGAGCCTATTGACTTTAAAACTGTTTTATCTTTTCATCTCATTGCAGTGTTGGAAGGGAGCTTGTGTTCGATCGAATAGGCGAAATCGCAGACGTCGATATCCGAATTCACACTGGCGTTGGGGCAGTACCTAATTCACTGCTTGTTTACGAGCATCAAGGAACCATGTTCCCCTCCCCTTCTGAACCTATCAAATTTCACTGTTTATGTCCACGCTATCGTGGAAGCCTGTTTACTTGACTTTTGTCCTTCGGAGGCACTGAATACGTCTCAGTAGGGAGTTGAAACAAAATTATCCTGTAGATTCTCATTCGGCATGTGTTCCCTTCAGTTTTCTTGCTTCACAATGCATTTTGAATAAACTATCTAGACATTTTCGTCATCTTCTGAGGCCTGCTTGGACAAACTATATAAACACTAGTTCATTCAAAGAAAGACCCATATGAAGGAAACCCCATCTGCCCAGGAGTTTATCGTCAACTACGATATACCATGCTAGCAACCGAGGGAACACATAACACATTGTCCGTGCTAGCCACTTTTGATGAGCGCTCCCACCCAGAGATCTTTCTCCAAAGCCTACCTAAATATGATTCAGGGCGAAGACTTTTATATAGCTTTTTCGGTACATTACCACAAAACTGAGAAATAATCATTCAGACCCCTGGTTACAATAAACTGGCTTTCCGCTCTCCCCGCTTTGGTCGCTTACAAAGTTATTGTTACGATTAAGAAATAAACCTATGGAGATTCTCCGCGACCACTCAGAAATCCGTGGGTATATTGATGTTTATGCCCTGTCATGAGTAGTATTCAAGACAGGTAAAGGAAAATATATTACACTTAAATGGCGACCTCCAGAATACAACTTATACATTGCAACTAGCCTGGGTAACATACTGGAGACCTGAAAATAGGAAGACGGATGTAGGAGTACAATTTTACGTATGGTTGTTATCCGACTGGTGACCGTAGGCTCACAAGAAAACAACCACCGAGGGGGCACCAAGCCAGTAAATAAGTACATCATCAATAAAGTTGCAGTAGTCAGCAAACATGAAATCAAATTTCGAATGTGTGTGGGAATTTCGAAGTGTTTTAGATAAAAAAAGAAGAATGCACGAGGCTTTGGACATATAAGAAGACCTAAACACAACGTGCACCGCGAATTTTGACCGCGAAATTGGATGGATGTGCATTATTGCTCCTGTACGCCTGAAAATATGTTTCAAGAACACACACTATTTTCTTTCAAATATCCTGGAGAAAACAGCAACGGGTCAGCACATTCTGTAACACGGTGAGAGGCGGTAAATGTTGCAAGATACCAATGAGATGGAGAGACTGAGAGTATAAGGTTTCATTTGTAGAACATCTTTGCGAAAGTGTATTCAGCATGATAGGACCAGCTGGAACTCCCGTTGGTGATGCTTGTCTGGGTTGCCTCAACATGGAAGCTGTGGAGATGCTGGCGCCACAGACGAAAACGGAAGGTTACTTAAGCATTCGTGCAATCACCTTCTATGAATGGTGCGAAGTCCTGCGTCCTGTCGCATTGTCCTGTCGTATTGGGCTGCCAAGAGCATCCCGGAGGCCATAGTTGATCTGATTGGAGGACCCATGTACGTTTCATAAGTGTCGAAATCACAGCCAAATCCCAGATTACAGCCATGTTTATGATGTACAGGAAACCGATAATCTGCAGAATAATAATAAAGAACAGAAAATGAGCTTGAAGAATCCTTCTCGGTGATGATGTACTCCACGGATGATAAGGTGTCTAACTACTTTTGTATTCCAACTGAATGCAATGTCAAACTGACTTAAGAGTAAAGATCTTAACACAATCGATCGAATAATCAATGGTCCTTTCCCGTATACTGGCGTTACATGAGCTACTTTTGAATCAAAATCTCCTCAGCGGTGAGACATAAATGGAACAAACAGGGTCTGTTGGCTTAACAGGAACTGTCAGTACATGCTTAACACCAATTACGAGTGTGGAAAACCTATGGTTTTTGTACAGGAAACTGAATAATTCCAACTGGCTTGGAGATATAATCCTCAAAGACAGAGTCACCGTAAACGAGGTGAGGTGAACGTTGCTGGCTCAGGTACCATGGATGGTCCACGGTTTGTTCTCTGAGCTGGGCAATGCGATTGCAAACGTTTCAACACCAATCGAGGTAACATCTTCAGTGCGTCGCTTACGTGCGTAGTGGGGCGTAACGATGGGTTGGTGGTTGTCCCGGCGTTTGTGTATAACTAGAAAACAACTAGTTTTATGTCCACTACACATACACATTGTTCAATCGATAGAATGCCCGGTAGTGAGTCTGGCTGTGCTGGTGAAAGATCACTCTATCCAGGGACCCAAGGTTTTCGTTATGTGTACCTTTGCGATTAAAAGTCATCTGAGTTCAACTCTTATGAAAGGCTATGACCTTCGATACAATGAGTTTATCCATATCCTGAAGGTCGTTGCACATCCTTCGACTTATGCCAGTGGGAGACCACTGGTGCGTAGGCAACAGACTCAAAGCACTTTGGAACTATAAAGTATCCAATGACGATACGCCTCTGCAGAATGAGCCAGCGACAAAGACCGCATTGGTTGGGACACGCGCTCGGCAAACCAGACTCCGAACCATTCAAAGTCTCCTTGTCAATACTGGTCTGTCGCATCGAAGGGCAATCGAAAACCTGACTGTCTACACTCAAGACAGATGTTGAACCACTGGGTCTTCAGGAAGTTCACGGGGTCAAACAATGGAGGGGGACTGGAAAACGTTGTGATATTCTTGAGCCAATTCATCCTTCTGAGGGGAAAATCACCTCAAAGTGCGAATTAATCAATATCCTGGTAGTTAACAGGTCATGAGGATAACAATCTACTGGCGATAACTGCTAATCAGAAGTAGTCCGTCCTGGTAGAGCAATGTACTGTGTGCTACATGCAAATTAGGACTCGTCGGCTTAGTGTAATTGGTTGCTTTTTGGTTGGGTTCAAGTTTCACGCTGCCGCACAACGCACACCAATGCAAGCGATTTTTGGCGGGAACTTTGTGCTACTCAAGTACGATTAGTAGCGAAAAGTGACTTGTTCCGTAAAGTCAAACATAATGGATCAACATTTAGCGCCACTGCTTTTTCGTGTTAGGAGTTGGAGGCACTATCCATAAGATGTGTCGATAGTTGGACAGCAATCATAAACTACCATTTTTTACACCCGAAGATGACGCGATGTCAGTAGTACGCTGATCCCATTTTCAACTGATATCCTTTCGATTTTCTATGTTAGCCATATTGAACTCACCAGGTTTCCTGAAAATTGGATCTTTGTGAGATACCCCAATTCTACTACAAATAGTTGATTAGTATGTGTAGAAAAGACAAGGATAATGTGAGCTTTTGTGCAAAGATCGAGCGGCAAATGTATGTGGTGCATACATCACAGAACTTTCTGCAGTTCTGCACATCAGAATACGCTTGTTTGGGAGCTCATTGGCAGGATGTCTAACTCATGGAAGCCTGTAACTCTCACACAGAAGCCAACTTCACATGAGTTTAGACAGCAATTTTAGCTTTTGGTCATCAAAAAATTTGGCGCAGGATAGAGTTATTTGGCGAAAATTCGTATCCACGCACGCATCATTATCCAAAAACAGTCATCCATACCTAAGCAACCAGCGACGTACGTTTTAACAGCAATCCAGTGAACTTATGCTGCTGATTCACCTCTGGGATACCGACCATATCATGCTGTATCAGTCACAAAGCGTCGACGGACAACTTGCAGTACCTTTGCCCCAATTCACAACAAATGAAACTATGCACCTGCACGTGTACCGCCTATTCAGCCACGACAACCAAAATACTAGTATGTTAGTGAGTTACTGCGTTCAGGAAGGGGCATTATCCTAAGAGAGTTTCTTCATTTCCGTACTTGTAACTAAAACAGGATAATAAAAGAATTTTTTGGTACATTTCCGATTCATTAGTCGGACGAAAGACACTTTCAATAATCCACACTGGTATTAAGTTGACCTTAAATCAATTATAGGTGTATATGTGTAAATGGTTGGCTGGCACCAACGGTTTTTGGGACATCCACGCCTTTTTATGATAACAAACGGTTTGCTTGAAGCCGGATTTGCTGTTTTGAGTAAGCCTGTGAATTTGATATGAATTTGCAAGCGAAATCATAGCTTGTGTAATCGTGATGACATTAGGACTCAATCTAAAATGCCTTACTCCCTGCGACATCCTGCCCCCCTTGTGTGTGTGCCTTGTGGTTAGAGTGACAATTTACTGACCGGAAGGTCCGTAGTTCGAACCCAACCTCTGCATCTCGACTGCTCTTCTCTAGCCTTGGGAAACCTGACAGTGTCACAGCCCTCGTGCTTCCTTTGGGTGGTATGGCGGCTAGGCATCGAATGGACCGTTGCATGTAGGTAGTGTGTGACAGATGACAGTAGTACATATTTGAGTTCTGTAGTACCAGTGCTCACACAATTGTGCTTGCTGGCTTCTAATAGGCGTCCACGAGACTCCTCAGCTTCTATTCTTTCGGCTCTACATGAGATTAGCAGGCTCAAAGTCATTAGCACATCCAAATCCAAGCTAAACCTTTGTGTTCTTCTAATCATGCAAGGCTCAAGCCGGATATATATATATATATATTATATGAGTCAGCAGCACTAGACACAATCTTCTGAAATCTCCATCGGTTCTCGAACGTTGAGTTTGTCCGTGTACAATACACGGAAGCAAGCGGCCGTGTACGTGCATAAGCTCTGAGACGGAGGTTGTCACCACCCGTATTGCTTCATTTCCCTAGCTGTCGTCATTTCCCGGGTGATCCAGATCTACGATAGGTGCTTACAGGAGTTGAAGTCAAATCCTCCGGCGATGGTCTGGACAGGATCAGGCGACCGGTGTTGTCGTAAATTTTAGTTCTTCAAGCAGATTGAATCTGGTCTAATTTAGTTATCATTGCCCACTATATATTTCATTCCAACGTTTTATGAATCCTTTGCATTCAAATGTGCCATTAACGTTCCAATTTTCTCGTCCTCAGTGGACTGGATGATATTCCGTTTCAGAAAGACTTGATAAACAATCTCACCGAGGGATCCTACATCGACCAGTTTTTACTATCCTAAAATAGTCTCTCACACACGGATAAAGATTTATTTTTTGAGACAATGATTGCTCGGATGCATTGTTTTCATTGGCGGATGAGCCTGTTAGATTCATCTATCAGTGTGCTACATGTTCTCCAATGCACAAAATACCTACCACGGAATACTCACTCCGAAGTGCTAAAGGTGTGCCTGTCAGTCAGGAAATCGTATGAAGCCATGGTAAGACAACTGCTGCAAAATTTGTCACTCAAAGAAGAAGTGGTGAAGAAAATCAACATCACTATCACCATTGACACTACGTAGTGCGCTGAACTACGTTTAAAAATTGATGATTTAACAAGAAATTAGGGAACTAATCAGCTGAAAATCTGTTACCGATTTCAGCGCCTCCCGTACCCAATATTCCCAGTGGGAACTGTCGCAGCCATGAACAAGAGTTCCAAAGATTGATATCAGTCAGCCAAAAGCGAAGCAGATGAGTATGTAAGACCCTAACTTTGATACCTTGAGAGGCCAGTAAGTGGCTTCAAGGACCCGGCAAGAATGTCGTTATGCGAGCAGTCAGAACTTGCAATCTGCCCAAAACGCAAAGGATTTCATGGGAAGGCGTAAAAAGACCTGTGGTTTGCACTTGCCCTGTGGAGGATACGTGGCACTGTATTCACTATAGCCTCTCATCTGGCATCCATGGAACAACGAAGGGGTGTTCATATGTCATCACCCTTCATTTTGGTTACATAATCGTCAAACGTTCATCCCTCACTTGAAGCACGTACTCTGTTTTGTACGGCACTGGTTATGTTGATGTTCTCCAAGTCTAAGAGCTATTAGCATTCTTACGTCATACAGCCCACGTTTGGCACTTCACGATGAATAACAATAATTCTGGTTGTTTCCGGAGAACGTGTGAAACAACAATCGACAAATGTGACAGGTTCATTCCTGCAACTGGATAGTTATGATTTCACAATTTTGTCTTTTCAATCCAAATATACCATATGGTTACCGTGTAAGTGATGTTACAGGGAAGCTATTCCATTAGAACCCTCAAAAATAGGTCCCCCATGTCTGAACCCCTTCCATACGAGATTATCGTTGATCATTATGGGGATATACCGAATCGCTTTGGTCCGCTTTCCAAGGCAAACTATCTTGGAAAGCCATTGTTTGTTCTTCGTTCCCAAGTTCCACCCCAAATAATACCACACTGTAAGGGGGGTTACAGTAAGGTGTTAATCATACCCCATTCCATGGTGTATCATCCCCATGCGAATTCCAAACTGTTGAACGTTCAGCTGCGTTTCTAGGTGGTCTGGTTAAGGTGACCAACAGCGGTATCTGAATTACCGCCCATAACACCCTATAAGAATGAAACCAGCGGTGATAAAACTTTTACTAAGCAAAACGAATGCAACGGAGCCTCAAAAATGAGGAGTTTGAGCACATTCGGATAATGTTGGAAGACTACCGCACGTCGTTCATCATGTGTATGGATAACGGATGCATGTATAACGAGCTGCTGGCCGCGAAGTCTTGCCTGATCTCTGGAAAACAGCTGCGATGATGCCTATATGTACGGGGCAGAACACTTGCCTACCAATTATGTATGTACCAGTCAGCCTGACAAGAATCCCCTAAGTGGCCAGCTGTTCGGTCAGTGATCATCAGGGATCGTCCACCTTTCAGTGTGGCAAGTTCAGCTCCGAGAAGACATGAAACCACGAGGACTGGTACGATACAGCACAGCTTAGAAATGGAAACTATGGCGATACGGAGAAGCGTTAAACATGGAGGAAAACTAGGTAGCGTGTGTCGTAAAAAGATGGCTGTCGTTCTGTTCGTCTGGCTTGACAATTCGGTTGCAAACTTTTCGTTACAAGCCGAGATGACATAATCAATGCGTAAGAGAATGGTGTTGCGACGTCGTAATGCCTTGAGCAGTGCTGAGGTCGTTATTCAGGTACATCGTGCAGGGGCAGTATTATCCAATAAACCACAATACCTAGTGTGTTCAAACCCTACTCAAAACGGCGGAGACAAATTGTAGCACTAGAGAGCTAAGAAGGAAGGATAAAAAGGATCTACTCAGAGTATTCCAGAACAATGGGCTCCGAGGGGATATTACCAACAGCAGCAACAGCAAGAACAAACGACTGGAAGGGTAGTTCCATCTTACATCAAAAATACTCAGAGCCAGAGTATCAGATCAGAAACGAATCCTCAAATCGAGTACTACTCTATGGAAACTGATCCCAAAGCTGACGGACAATGTTGATAAAACCAACAGTAACAAAGTGACGTAGCAAATCAGCTGCATCAAGTGCAGCAAGTGCTGTATTTGACAGACTGGGAAAATCTGTACAAGAATCAAAGACATGACCATCAATCTTTTTCCCCACTCATGATGACCAACAATATCATAGGTTCAATTTGGGAAACGTAAAACTCCTGTCAAGAGACAGCCCAGACATCTAAGGACACCACACCCGTTTGTCGGATATGTCAGTAAAACAATTGTTTGTGTTGTGTTATTGTGTCCTGTGTGTAAAACGTCCCAATGTTACAGTTTTTAGCTTACTGCTTCCCATCTACAGAAGTGGAAGCCGCGGGAACGGTCGGTCCCCTAGCAATGACGTCATGGTAACGTGGCAAATTTATTCGCCGTCGTCATGACAACTTTTGTTTGGTATTCACATAATTTTTTGTTGAATACGTGTCTGAAGAGGAATCCAAATATGCCCGAGTTATTTTTTGAGCATACACTGCTCTGCTCCTTATGCCATTTGGCTGCGTGAAAGTACCGGTCAATATAACGAGATCGATTCCAAAGAACATCGACTCCAGATATTTTCGTTCTCCAACCAGGAGACACAGAGGAAGATCAGTGACGGGCGTGTTTAAAGGAAACCAGTCTTTGAACAGCTCTGCTAAGGCGGATGGTTTATAAACGTAAACTCTGAGATGAACCCAACACCACCTCTGTCGATATCACCGATCCAAAAGCCGGTACGCCACTCTAATGGAACAGGGAAGGAGCCTGGTGTAACCTGTCAGAGATATTCGAGACGACAACACAGCCAACACCCGGCTGGTCAGTGTGAAGAGAAAACGGCAATACGACCACCAAAGACACGGGTTTACCGTCAAACACAGTTAGGTTCACATGGACCTTATCATGAAAGCCAGATCACACCCGCAGTGATAACACGTTTTACAACCTCTTCGTTCCCGCCTTACAATTCATTTTCTGTCCAACTCTAGGTTTGTATGATCAAAACAACACACACTTCGGTAGATCACACGCAACATACGACCCAAACAGTAATGTTTATAACACCGAATGAAACTGAAAAATAGAGTACCTAACCTACCACTAAATATTGATTGGATAAACACATCTTCGCATACTCGCTACCATCAGACCGATTTTTACAAGACATCGACGAGCGAAGATATGCAGAGACTTCACATCCTACACAGTCTAAGAGCTATATGCAGCCGGATTCAGTCCGGAAGATGCAGCGTGAAATTCCGGTTGGATGAAGTGGAAGCAGGTTCACATCAGACTGTTCTATCCCGCGTGACCAGACATGGGTGATCTGCGTGCCTCATATTGGGAGAGAGTGCTACAGCCGTACAAATTAACCCTCTAGATGATACCAATCGTAATGTTTAATGAGTGCAACAATCGTACAGGACTCTTAGAAAACATGCAACAAAACTGCGTTTTAGTTAGATTGGACTGAGTCGGCATGCCAACGAGGATCATAAACAACTAAATAGAAAAAATACTGAGGATGTGGTTTTGTGTGGTCAGTTTTTAGCCGGCCGATTCACCCGTACACGGGCACATTTAGGCTCAACCTGTCAGCTTTTGAACTTGTAGAGAGAAGATTTGCTCTAAGTCCGAATATCGTTGTGGGCGTTTGTGTCATGAAAGCGCTGTTACATGGGCTTAACAATGACAGGGCTCAGTTGATTGGTCGTCTTGGTTTGGACACGAGACGCACAGATTACGGAGAACGCCTATCTTAAAGTGCGGTGATCACAAAGGGTTCCTTTGCAGTGTTGGGTGATCACACTGTGCCCACCACCGAGCCAGCTGCGCACCCAAACACACCTAACTACCATCGATTACGGGTGGTACGAATCGACCATTACCTACTGCCCCTACGCATAATCCAGGATAAGTAGCTCGCTCTTTTCCACACGGGTTGGTGCACAGTACGCAGGCCACATTCAACGAAATCAAGTCAAACGAATATTTCAGAGACGGCTGTTCCGAAGCCAAACTGATGATTCGATTTCGTATGTTAACTATCATTGGAGCTACCACCAGAGCTACATACGATGTCGAAACTTCTACTGGTGGCTCAAACCAACTGGCCTCTTCCAGTAACACTGTAGGTTTTCTGGAGGCCAGGAGAGAAATTAACTCTGATTGTAACCACAATTCAACCAGAGGTCCACTGAAAATAGCTGGTTAGTCCAGAAGACCGGAGAGGTGAAAACTGAAGGGGATATTCACAGATTGTTCCTTTTGATGAGTTCAGCAGATCCTCGGGCGTGTGGTAGTTTACGGTTGTGATGATTTGCCTAAGCTGGCAGACGGTCTGAGGCGCCCTCAGGTTTTGGCTAGCGATACCCCGGAAGCATTGTTGTTACTGGATGGCGTCAATCAAATCGGAACGAGGAAGTCAGAAAACGGCAGGTAGTCCGGTAGCAGTACATATTTCACGCTACTGACAGCGGTGACGTATGCCGAATAACTATAAATGCAGAAACGTGCCGTTGTCCGTAGGATGGAAACCCGGGAACTGCGCCTAGCTGATGAGCCCCAAGAAGGGCAAAACCGGTCGTGGGCTGTCGAAGAATTTTCAGCAACCTTATGAGTACTGTATTACGTCTATAATTGAATCAACTTTGTGGTTCTGCGCCAGTAAACAATCAGTACTAGTATAGGTATTGCTGTGAATGATTATATATATATATATATATTTCAGAGTGGGATCCATGCTTGCACGTTCAGCTATGACTGTTCGGGAGATAGTGATCTACGCAGGCCAATTTCGACCTACAACCTGCTGGCGTAAATAAGCGAAGTGTCATCTTGGTATCTGCCAACAAATGAAACCACCAAACTTCAACCCACTGACAACAAGAGTAAGACGATTTCACAGAGGGTCTTAGCAAAACTCCATCCTCCCGATGGACGCCAACCAATCAGATGCATTGGACACGCGTGAAAGTATACGAATCTGTGGAGCTGCGCAGCACAACGAATCATAGACCATTATCAGCTGTTGCTGCCACATGCATCTAAATTGCCTAGAAAGCTGAGATGAAGTGGACACATCCGAAGGAAAGATTATCACTACAATGCTGCAGATCGACACTTCTGACTCACGGACACAGTGGGGACTCAATGAAGAACGTGTGGAATAATTGAATGGGAGAATTATTTTGTTTAGTTGAACTAATTTTGCTCGATACGGTGTTTTGTCGGTATTTGACCACGGTAAGATATTACCCTTGCTCCCGTCCACTTTCCTTCGGAAAATGGAAAGGTGACAACATGGTGAGAAGATACTGTGACAATTTTTGGGATTCCTCAAAAGGGACCGAAAAGTTTGGCTCTGGTACTTCCCAAAAAGGGAAACATCATTTCGAAGTATCGGGGAAAAGTAACGCTGTCTGGCATGGTAGTTTATTTCTGTTTAGTCAAGGATGAGCTAGGTTTAGTTCCACCGGTTATTTTCCGTGCACGGTCCTCAAACTGACCATGAAAAGGCAGTATTCTCCCATGACGATTTCGGAAGGAGGGTACAACTTCACATGTTTCCATAATAACAAGATTTTCACCGCATCTCTTCAAATGAGTAGTGCGGTCAACATAGTAAGCAAAAAATGAAGAAATAATTTGCCGAGAAAAGAATCTAGTTCAATAAATCAGTCCCCAAATCACCAGAGTGGCGTCGGCGAAACAAAAAAAACATTTTTGTCTAAACAGCTTTGGTTGACATATTTTTGCTGCTAACTGTCTTACGGAATCGAAGTTACCGTCTGTTAAGTGTGCGAAGTGGGATCTGGAATGCAGCATTCGGTGTCCAACAGATTTCGGGAGATGAGCGACGCTAGTTGCGGTCGATCAGATAAACTTTGGTTTTTATTGGGTTAAAAGGATGGCCGGGCACGTGCCACCTAGGGTAAGCAAACTGTGAAGAACTACGTGTGGTGGAAACTGAAGTCGGTCGATCAAAGAAAGAAACAAGCCGCCGAGAAACGCAGATGAATATCGAGCGTTATTAAAAGACTCGGCAATTGCAGAACATGCATTGGACACGGGGCACAAAATAGATTTAGAAAATGTTGAGGTTTTGAGGCGAGGACTACGGTCCACATCACAGAGACTGATGGCTGAGGCGGTAGAAATCGCCAAGCATCCTAGTGTAATAGAATAGAAGGCGTAGAACTGGCAAGAGTGTGGATAACGGTCTTGGATGAGTCGAACTGACACGTGTTGGTGTGCGGTCATCAGGAGGAATAGTCATCATCTAAATTCCACTTGATCTCAGCCCCCCAACTAAATTGTCCACAGGAATCACAAGCCCACGAAGACCAAGGAAAATATACCAGTTGCACCCGAGGTGAATGATCGACTGAAGCACCCTGAAGTGGAAGACTAAGGAACAAGAACTGATCGGAACTAATTTTAAACTCCTCCAACCCATCAATTCAAGATTTCGGCAACCACAATAGCCGACAAGAGCCATTAATTGATACTCATCACTGACCTAGTGTGATAATCTGAAGAGGACTTCCTGATTGGTGCCCCGCCTGCCTTATAACCTGGCTAACTTGGTGACCTGTTCACTTGACCTGATGAAGTTTTGTGTCAAGAGCGTCAAAAGTGTCAAAAGCCCAAATAAAAACGACCGATTTTTTACCACGGTCTTCTGAAAAGATGGTTACTATGCAGCAGACAGCAAATTTTGCCTTATTTAAACCCTTTACAAGTGGCTGCAGTGTCTTTATCATAGATACACTACCCAGTCGACAACCAGTGGGCGGAAGTTTATTTTCAGACGAATAGTAATCATAACATTTGTACCCCGAGAATACGACCAAATCACTTTCAATTTCAGTAACCAACGATACCAGTTCGAAATCCCTGTTCAACACGAACAATTCTACAATGAACCAGCGACGTTAGCAATAAATTTGGCGATTGCCAGTGTCTCCCTCACAAATGCGGATTTCCGCTTTACTTTGTCTCATTGGCTGGGCCCAGCATCAACTGATGACCAGCAAATAAATACTGACATGACCGAATCACAGTCAGCATCACCATATAGCGTTTAATCTAATGTCCAGAGGCGAACTCGTCCGTCATCCAAACCAATAGCGCCACTACATTTCTTCGATCCCAATTTATTTCCTGGAAAATAAAACTCACGAATCCTCTCTGATTACGAGTGTAATTGATAATGATTCTAAAATAACAAAGTTTCGCGCGAATCTGACCTGTGGCGTAGGCGTGACATAAACTTTTCCGTCAAGGGTCGAGCTTACAATGCTGCGGTGCGATCCATATCGCTATACGGATCAGAAACTTGACCGCTGCGCGCCGAGGGCGTCAAGACTTTCAGTGTTTGACCGTCAGTGTCTTTGGAGCATTGCCCGAGTCTAGTGGGAATACCGGATATGCAATGCTGAAGTACGTCGAATGGTATTCGGGAGAAATAACTCACCCTCGCTAGGTGAACTGATCATACTGCATAGGTTGCGCTGGCTTGGCCACGTGCTGCGTATGCCAGTCGACCGACTTCCTCGAAGGGTTCTTCTCGCACAACCACGTAAAGAGTGGAAACGAGCCAGAGGCGGTCAAACAATGACTTGGCAGCCAAGTATAAAAGTCATTACCAGCAAACTCAGCTGCGCAGGTCACTGCCGTCTTCCTGGATAGAGACCCCGAGAAGGGCCACACCAATGGTTAGAGACATTGCCAGACATCGCCCAATCGCGCCCTCAATGGCGTTCGTGCATCCAAGCTACTGCCTTCAATGCATAGCTCCCTTTCCAATTCCCCCATTTAACAGTCCACTGACAGTACTGTATTTACGCACCAATTTATCAGCTCCCGCCTCCAATGTGCAGCTACCTACCCCACCTCCCCAAATCATCGGTGAACGAAACTGACAGCTACAACCACTGTACGACAAGTACGCGGTTCTTACAGCTGACAACAATGATGATGATGATGATGATGACATGTTAGAAGTGCGCCTACGGGGAATGAAAACTATTGTTCCAGTCACTGAAACACTCGAACGATTCCGGCTATTCTGCAAGAAATCTCGAAAAGGAATCGTCCATCAATACTTACTGAGTTTCAGGACCCTGCAAATTAATTCTTGAGTCAGGCTGAGGAAAATCCTGATACACAACCATCCATTTATTTGCTTCTTTGGGGCTAGTTAATGTGCCTGGGTTACACTACCGGCTATGAGATTTCTATGCTTTCACGGGTGATGCACTTGTGGTTCCCCTTGCAAGTGGTTGAAAACCGCACAGGACACGGCACGCAATCGATCCCAGTAGCGAATATGATACCACTTCATAACCAGACTCTCTAGTGCTGAACTGCACGCCGGATTTGTGGTGGATAGTGGGACAGGCATTCAGGAACAACGTACCTTAGTTCAACACCAGGCTCACGTCTCCAGTTGAGCGCTGCCGAAAGGTGTAGATATTTCGTCTAGACGGAATGTATAACTCGTGAGGTTGCCCAAAACTTTTGACTGTTTTCCCCAGAGATTAGCCTCACTCCCTTGATCCTTTTGACTATTCCATTGACGGTTAAGCACCAGTATTCCTCAGCAAAATAGGCTGGATTCATCAACATTTTGAAAAGCGGCTGCTCATTCGCGGTCATCAGCGGTAAAAGTTTCGCAGATGATTCGATTTCCGTTCCAGTCGCGTAGACCACAGAAAGAAACAGGCGCCCGAAATCGGATGGATGTGGTTACAGGCTGACTTAAACGATCGCACTAATCCATGCAAGCTTTCGAAACGAGAGTTCCGCTGACTGTCCGACACTCTGGAATGTTAAGCTTACAACGGTGCTACGAAGGAGACTGTGATCATCAGTATACAGACCAATCTAAATAAGTCCTAGCACAACCTAACCGCGTTCATTGGGCGGTCAAGAGCCACCAGACACCTTGTGTATACACTATGTTCGAGTATTATCTGACAAGTATGCGACAGCAGAGGGGCAACTTGTTGGCGTTAAAATTATTTCCTCCTGTTAGACCTTATCGTCCTATTCCCTCGGGCTTGCATACGCCACAGTGTTCAGTTGCATGCACACGTCGCTCAGTGTAAACCGCACGTGCAACCGATTCATGTGCACAGGGATCTCTCGACAAACATAGGCAGAACCAGCCCATGGGGAAGAACGTTTCCGAAACATCTACGTGGGTGGTGTAGGACTGGCCGATCGACAGCATTGACGGTGCAGCTACTCGAATGTCCAAAGATCCTAATAGTACTTAAATCCGGCGAGCTGGCCAGGTTTTGTAAGCACAAAGAACGAAGACAACCTAGCAGATAAGACACTGCACCATTGGAACAAATTAGACATGCACTTCGCACAGTAAGATACATGATTCGAATGAACACACGCTGACATTTGCGAACCACATACTGGAAAAATATACAAAGTGGACACCGCATAAAGTCCCCCCGAAATAGAACAGAGTGAAATATGCAACAAATTGGTACCTCTACCTGATCTAAACCGATTCGAATATCAACTTGATGAACCCATGTACGGATGTCCGCCGCCCATATCACGACAACCTATCCCCATTCTAAAAAAATCGTTCAGCTGTAACACCCTTCCGGTGCCTAGCTGCCATGCCGCCCGAGGGCTGAGATACTGCCAGGTTGCCCAAGCCTAGACAGGGGAAGTCGAGAGGCAGAGGCGGGATTTGAACCACGGACCTTCCGATAAGTAAATTCGCGCTCCAACCACTTCGGCCATCTCCCCATTCTGCGCAGGGATAAACGATATGCTGCACATATATCACTAGAACACGGAATACCAACTAATGAAGGATTCACTCCATATTACAACACCGTAGACACACAGGAACAACTGCTGTAGAAGGCACCAAAACCACTGAAAAGTATCCCACAATATAAGGAACCAGTATACTCACTCAAATAGAGCAACCTGCAGGTTTGGTCCAACACCTCGCGTATACACGTGACCGTTTACCCGCGGATTTGGAAAAGACGAATCGGAGATAAAGAAAACCAGTGTTCACGAGACTAGATGCTGACTAGAAGCTTCTACAACAAATTCGAGATTTAACATGTTCCAACAATGGATTTTAATAACAATCTGAATGAACACTACCAACTTCAGTCCACCGACATGTCCCTTCAATCGGTAAACTGAATAACATCCACGAGTACAAAACATAACAAATAGGCGGGCGGTACACAAAGAGAACCTCATCCCACCAAATGAGAAAGAGCAGTGAAATGCATGTGGCATATTTGTATTTAAATGACTCATGATAAAAGTGGAATGAAAGTGACAACAGGCAATTACGTCAGAGCCAGTCTACATGGGGAATCACATATGTACAACAGCATCCACAATGCGCCCGATCCCATCAAACACTTCACTCACAGATGCGGTCCCACACATGTAGGCAGATCCGGTGACAATTTTATGCTCTTCATCAACCTGGATGTCCTGGAAAATTGACGAAAGTTAAGGAAACCAACAGAATTCGGAGGGAGAAAAGATTCCGTCGCACGGATTCCGTGGGTGAGTAGATGTCACCCGCAGAAAACACTCATCACCACCATTAGAAACAGCAACAGCACCATCATCACAAACATCATATTCACTATGGACAGCATCAAACGAGGGGCAGAAACTGTCGCATCCACGACAATGAAGAGCCTCAGAGAAGGGGAGCGCTGAGAACTTACTGCAAAAACTCCTGTCCCCGGAGAAACCGACTGAGTACGCTACCACACCTTTAAAAGCCACCGAAATAAACACGCCACAGCAAGAAGCCATCAGCGGGACTGAACCACGTTCTATGCAAAAACCACCCCATACAAATCCAGTACACAATGACACAAAGGTGTTCTCTATGTGATTCGACCAGCAAGTGACAGCAAGCCCACCACTGCAATCAGCTTCGTGCAATGTCTCGCGGCAATTATAACCACACACACACGCACAGGGAATAACTTGGACCACATCTGAAAAGGCTATGATTGACCTGACGCACAACATACTTTCTCGTCCAATTACGCTCAGTGTGTATTAGGTGGGCCTTTAGCAGAACACTATGCCAAGTCTACTGCCGTATGAATAGTGGCAGTTATCAAGTCCCAGTTACGGTTAACGCATTCTCAAGATGCCACTCTCAAAGCTCCATGTAGGTTACTTTGATAAGGTTCCTCAACCTGTGGGTCAACGCGAGTTCGTCAACGGTTAAACGAGGAGTTCGTTGCCAAAGTCCTCACGGTAAGCTTACCGAAAACCTATACCTGACGAGAGCATCATGCAGGTCGACGCGAATAACATCGACAAATCGGCAGTCTGAAACAGCGCCTCACCACGGGCTAGTATTCACCATTAGGCTTGATGCGCCAAATTACACAAAATAGTGCTTCTTATCGATGTCGAAAAACGTAAACAAACAAAAAGGATACGTTAACTTCTCTGGGAACTATCTTCGCCCCCATTTGTTTCGCGGCAGCGGATGCTCCCGCAAAAGGCCACCGACCATTCTGTTCCGTGACCCCACCCATAGTGAGTTCAGCCCCGGGACAGCACTTGGCTGCGAGAACTGGTGCGATGCAGCACAGTCTGACAATAGAAACGATGGTAGAACGGAGAAGTGTTACACACAAATGGACAAAAGAATGCCACGTCAACAAAATCTGGACATTGTGGACGGATACAAACCGAGATTGTGCAAGCTTGCTCCACTTCCCATAGTCTCACCAAGCTTGTAACCTTGTCCAAATACACACAAAACCAACAGGGTTCTCACTCATCACACGGACAGCTAGCTGCGAATGACTGTCTTGTTCCTCGTCGAAATCTTCCATACAACAACCAAATATCTTCTGACAAATACAATATCAGTGGTGGATATAGTAACTGCTCCTCAGAAGATAGGCTCCATAATCGCCATGAAGACAGCTCTCTGCTTAGTGTCATCTACGGTACGTGGTCCCTACAATTTCGGTGAATCTGTTAGATACAAGCACATAAGAAGGGCACTCAAGAAACTTGGATCGATTGAAAGACCCACAAGAACGGTCGTGTACACAGAAGGGCATAGTCAAGCAGTCCGAACCCATACAAATCATCCTAAACAAGTCAGGCCGAGCTCGAGAACATTAGAAACAGGGTTGTACGTCGGATGCGTGTAATGATTTTTTATAATGGTTGGATGTCAAACACCTATGTACCAGTTACCTCACGCGAGGTCACTTTAAATGACAGCTAGGGATACTAAAAATGGGTAGATGATCCCAGTTCATATGGGATAACCTTCATTTACAATGACTCGTTCTATAACGAGCCTCCAGCCCTTACTTGCTTCAGATATTATTTTTCCTTCAACCTTATTACCTGCACATTGACTAGTCGTCAGCGTCGTCCATGCAACTGTCTAGGAAACGTCTTTTGATCGGATGTCGTGATCGTATTCGTGATGTCTCACGAATAAGGCCGAAAGGCGTTTTAGTGATTTGAATTCACCTTAATTACGATGACAAACTTGATGGAGGAGGGAAGCAGCCCAGCGCAAGCCTGTTAGAAACATCCGAGTTACCAACAGTACCTACAACCAATTGGAACTGTGAGACGAACGTCACTGACATCGAATCGACACCAAGCACAGATGAACTAATATGCAGTCCATTACGGAAACTAGATCGCACTCACAGCAGCCAGATATTTCGCGAACTCTTCCAGTCCAGTCCATCATGTAATTCACTTTCAAACTATCGGTCAACAGGGCCCTCAATTTGACACCAAATTTGGTCGGAACTGCAGCGTCATCCAAGAAGAACGCCTGAACCGTAGGACCAACAACAATTGTAGTGGCCACCAGCTGCCGTTCACCTGAAGGCCAGAGTTGACGTGGAGCCCTGGACGGTGAAAGTGGAACCAGATACGGCTTCGGATGTTTACGACTGTACATGTTTACTCAACAAAACAATCGTCCAGCTTTAACAACCATTCGGTACCTAGCTGTCATTCCACCCGAATGAAGCACGAGGGCTAGGATACTGCCAGGTTGCCCAAGCCTAGACAGGGGAAGTCGAGAGGCAGAGGTCGGGTTCGAACCACGAACCTTTCGATCAGTACATTTGTGCTCTTACCATATCGACCCTGTTCTCTTAAGCGCCACCGAGCTTCTGGTCCAGATAACCTACCACTCGATTTGCTCAAAGATGAGGGTGAGTGCTTGACTGATCCGTTTGCATACATTTGGGAAAAGGAGTCGGAAAAGAAGAGTCGGTGATAGTGTTATTTTCAAAAAAGGGCTCGTAGTGAGTGCGGTAACCATAGGGGATCAGTCTGAACTCGGTTGCACTTGACTTTGCAACCGACTGTTGGCATCACTTGTGTTTCGTCGCCTTATGGTGGCTCGCAAAACACTGATTCGAGAGCAGCAAGCGGGACTCTTGCCCGGTAGGGGTTGCGTCGACGTAATCTTCACACTCAGTCAGGTATTAGAACAATGCCATACGTAAAAACGACCGACAACATAATAAGCTCTTTGTATTCTCGGACTTCCGGATGTGTCACAAAAGCTTCCGTACACAAAGCGGTGTCCGTCGGGGATGCCCAACCTCTCCATTACTATTTAACTTCGTAATCGACGAAATCATGAGACGAACGCTGGAAGGCTTCCAAAACCGCAGAGTTCAAATTGCTTGTGACGAAAATCTCGTCGATCTGGAATATGCAGACGAGATCGTACTCGTCTTCGAAGAGGAGAAAGCGTAGGTGTTCTTGCAAGAACGGACTAACGTCATTCCGCCATTTACAGTCCATGGAGAGGCATTCGAATTTGTTGAGCCTTTTACGTACCTTGGAAGCTGCATTAGTTCCGACTGAAGTGTGACAAATGAGGCCAATGCACGGATCTCCAAGGCTCGGGTCGCGTTTGCTAACTTGAGACACCTATGGCATCAAAGCGGCATATCCCTGAATCTTAAGGGACGTGTGTATTAGTGCCCGCTACAGTGCGGGCTATTTTGCTCCACGGATGTGAGACTTGGCCTGTTCGAGCAACGGAACCGAGACGACTTCAGGGGTTCGACAATCGTTGTCTGAGAACCATAGCTCGTGTGGGTTGGTATCGGCGAATCCGTAAAGAGGCAATTATAAAGCGAGTTTTGTGCAACCGGAACTTCCATTGAAGAATGTGTCCAGCACCAGAAGCTGCGTTGGTGAGGCCATATTGTGTATGCCGAGCCATCGTTCGCCGACGAGAGCGCTGTTTACCATGGCCAACTCGGAATGGCGGAAGCAGAGAGGTGGTCAGGAGGGTATGAAAAAGATTACGGAACGTTTGGGTGCTGTCGGTGCTACTCGCCTTCCAGAATGGGGACCGCGTGAACCCCACTGCGCCTGGTTGGAGACAATACAAGATATGGCTGCCAACCGATGTCAGTGGCGTTCTTGTTGCAAGTTTCTGTCCAGGTCGCCTGAATGAGTGATTGGAGAAGTAGGTAACTCGGAATGATTGTGGTAAACTAGCACTAAGTCCCTTCCCCGTCCACCGTTATTCTTTTCTTCACAATAAGGCTTTCAAATGAATCATCGTTGTACGCCAGCGAAGCATCGGTGTTGAACACTGATGTTATGCTGTCGATGATGATGATGATGATGATGATGATGATGATGATGATGATGTGGCGTCACCCAATCAGGACAAACAACATGAGGTGTGATCGTTGTGTCCACGTTTTACGCTTACCCTATCGGCTTCTTTTCTCGTAGAAAGCCCTTCAAACACAATTCCACGTCCGGAATCACAGTACACTCGGCATTTTTCTCAGAAAAATCCGATCTGCAACAAAGATATCACAAATTAACAGCTATTACAAAGCAAGAAACCGACAGGTTCTTCGCGACACCGAAACCTCCAGGAATTAGCAACGCGTCAAAGTCCTTCACGTTCAACTCGCTTAAAGGTGAAACCTTTCCCCTCGCAATTCGCGCAGATTCTACAAGCACATTTCTGGGTGGTTTACGCGGAATTGAAATGAAACGGCGAACCTCGTCTCCTTCATCACACTTCCGTCCAGATGGTTGACCACATGCATTTGGTTGATATTCGGGGCGAATAAGGATACTTTGACATTCAATTTGCTCAAGTGTATCAGCATGCTGTCAAGGCCAAGAAAATCAAATGCTGTGATGAGGATTCACACGAACCTTGTAGCCTCATGTATTTCAGTCCCGTCATACACACCACAACCATGAAGTATCTACCCAGCAGTGTGGTTATGTAGATGGAAAAGGCTTACCATGGCCACATTGTGTCGTTTGACGGGCATCGAGGAGTAAAAACGAACATAAGCCATCTGAAAATGGAAAAAATCCATCCAAGGATGATGTCGATTTCGAGCAGTTTCAGTTGCTAATGGGGAGCATGGATCCAGACCAACTACTTCCGATACAGCGCACAGGTAAATACATACAAGAGTCTAGGGAAAACAGGTTTATAACACCAGAATACAAAGACGTAATTACTGCACCAGATCTAGTCATATCTATACACTAGTAAAACGTCACGACTCAGCGAAACGTAGATCTGGTCATATTTATAGACTAGTAAAACGTCACGACTCAGCGAAACGTTGTGCGTTAGGGTACTTTTTAGCACCAGTCTTCGCGCATCAAACCTGACAAGGAATGGCAGCAGGGCGAGGATGTCTTACACTACCGGACGTGGTGAACTCACGTGAAAAATATGGTAGTAGCGTCCTCCGTCAAGGTGAAAACTTGCTTGATTCCTACGAGTTTACCCCTCCCGGCGGTCGACCAAGCTGCGCAAAGTAATGCCAGTGAACACCCTGGATACCACGACTACGAGGCTGAAGTTGCAATCAGTTCAGTTCAGCCGTGAACTGTGTGCCAAGGAGACAACATTGGCGACGGGTTTCCCACGATGTTAATTTCAGCTGACCAACTTCATGTGATTTTAGGACCACAACAAAAGCAGGTTGAGCCACGACTGCAGCAACAACAACAATCTGAGCACACACAGCTGACACTCACAAAAGTGCTGACCAAAAATCTGTATTCAGATTCAAGAAAGTAGTATACAACAACCATCAGTTTCATCTGCAGACTATTACGGAATTCACTTTTAACGCGATGGAGATCGAACTTTCGACTCTTTGTTCAAAAGGTACCGAGATATACTCAAAGTTGATTCCACCAAGCAAGATGATCCATGGAAGGTACGGCTGTTACTCAGGAAACTTAGCACACGTGAACATGGCGGATGCACAAATTGTATCACGGTTGTACGGCAGCAAAGCCTCAGTGTTGAACACCGATATCATGGTATCCATGATGGCGTGATGATGAAGGAAGGATTTTTCCCCACAGTGATCACCGAAAAAGCCCACCTGAAATGTCTCCTGTGTTCGTACCATTCAGAGTGGATTTCGAATCCCGCAGAAATTTAATCACACTTTCTGTGAATAACCATCCTATCCGTCTTCAGCTCGATACAGCCCCAGATTATTCCACAGGCCTGAATACTACACTGGACTCACATCACTATCCTCTCCCAGTTCCGGAAGATCTGTTTACCAATCTCAATGTTGGTATTTATTTTTCTCATCTAACTGATGCCTATATACAAATCAAACTTGCAAATGACCCCAAGGATAAGCTAACCATTAACACGCACCGTGGCCTTTTCTAGTTCAGTCGTCTTCCCTTCGGAGCCGTCATATTCCAACAGATCATGGACATTATGCACAATGGGTTAACAAGCGTCGTGGCGTACTTGGATGATATGAGTGTGGCAGCCGCCTCTGATCAAGAAGAATTCCTTTATCGCTCAACCTCATTACTTGATGGAATCCAGGAATACGAAAAAATGAGTATCCTCTCTTACGTCTATCAAAATATTCGATAAATATGGTCGTCATCCTGACCCGGACAACATTGGCGCAATTCAGAGAAGGCTACCATCGACGGATGTGCCCACACTGCGATCTTTCCTCGGGTTGGTGAGCCATTACAGTGCCTTTCTACCAGATATGCACCGTGTTCGTGGCCTTCTCAACCACCCCTTAAAAAAGGATGTTCTCTGGAACTAGTCACCTCAGTGTCAATCAGCTCTCAACAGAGTTAATCAATTCTGTTGTCAGAGCTGCTGCTTACATATTCCAACCATGGATATCATTTCGCGAGAGATGCATTCAACCATGGAAACGGATCAGTCATTTCCTACCGAATTCCTGACGCGACTGAAGGTCATTGCCCTTGCAGCCCAATTTTTGACACAAGCAGAACGCAGTTACAAAATATAAAAAAGAAGCACTTGCAATCGTGTTCGCCGTCATGAAATTCCACAAAATGATTTACGATCCCTATTTCACACTCCTCGTTGATCTCAAACGGTTTGTCAGCGTTTTCGGTTCAAAGAAAGGCATTCTGGTATACACAGTAAATCATCTCCAGCGTTAGTCGACCATTCTCTTTGGCTGACTTCTCAAGCAAATACCAGTCTACGAATACCACTGAGTAGGCGGATATCTTACCAAGAGTGATGGACTCACAAGGACAACCGACAGAAGATACAGTAGTGGCTTCGATTTCTGTCGAACCGGAAGTTTGCACCGTGCTCGCCATATCCGTTCGAGCTCTTCCGGTTACTTCAATAATGGTCCATAACGAAACCAGATGTGACCTCGTGCTCCAACAAGCATTACCATATCGCCGAACACGCTGGCCATCGTCAGTGACACGCGACATTCAGTCCCTATCCCATCCCCGTAGCCAATGTTATAAATGTGTGGTAGCAAGGTGGTTTAGGAAATTGATCGAACTTAGTCTATAGCATCAATAGTCTAACTACCTGAGTGGGTGAATCCCAAGGTAGGAAATAAAGGAGACCGGATGAAGAATGGCTATACTGGGGATGAACAAATACAAAATAAAGCGTTGCAACAGGGAGAAAATGGAACGTTAATGAAATATTACAAAGGATCGAACTGTTCGTTAGGATCTGACCATCCTAAACAGGTTTCAGCTACCACAGTTCCGATCGCCGAAAAATGGGACAGCGTTGGAGATACAGCCAAGCACTGGTTTTCGCATGGCGTTCTTGAACGGTTTTTGAAGTTCTGGATCACCATCGAAGCGCTCCATTCCATTGACATTCGGTTTTCGTCCCAAATCTTTCGAATTAAGATCGCCAAGCAGTTCACTAGGGTCTCACTACCCTCGCTGAAGAGTTCGGGGTGCAGATCATCCGGAGGAATGATATCTAACGTTGGAAGCGGGAGAGCTACGCATTGAAGGCGATATCTTTGATGCGGGAGCTCCACTGACTGCGTGATTAGGCCAAGTCTGGTAGTGGCATTAACCACTGGTGAATTGGGTTTTAGCGTCCCATCAAGGGAATTGGCAGTAATTAATCCGACTGAGTTTACAGGTTAACGTCTTCCCACTTGGTTGATAGGTGATAGGCTATAATAACAATAAATAGAGATATTCGTTCAGCTGTAACATCCTTTCGGTGCCCAACTGCCATGCCACCCGAAAGAAGCACGAGGGCTGGGATATTTCCAAGATGCCCAAGCCTATACAGAGGAAGTCTAGATGCAGAGGTCGGGTTCGAACCACGCGCTCTAATCACTAATCTATCTCGCCCCACCGCACTATCCACCTATTCGTCGCTTTCACTCAGCGTAAAACTGGGATACAAAGCTCTGCGAGCCAGACGGCCCTATGACATGCCAAGTATATGTCCTAACTAGCATGGTCCACGAAGTGTGGGTAACTCATTCATTGTGAGGGGGTTCCTTGTCCTTAAAACCATCTGGCGTACCTCAGCATTGCTAATCCCATGTTCCCACCTGACCCAGCCAATGCTTCGCAGACGCCGATGGTCAAACATTCACAGCTTTTGTACGTGCTTTGCGCGTACAGACCATAATCTGATCCATGAACCAATATGAATCGCACCACTAGAGTGTACGCTCCGCTCTTGACAGACGGACTGGCGTCACTTCGGCACCATAGGTGTCGGAGGTTGGCAGAAGTTATCCTGGCCTTTCCAATTTGAGAACTAATATCGTCTATAGCCAGTCCACCGGAACTTATACAACCGTCCAGGTAGACAAGTTTATCTACCAGGTCGAGTAGCTCGATCGCATGCATGATCCCACCGATTGTTGTAGCAGCACTTCGAAATTTGCAGGTGTGAAGCGTCTACCAAACCGTGCGACAGAACTATTTAGGTTATTTGAAAAGGTAGGTGTTTTTGAAGGATCAATGTCTGTGAGCGAGTGCACCGGAAGCATTTCAAGCCCCGAGGTTTCAGAAGTAAGAAGAGGAATTTTAAGCAACATATCAATAACAAAGTTTAAGAGGAATGGCAACAGAGGTTAGCCTTGTCTTACATTATTGGACGTAGTGAACTCATGCGGATGCTCGCTGTATAGTCGCACCCGTCCACAGGAGTTCGTATAGAGTGCCTCCATAATGGAAGCGACACCCTTGATCGCCAGACACCGCCACATTTTGCTATGATCGTCAGAGTCGAAAGCAATTTTTAGCTCAAGAAAGAAGGCCAACCTGGGAAAGAGCGGCGCTGTTAAACTAGTCTCAAGGTAAACATATGGTTGATGCTTCCTCGGCCAGCGTGAAATCAGGCTCAGTTTTCACGAGTTTTTCTCCCCCGATAATTGGTTAACTTGCGTAAAAGAGAGCGCCTTTGATACGACGGAGGCTGATGCCATCATGGTTTTCCAATGACGTTCTTGTGCCGTTTTTGAAGACTGGGATCACGATCGAGGCACTCCACTCCACTGGTATTCATTTTTCGTTCCAATTCTTCCGAAGTAGAATCGTCAGACTGTTCACCAGGCACCACCACCTCTGAAGAGTTCTGGGTGCAGATAAACCAAAGGGGGGCTCGTCGAGTTGGAGGACTGATATGCTGCGTTGACGGCGGGTTAGTGTCGATGATTCATTCAGGCTAGCAGGGTTCCTTCAGGAATTGCTTTGAAGGAGGCGAGTTGAACAGCTCTCTAAATTGTTCAGCCCATAGCTTAACGTTACGGTTTCGCGGATGCTCCGTCTTTTTCGCAGATTTCTTCTGTGACACTGGACTTCTTTTGGTCAAACCAAATGAAATAGAACGTGACTTCAGTCTTCTTCATGTCCTGTGGCTTCGCAATCCATGGGGCGAGATGGCCCAAGTGGTTAGAACGCAGATTTACTGACCGGAAGGTCTGTGGTTCGAACCCGACCTCTGCCTCTCGACTTCCCCTGTCTAGGCTTGGGCAACTTGGCAGTATCCCAGCCCTCGTGCTTCCTTCGGGTGGCATGGCAGTTAGGCACCGAAAGGGTGCTACAGATGAACGACAATCCATTAGCGGTCCCTATCATTCTTCAAGCTTCTGCTGGTTGGGTGCCTGAGGGATCTGCGTAGGCCATCCTAGTCACTGGCGTATGGCAGCAATAAGATTTGCTGACCTTGACAGTATTCATTGTTTATGTAGTCAAGTCGGATGGTTTCGACAGAGTTCTAAAAGCTGAAATCATAGTTTCTATCAATCTTCACATGGTTGGAGTGTCCGTACCACGAGTAATCGTTCTATGAGGCGGTCTAGGGGTAAAGTCGCACCGTCCTCATTGACGGGAGCATGAAGGCAGTAAGGTGATTCCCCCACGCGACCAGCATGTCCCTATTCAAGGGAGCAGTGATGTTGTCTTCCCCCGAGGAAGGACGGGTTAGAAAAAATTGGCCCTGAAAAACGCACAGTCTGGTCGCCCAACGGTTGACCTTGGCCGCCGGTGCATTATTTGATACGGCCGAAATACTTTTAAAACCGAGGAGTCCAGTGCCCTCCGGTTATCCAGCTCAATCGAGCTCAATGCCTCTCGGCTTATGCCCCAAAGGACTGTAGTTCTGATACTGAGAAGGATACGTTCTGTTGACAGCTATCCGGGCATATTCTTCGAGCAAGAAGCACCCACACTGTGATCCTTTCGCACGATATGAATGCCCAAGTTGGCCTCCGTCACGAAGGGGCTGTATCTTGCCGTGTGACGGTTTGTGTACCTCGGCGACCCGTTGAGCCATATTGGAGGGTGTCCGCGCGACGCTCACAGAGTCCCTCATACCTGGTTGGTCAATGGATAGTGGTCTGACGAACACAGTCTCCTGGTCCTCCAGGCTGGTGGTTGGAACATGTGTGGCAACGTGTTCCATAAAAAATGTGTCATGAATATTCTTTGTGTTCACATTATCGTTTTGTATTAACCATGCTTTCGCCTTCACTTTCAGCTTATGTACGCCTATTCTTAGACAAGTAAAGCGCTATTCATCCTACGCTATTCACTCTTGTTCTCGCGCTCAATCAGAATCGATATTCTATTCGTAACAATTTACTTGTCTAAGAATACAATGGAACCGTTGCTGCGACCCAAGTGTTTCGACGCAGATCCTAATTCTCCAGACGCAACTACGCGTTGGAATCATTGGTTCCGAACCTTCCAAACGTTTCTGGGCACTGTCGAATCGCCTAAGCTAAATAAACTGGAAACTTTGATCCATTTTGTGGATGCACCTGTATATGTTTACATCGCTGACTGTCCAGATTACGAATCCGCTATCAGTACACTTGAAAAGTTGTATGTTCGTCCTAAGAATATAATTTATGCTCGCCATCTTCTACAAACTTGCAAACAAGACACCAGTCAAGATGTTGATCAGTTTGTTCAGAGGCTTAAATCCTTGGCCAAAAACTGTGATTTCAAGGCGGTGTCCGCCATTGACCATGAAAACGAAAGTGTACGCGATGCTCTGATCAACGGACTTCAGTCTATTACCATCAGAGAAAGACTTCTGGCTCAAAATGAACTCACTCTTGATGAAGCACATGAATTGGCTAGGTCATTAGAATTGGCCCACAAACAAGCTCAGTCGTACTCACATAACCAGGCGATATCATTTTCTGCGGCTGCAGCACCTTTACAAACATCTACAGTTACCCCTTCACATTCAATCTCTCCTGATTCTACACCTTGTCTCTCGTCAATCAATTCTCAGATATGTTACTTTTGCGGTCGTTCCAGACATCCACGGTCAAAATGCCCCGCAAGAGAAGCAGTTTGTAAATCATGTGGCAAAACAGGCCATTTTCAGCGTGTTTGTCGATCCAAATCTGTAAAAAATTATTCCAATTGCACGACGGATTCTGCCTTATCTTCCCTGTTGACTGCTGCGGCCCCGAACTGCTTGTCCCGCACGGTGACCAGCATAAAGGTGAACGGGATATCGCTTCAGGCCCTCATAGACACAGGAAGTTCGAGCAGTTATATATCTCCTTTGGTGGTTCGTAAACATGGCTGGAAGATACATGCTAACGATTCTGTGATTACCATGGCATCTACCTCTCTGACGTGTTCAACTAGAGGCTACTGCTACGCATCCATCGACTACAGGGGTACTGTTTACAAAAAAATCAAACTATTGGTATTACCCAATCTATGTGCTGACGTGCTGCTAGGCCATGACTTCCTTGGTCTACATAACAAAGTTGAAATCACATTCGGTGGGAACCGAGGTCCATTCACCCTCTGCGGTCTACCTGCTGCTACAGTCGAATCACCTCCTCTTTTTGCTAACCTCTCACCCGACTGCAAGCCTATCGCGACGAGATCACGACGTTATAATCCTGACGATGAACAATTCATCCGCTCTGAAGTTAACCGACTATTGGATGAAGGTATAATTGAACCTTCGAATTCTCCGTGGAGGGCCCAAGTACTGGTCACGAAAAATTCAAACCACAAAAGACGCATGGTAGTGGACTACAGCCAAACCATTAATCGGTTCACATACCTAGACGCGTATCCGTTACCGCGACTGGATAAAATGATCGAAGAAATTTCCCGTCATGCTGTCTTTAGCACCTTAGACCTATTGAGTGCTTACCATCAAGTTCCAATCAGTGAGAAAGACAAACCGTATACGGCTTTTGAAGCATGCGGAGAGCTGTTTCAGTTCCGTCGTATTCCTTTCGGTGTAACCAACGGAGTAGCATGCTTTCAACGTACTATTGACCATATAATCAAGTCTGAGAACCTAAGTGGCACCTACGCTTACATCGACAACGTCACTATTTGTGGGACTACCCAAAGTGAGCATGACCAGAACCTCAAATCTTTCTTTGAAGTAATAAGAAAATATGGAATTACCCTTAACTGCAAGAAAAGCATCATAGCAACCAAACAAATACGCCTTCTGGGCTATGAAGTCTCTAAAGGAATTATCAGACCAGATCCTGAACGAATGAACCCTATTCGTGAACTCCCTCATCCACATGACGCTAAATCCCAACAACGAGTTGTTGGTATGTTTGCTTATTATTCACAATGGATACCATGCTTCTCTGACAAAATCAGTGTGCTTGTCAGAAATAAGACTTTTCCCTTACCGGAGCGTGTGCAACAGTCCTTCGAAAATTTAAAGAAGGAGTTAGAGAACGCCATGGTTGTGACAGTCGACTACAACGCACCATTGGTTGTCGAGACTGACGCCTCAGACATAGCCATTGCTGCATCTCTGACTCAAAACGGCCGACCGGTGGCCTTCTTTTCTAGAACACTGACACCGAGTGAAAAGAATCACTCTGCTATTGAGAAGGAGGCATACGCCATCGTTGAATCTATCCGTAAATGGAAGCATTATCTCTTCGGGAAGCACTTCAAGCTTATCACTGACCAGCGGTCAGTTTCCTTTATGTATGGTTTGTCGCAGAAAAGTAAGATAAAAAATGATAAAATCCAACGATGGAAAATGGAACTTTCCGCTTTTAGCTACGATGTCAGCTACAGACCTGGAAAAGACAATCTGGTTGCTGACACCTTATCGCGTAACCTATGCGCCAATGTGATCGGCAATGGTAAATTAAAAGAAATTCACGATTCCTTGTGCCATCCCGGAATTACTCGCATGCACCACTTTGTTCTTTCCAAAAACTTGCCGTTTTCCCTCCAAGATGTCAAAGACATCACCACAAAGTGTACGGTTTGTGCCGCCATCAAACCGCAGTTTTACAAACCACCCCCCGCTACGCTCATCAAAGCGACTCAACCATTTGAACGAATTAGCATCGATTTTAAAGGACCTCTACCTTCTGTTACTCGAAACCGATATCTCCTTACCATCGTTGACGAGTTTTCTCGTTTTCCGTTTGCCTTTCCCTGCGCAGACACTTGTGCGTCTACAGTTATTAAATGTCTGTGTGAGTTATTCTCTTTGTTTGGCATGCCTGCATATGTACATTCGGATCGTGGCTCCTCATTCATATCTGACGAACTGTCCACATTCCTACATGACAGAGGAGTTTGCACCAGCCGAACAACTTCTTATAATCCTCAGGGGAACGGTCAAGTCGAACGCCTCAACGGGACACTCTGGAACGCAATCCAGCTTAGACTCAAGACGAAAGGCCTTCAAATCTGTCACTGGGAGTCGGCTCTGTCAGATGCCCTCCACTCTATACGGTCCCTTCTCTGCGTCTCCACGAATGCCACTCCACATGAACGGATGTTCCAGTTTGAACGTCGGTCATCCTGTGGTTTATCTATACCAACTTGGCTAACTATTCCAGGACCTGTTTTACTGAAAAGATTTGACCGTGCCTCAAAGTATGAACCCGTCGTTGAGGAAGTCGAACTTATAAATTGCAATCCACATTACGCCCATGTTCGTTTCCCCGGCGGAAAAGAAGGTACTGTATCCGTCCGCCATCTCGCTCCTTGTGGTGATCGCACACATGTCAATGATTTCACGCGTACCTCATCCAGTGAAGACAATGGTGTTCATACACCCCCTCTGTCTGACTTGCACACGCCTCCGCTCAACAACATTGAGGATAATATCGACCATACTTCAGTCTCACCCCCGTGCCCGGGCGATGCACCTGCATCTCCAGAAACATATGAACCTAGCATCTCTGATTTAGCCAGGCTCCAGCAGCGTACGCGACCCTACATTTTAAGAAATCGAGAAGCCTAACCATACTCATCATTACTCATTAGATTTTTACAATCATTCATCCAGTACCTGTGTCCAAGTTCTCCCTCTCTACACACAATCCAACGGCCCGGGTGAATGTCATGAATATTCTTTGTGTTCACATTATCGTTTTGTATTAACCATGCTTTCGCCTTCACTTTCAGCTTATGTATGCCTATTCTTAGACAAGTAAAGCGCTATTCATCCTACGCTATTCACTCTTGTTCTCGCGCTCAATCAGAATCGATATTCTATTCGTAACAAAATGGTAATGCACTTGCATTTCCAGCCAAACACCACTGCATTGCGGTCAGATTTTTGAGCCAAAGGCTGTGGTTGAGGACCTTACTCGTCCCCTGGTCTGAATGTGTGTCCTGGCAATATCCCAGCCCAAGTACAACCACGAATTGCAAATATATAAGTAAACTCAAACCACATTGGCCGTCGCGTGGTGCCATCAGCCGGGTCGCAGGCTGGGTAAGCGAAAACGGGCTCCTGCTGACGCTTCTCTTCTTTCTCTTTCATATGCTTTCTCTCCCCTTTCCCCCCACCCCATTAATAACTCTCCCCTTGTAAGCCCAGCACTTAGGACCGATGACTCCGTTCGTCCTGCATCGAATCTGCAAGCTACATCTACGCGTCATCCTACGTCATCTGGAAATCAATCTTCAATTCCCGACGTCGTCTGTTTGACCCTCTTCAATGTATGCACTCTGAAACAAATAGGTTAACAAGCTCCTCATACTCTCACATTGGAGTTGCTCGGCATTGATGTGTGCTGTCTCATAGACGAGAACTCAAAATGCAAGCACAGTGGTTGAGCTACCGCCCAATCATTCCACTCTCTTCTGGCTGCGCACCCCTGGTGATCCAGGGACCAATGCGGCAGGATGTGCAGGGGTTGGGAGGATCCTTGCTTGATTGGATACCCGTTGATAGTCACCTCTGTGCGGTTTGTCTGGAAAAGTCTGTGAAGCAGTCTAGCAGGGAGGAAGTTGACTGATATGTTTGTCGTGTCTTCTTACGCATCTGACACTGAGTTAGTTGGTCAACATGGATTGGACTCGGTACGTTCGGACAACGGGGAACGATTGCCTCAGGCGTGTGTTGATCACAGACTGTTTTTATGCAGTACTAACTTCTAACTAACTAACGCGAATCAATAATTAGCTGCCGCTCGTTTGGGAACACATTTTTGGATTCCGACCACGCGCTTATCCGGAGCCACTTCTCCTTTCGTTTTCAAAGACCGCATAAGGTGCGGAAAAATCGCCTGGAAAATGAGACTGGCAGATACGGATGTTAAACGAATTCACCAGGATCGTCTTCTAGAGTCTCTTCGAAATGCTCGACCGTCGGATGTGAATTCATACTGGGACGAGATCGTCAGCTCTGCATAGTACCGCAAGTTTCGCCTGTGGCACCGCGCTACCAGGCTCAATCAAGTACTGGATAGAAGACCAAACAGTGACACTGTTTGATAATAATAATAATAATAATAATAATAATAATAATAATAATAATAATAATAATAATAATAATAATAATAATAATAATAATAATAATAATAATAATAATAATAATAATAATAATAATAATAATAATAATAATAATAATAATAATAATAATAATAATAATAATAATAATAATAATAATAATAATAATCGCTCAGCTGTAACACCTTTTCGGTGCCTAGCTGCCATGCCACCCAAAGGAAGCACGAGAGCTGGGATATTGTCAGATTGCTCAAGCCTAGGCAGGGGAAGTCGAGAGAAGAAGGTAGGGTTCGAACCACGGACCTTCCGGCACTGCTCAAATCTCAGAGAAATATCCAAGTCGGTCCCGAACATAACCTAATACGACGAATTATCAGACGTCAAGTGGAAGTGTGCTAGCGAGCCGACCATGAAGTCTGGTGGAGACGGAAAACCAAGGAAATGGAAGAGGCCAAGAAAGCCGGTATTAGCCGAAGAATAATTAATTTGATCCGCACGACCGATCTCTGGAAGCCTCTTGTAAGCAAAAGTATCGAGGATCAGAATGGAGCGACCATCATCAATAGAGAAGAAGGCCTCGACCAGCGGGCCGAAAACACCGAACAACAGTGATCGTGGCCACCACCTGCCACTCATTTGGAGCCAATAGTTCACGCAGAACCATAGGAGGTGAACTTGGAGCCCCCTACGGCCTCGAAGGTTTATGATTGCATATGTTCTCTCAAGCGCCACCGAGCTTCTGGTCCAGATAAACTCCTATCCGCATTGTTCATAAACGGGGGTGATATCCGCTTGTATGGTCTGTTTGGCTGCATTTAGGAAAACGAGAATGCTCCCAAAAACTGGGATGAGTCAGCGATAGTGCCCATTAAAAAAGGGCTCTTAGTGAGTGTGGTAATCACATAGGGATCAGTCTGATCCCGGTTGCAACGAGACTGCTGGCGTCACTTGCGCTTCCTCGCCTTACGGTGGCTCGTGAGACACTGACTCGAGAGCAGCAAGCGGGATTCCGGCCTGGCAGGGATCTTCACACTCCGTCAGGTGCTAGAACAATGCCATACGTACAAGCGACCCACAATTTTAATTCCTGGATTTCCAAAGCGCATTTGACTTGATTGACCGGTCTGTTCTGCTTGACACGCAAAATCTTGTCGATCTGGAGTATGCAGAGACATCGTCCTCATCCTCGAAGAGAAGGCGCATGGGTTTTTGGATGAACTGACCAGTCATTCTGTCCTTTAGTATGCACTCTGCACCCACAAAGTGTACGGTCATGCTCATGGATGTACAGTGACTGAACGTGCCACTTACAATTCAGGGAGGTCCTGGAAGTTGTGGAGCGTTTTACGTATCTTGGAATTGTATTAGTTCTGATTGTAGTGTGACAGATGAGGTCAATGCACGGATCTCCAAGGCTCGGGTCGCGTTTGCTAATTTGAGACACCTATGGCATCAGAGTGGTGTATCCCTGAATCTCAAGAGACGTGTGTATCAAGCTACAGTGCGGGATGTTTTGTTGTATAGCTGAGAGATTTGGACTGTTCGAGCAGCGGAACTGAGACGACTTCAGGTGTTCGACAATCGTTGCCTCAGAACCATAGCTCGTTTCTCGGCGAATCCGTGACGAGGCAGTTAGAAAGCGAGTTTTGGGTTGTGCAACGCGTGCTTCCATTGAAGAATGTCCAGCAGCAGAAGCTGCGTTGGTTGGGACATGTGTTGCGTATGCCTAACCATCGCTTGCTGAAGAGAGTGCTCTTCTCCGTGCCCAATTCAGAGTGGCGTAAGCAGAGAGGTGGCCAACCCTTGACCTAGCAGAGGGGTACGAAAGAGATGACGAAACGTTTGGGAGCTGTCGGTGCTACTTAACTCTAAGACGACAGAACTAGTTGGGAACGTTATAAGTAGTATTGCATACAGGATCGGTGAACTGTGTTCACCTTGTCAAATAAACTCAAGTAAAACACGCAGTTCTAACAAGTTGGACTACAAAAGGCAGCAAGGAACGGCTGATCGGAATAATTGCTGCGGAGTCGACCTTCATGGACAACCTCCGTCCACCGTTATTCTGTTCTTCACAATAAGGCTTTCGAATGAATCATGGTTGTACGACAGCGAAGCATCGGTGTTGAACACTGATGTCATGCTGTCGGTGATGCCAATCCACCACCTTCGAAGAACTATCATAGCCCGATTCTAGTGGAAACAACTGACCAATAGTGCTAAAGTATGCCGAATGATTTTCAGAAGAGAAAACTCGCCCACGATAAATGGACTGCTCACGCTGGCTTCGCCACGTGCTCCGTATGACAGTCGACCGAATTTCTCGGAGGGATCTTTTCGCACAACCACGTGAAGGAAGGACACGAGCCAGGGGGTCAAACCATGACTTGACAGCGAAGTATGAAATCAGTTACAAGCTAACTCATTTGCGCAGATCATTGCCTTCTCCCTGGATGGGGGCCACGAGGTGGGACACATCAATGGTTGGATACATTGTCATACACGGTCCAGTGGCGTCCTTAGTGGTGCATCCAAGCTACAGTCTTCAATGCGTAGCTCCCCTCCCAATCTCCCCAATTAACAGTCCATTGACAAACCTGTATTTACGCACCGATTATATCAGCTACGGTCTCCAATGCGCGGCTATAACCACTGTACGGCAAGTACGCGGCAACTCTCTGAATTCCTCTAAGAGTTTCAAGACAAAAAGTGGTGGCCGACAAGAATGTCCCCTCTCTCCGTTCTTGTTCGACTTCGTCGTCGATGGAATAACGAAATCCGGAAGGTTTCCGAAAGTCTGGGTGTTCAAATCGTTGCTGGTGAGAACCGTGTAGACCTGGAGTACGCAGACGACATTGTCCTCATCTTAGAGGACGAAGACCAAGTACTCGCTCTGTTGAATAAGCTGATCAAGATAATGCCATCTTACAGTATGCGCTTTTCACCCTTAAAGTGCAAAGCGTACACTCTCTGAACGTGCCCCTTACAATTCAAGAAGCATTGGATGTTGTGGAGAATTTTACATACCCCGGTAGTTGTATTAGCTCTGACGGAAGGAAGTGTATCTGATATAGTTAATACATGCAGCTTAGAGGCTCGGATGGCGTTCACCAACTTCCCTCACCTGGGCTGTTAAACATGCAGGTTACAGGTCGCGTGTACCAGGCTACAGTAAGGGTTGTACTGTTGTGTGGTTGCGAGACATGGCCTCTGCGGAGAGATGATCTGAGGTGTCTTCAGTTTTTTTTAACCTACGTTGTCTCAGAAGCGTTAATGATGTCGGATGCCGTAGAAAGACTGGTAACGGAGTAATTAGAAAACTGGCATTTAGATGTTCAAGCAGGTGCATCAGTCGTATCTGGTAGCACCAACTGTGGTGGCTCGACACCATACTGACATATCGCCCACCCCGACGAATGCTGTTCTCCGTGCCTTTCCCGGAATGGCGGAAACAGCGAGGTAGACGTATGACTTGGCAGAACCGTGTGAAAGAGGTTACGAAGAATTTAAGTATTGTTGGCGCTGTCCACCTCCCAGAATAGAGTTCTCGTAACGTACTTAACAGTCTACTGACAGTGCTGTATTTACGCCCCAATTTTTCACCTCCCGCCTTCAATGCGCAGCTACCTATCTCACCTCCCCAAATCGTCGGTGAACGAAACTGTGGCAGCTACAACCACTGCCGACAAGTACGCGGTTCTTACAGCTGACAATGGTAGTGATGATGACTGCAAGGAATGGTGGCTAATTGACGTCAGTAGCGTTCGTGTTGTCAGTTTTTCTCCAAAATGTCTGACTGAGCTCCTAGGGATTTAGGCACATGCTTGTGATAGGCCAGCACCAGGTCCCCTACCTCACCCACTCTTTTCCGTTTCCCTTTCAGGCGTGAAGTATAATTACATGAGCATTGCGGCTGTACGGCAGTGAAAGATCATCGTCGAGACTAGTGTTACCGTTCCTTGTAATAATGACGATTTTCCGAAGCTCAAGTAACAGGAACTTTAGTTATGTGCAGCACAGTCAATGTAACCAATCGAGTTATATCCAGTACAGTAGCGAAATAATATAATTAAGACGTAGGAAAAACAAATATTCCTCTATATCCCTCCGTTCATCGCACACGTATGCCCCTTTTACTAATTTCAAATGGTATATGAAGGGAAATTACTCGAGGTAAGTTAGTAAACGATTTTTTTTATATTCGTTCTCGATCATTAAATCATGAATGCAATGGAAAACTGGTGTGGTCAGAAAATTTCTAACTCGTGGGTCGCTCTCGCGATACGCCGTACCCATTAATGTGTACAGTGAGTTTGGAAGCCCATACCGCTGATCTGATATGCACGCAGTCCCTTCTAAACCTTCTCAAACCTGTTTCCCTAAGAGAGACCTGGGACGGGTAAAATACCGTTAAAGGTGGGTGAGCACTTCGAGCTATTGGTTGAAGACATGGCACTCAATGGGAGCAGCATGCACATCACAGCTGAGGTAACTGCATGTTTTATCTTGTGCGGCTCGCGATACGCCTTATTATGCAGTCTCTGGCTTCAGCCAGAGTAGGGTATAATTGTACCCTACAAATGACGGACAGAACCCTGTAGCCAATTTACGAGTATACATGGAGAAAAAACACGGACCCATTGACTCACATTTAACTGGCAACAATAAAACGTATTATGCTATCTCACTGACCTGTGAAATCTTTAAAATCCTCATCATGCTCTCAGCGGGGTGGCGAGCAGACTCCTCAGAATACCAAACAGAACGCTGGCTTCTGATTGGTCGAGAATACGGGCTCGTGAAAAACCAACCAATGGAATTTTGAACCTAACATGCCACCACCAGCTGCCAGTTGATTGGTGAATTGCATCTAGTCAGTCAGTCGGATACTACACCGATGAGATGATAAACCGACAAGTTAACAGGTAACTGACAGGTAACTTTGGCTACAATCAATTTCGTTCAAGGTGAGGAAGCCAACACCGGTGAAAAAACCAGACCAGTTCTAGTGAGCAAGGTTGCTCACTTAGTCCTCACTACAGTTCAGTTTATCACATCCAGTCGCGGCAAGCAAGGAAGCAATTCTTACACAATCATTACGCTTTCCACAGGGCGTATTATAAGCATAATCTAAGCTCATGTTCTGGCAGGATAGCATCAAATGTGATCAGCAAGTTCGAACCGGAACTATTGCGTTCCTCTTATCAACGCCCCAGGCTTTTCTGTGCCTGCCTCTTTCCTTTGGTCATAATACTCATCGCTGTGGTCGCTCATTCAGCGAGAGGAAGAATTTAACTAGTTGAGTACCACCCTGGCCATAATATATTTTCCGGGATCAACAACACTTATAGAAGTGTGCTAAACTTCCACGACCAGACCGATCGTTTGTATGGTTATATGATTTTCGGCCTTGATGGTACCACTGTAGTGGTCTGGCTACCCAATAAGTTACTTCACCAGGAGTGTGGGGCAAAGAAATAAAAATAATAACGCTAGGTTGGGTATACAATAATAAAGAGGTCAGAGGGGCTGTCTTTCACCTGAAAGGCATAAGTGAAAAAAAGTGTAGCGCTGCTCTTTAAGTTCTCAGCGCGGGGCAGTATGCTTGCCTCCAAGGGAAAGAGGTCCAGCACAGCGAGACGCGTTTCGTAGTCCATGGACTCGAGGCCGGAAACCATTCTCGTAGCATCTCGCTGGGGATGATATGTATAAAGATTCTGCATCGTCAAATGATTTGGTGTAGGGCTCTACCGAGCTCGCGACCACTCGGTGGACGGTAATCAGATTCACGTGGTTTCTAGATTCCCATCACTCATTTTTGAGAGCACCTCCAATACGCCAAGCACTTGAGCAAGCTCGTTCGAGTCCCCAAAAACGGTCTTTTTGATTGCATCACGTTCATTGCGCATCTCGCGATTCAAGTCCTTCAGATTCGACCAGAATCCAGGATATCTGAGTAGTGTCTTTGGCTTCCATACTGTCACTTGGGAAGGGGAATTCACCTTCTGAGCCCGTTCAACCAGGCAAGAAAGCCTTGTTACCTGAGTGGGGTAAATTGGCATTGTTAAAATGCAGTAAGAGGAAAGAAGGAACTTTTTGACAATAGGCCGTGCGATATTCATAGAGCAAAACATAAAGAACGGGAATGTCAGGATCAAGCACTACATACTGTGTCCTATCTACCGAAGTCCAATCTACAATTACACCAACGAAGCCAGCATTGCATGTACCGATTGCAGAGTATGATGGTCACCTTGGCAAGGTGTAGTGGAACCGGAACCGAGCCATTGGTGAACTAGAACAGTTAAGTTAACCAATATTTCCCTAATTGATTTCGCATCAAAAAAAACACTGAGTCGATTGTTGTCCTGTCGATCAGTTGTAATCTAGAAGAGAACAACAGTGTATTCCTATTCAGAATTCACACACGAATGCTGATTGGATCGGCTTGGTTGCAACCAGGATTTCCATTGCCATTAGCAAAGCTCATCGGCTGGTTTTGGATGCGTTACAAGCCTCAGAACAAAGTGTTCACTTGCCAAGATCATGAACAGCTTCACTTATAACCTTTCTCATTTTATCTTCCTCCTAAAACTCGAAATTCTGACTCGTTTGAGATCGTCATCAGATTTTTAGAGAACTCTCTAAGGCAAACCTGACAAATTTAGCATCCAAACAATACGGAAAGTTAATAAACTGTGTTAGGGTTTTCAGTAGCCATTCTACCATGGTTGTGTTGTTCGTGACATTCATGCAATTTTTTCCCGGCGTCAGACACCGTTTCTGATTCATTGTGAATCAGATACAGGCTTTCTATTTGTCCATAAAATATTGTGGTGAATTATGCTTGAAAACAGTTTAAGTGTCCCCTTGGCAGCTGTTTTTTTTAATTTGCTGCCTGTGCAATCGTTGTAAGCTTATAAGAAGGTCTTCTTATTTATTGTGCTGGATATTAGTGAACAAGTAATCTGGTCTTTTCGACTAACCACACACAGCAGAATCCGTTTCACATTCTTCTTAGTTCTGATAACTGTTAGTAACACCTGTTTGGACGGATGACTTGTCTCACAGAAACGAGAAAACTCCTCAAGAGGCCTCCAAAATATGGTTAGGGTATTAGGTCGATTATGTACTATTTTGACCTTATTTTCATCCTTCAAATTAATTTGATAATGGGTTTCAAATCTAGATATCACGGAATGGTAAATGGTTGTAAAATATCAATCCAAGAAACGATGATTATACCTGATGCTAAAGCCGAGTTCCTTAAGCTAGGAGCCATAAATACATTGCCAAACTTTCATGTACGCACCCTTTGGAATTTCAGAGACGGCTTTCAACAGTTAGGATTCAAGGTCGAGCTAGTATGTAGCTTCAGTCTGAATCATTGTCATTCCAAGCCGTTTAGAAACCCATTTGTGGTTACGTAACAACAGATGGACCTGTTTGATCCAGATTTTCTGAACTATACTAAATTGTATGGTATGTAGACGAGTGAAATTATTTTTGGGCTGAAATTACGTGACAGAATGATCAATAACAGGGATGATGAAATTATTTAACCTTCTTGACTAGTCAGTGGTTGTAGAAATCAACAGGTTTTAATATTCATTGGTGCGTTTACTATTATCGCTGACCAAGTGTCTAGATGTGCAGTCATTAATACTCCACTGTGAAGATTATCCGTTTGGGACTCAAGTGATGCCGAGTACAGTCTGGTAGGAAACAACTAAACGAACAAAGCAATGGTACCGGTAAAGCAGAACAACGAAACTGAATCGACTCGTGTTTTCGTGACTAGTCTGAAGTTCAGATGTGAATTAGAACGCTCAAGGAGTTGCTAGCTGAGACTGAGTCGAATTCGTCCCAGTGGCAGGAGACTTATAAGAACGATGGCTGATTAAGTTGGAACCAACTGTCAACTGTCATAGGTCAAGAAGATTCAAGTTACTCTGAAATGATCGTGGGCAACCCGACGTTTGTTTCTTTGGGATAGCGACTAAAACATGTAGGTGATCTCATAAACGGAAATAAATATATTGAACAAAGCGATTGAAACGAGGATGTACCTTTGATTTTGTAAATACGACACTAACGTGCTTCCGCTTAATGCTCGATACGCACTGCAGTGGCTACTCGGTAATTTGGGTAGGCTTAGAATTGAAAAGAATTAGAAATAAACGACCACGAACGAGTGCAACTTATGGAAATTTACGTGAAGACGTATGTCTTGAATCTTTCATGAGATTTTTACCCTTAATTTTGAGCACCTTTCACGGTCGATTGTTGGTAAGACGCTTGGAATGAATCGGTGCTGTAGCTAGTTTGTTTGCTCTGGTTGGCAGTCCGTTTCCCAACTGTTGAAGACCGTTCGACAAGACACCATAAGTTCAGACTAAGGCAACAGAAATTGGGAACAATGCCGACAAAAATAAACCTAGTTCATTTCGATGAGGTGTTAGGTCTCAACGGCCCGCTTAAGACAGAAAGACATGTTTTCTTATACACATCGCTCTACACTTATGCTCCTGCACGCTTGTGGTAAATGGGGGTGAAAACACGGATGTTCCAATACCATTGGTATTGATTAGGTGCACTTGACGAAAAATCATGCTGAGTCTGTCAACATGAAACGACACGCCGTTTTCAGTGAAGCTGATTGGTTGATTTAGAACCACTTAAACTTTACCAATAGAGGGTTCGAATAAGCGGACCTAAACGATATGCTCACGCCACTCCAAGAATGGCGAACGAATTGAAAGAACTGGGGCGTGACGAGTATCTCTCACATCACATGCATTTGCTGATGGCCTTCAGGTAAACTTTGATAACTTGCATATAATGCATTAAAAGCGTTGTACGCGTAATCGGAAGATGCTGAGCTGAATCAGCGGTCATTCACGTGACGCCCTCGTACGTTAAAGGTCTGGAAACATGGAGTCAAATGACGAGCCCCAAACACGGTGAAACCGATGGTGTGCTGTATGCGGACTTTGAGAGGTCGTTCCGTACTATTTGTTTCGGAAACTACAGTGTCATTCATGGTAACCATATAAATCTGACAGTGACCATGTACTCTACAACCATACCGGCAAGCATTTATGCTCGTTTGTTGTGCTTATCTTTTTGTTTAGTAAACTACCTCCTGAAAGCTACTTGCCAGTCCCGAAAAGCCGAACGCGAACGGTGAGAACAAACTTGCAGCATTGTCTCGTAAAACAGTGTACTCCATTTCTCCACATACAATAAATTATTACGGTGGAATATTGTGAGCAGGCCAGCGTGTGTCCAACTGACATTTTCGATGTTTATCGCCACCAAATCCATTCGCGATAGTTCCCAATGCAAGTTTAAGGTTTCAACAAAATACTTGATTCAAGACACGGCCTGCGCCATTTGTACGATCCTGCGACATTTTGTGCAAGGCAACTTTACTAAAGGGCGCCTTCGGAAAAACTTCCAGCATATGTGAAGCGTCTAATGTAAATCACAAGGAACCAGGTGGATTTTGAGGCGTAAAAAGCAGTGTAACATCAGTCATATTATTTAAGGCTATAAACTGAGAGAACACCAATAAAAAATCCGCTGTTTTCTACTTAGGATTTACATTGTAGTGGTCTTTCGATGAACTCAGATCGTGAGTTGTAGTTAGTCGGGGCAACAGGTGCCGAAGATTGGAGGCTGGACATTTCAAGCCTTTACCCTCAACTTACGAGAATTTGCGAATACCTCCGTAGTCACCTGGAACCTCTGTAAAACCACGGGGTTCAATTCAGACTGAATAGTTTACACTCCCAGAAAACTTTTCGGACGACATTGACATAAGATTAATCCACTTAGCCTGCAGAAACTCCCAATAACGGGTCACCCGGAACCTGTGTAAAACCACGGGGTTCAATTTAGACTGGCTAGTTTACACTCCCAGAAAACTTTTCGGGACGACAGTGACATAAGATAAACCACTTAGCCTGCAGAAACTCCCAATAACGTTTCCCTGGATTGATCAGTGGGCCAGTTCATGATCAATACTTTTCTAATAGTTGTTGATTACTTTGTGAACTACAATAATTTGCTGTGAAGAATAGAGAGAACTGAGTACCCATAGTTCATGTGCATCCCACTTTGGAGCATGGTTAATGACCACTACATTTTGAAAGTTCACAACACGGCAGAATTAGCGAAATAATTGTGTCCAGACGGGACGGGAACTGTCCACATCATAGCTAAGTGAAACATGATCCTCATACTGCCTGAAACCAACATTTAGAATATTCCCATCGTCGGTTCTTCCCACCGCCCACCATCACTTCCACCATAAACGTGACTGAACATGACAACTGCTGATCCTGTGAACCTTCCTGGAGATGCTAAAGACAGTGAGCACTTTAACCCACTTTCAATTGTTTAATGTCTCATGGGCTAAGACACACCTCTTGAAGGAACACTACTTATAGGGTAACTGAAAACTCTGTGACAGCCGCTTTTGCCCTCCGACTTCTGACGGACAGACATGTGCTCGGAACCTTGGAATGAATAATTTGTTGCGATTCTTTTATTTCCCTTCTCTCTACTGTGATGAATCTGACAAACCTATCCGTCCTACACGAAAACTGTATTAGGATAGATTTAATATCAAAAAGTAACTGTTTTGATCTGAGAAGGGGAGACAGTGTAACTGAGGCTACAGTAACACCGCTTAACCTAAGGGCCTTTAATGGGAGGTATACAGTATTGCGAGCTAGTCTCGATTTCTCCATCGGCTTATCTCAGAAGTTTGGGGAATCACTCTGAAACGGATAATGGAATAAAAGAAGGCCGAAAAACCTCTCTCGAATTGAAGAATCACTGCCAAGTGGAAGACATTTTGCACTTTTTGTTCAGGCTGCCAACGAGTGCCAAAGCGCTACGTTTCGGAACACCTTCAGAAGACGGGTCGCCACATGTGTCGCACTTATGCTTCGTGCTGTTCCACTTTTCCCAGGCCAGGTCACCACTTTATGACATGACCAAGCATGAGCTGTACTTCAGTTCGATATCTGCGCTTGCGTCCATGTTTGCTTGTGCCTACAGACCAGTACGAACATACGAGTTTCAGTCCATGAGATTTTGGTGACCTCTGTGAGCCAAGCTACACACTAACTACTACAGGCCTTGACAGCACGCTGTCTGAATTTCCAAACCACGGCCAACACACATGCTCAACTCGTAGTATTCTGCTTTCTCTCAAACACCTTAGATTTCACTCCATTTGTATTGTGAATCGGATAATCTGTTGCACGTTTAAGTGTTAGTTCCACCAGAGAACCTCTTCTCAGGTCGGCGGCTATTACCCACAAGTGTCCGCAAAATGCATTTCTTGCCAGGTTTTTACCAGATCTCTTGAAAACCAATACTCCATTTGAAGGAACATTCGTAAAGAAACTGGAAATGTCAAAGCCATGCGATGACAGGTAGCAAATGTTCCACCGTCAATGGGGGAGAATCGCACAAGTCAGCATAAAATAGTACATCTGTAGCGGCCCCTTCACCAACGTACGTGACTGTACAGCTCACCGCCACTCACTAGATCACGAGATCTGTCCTTTTTTACACTCACAAACCACGCTACACAATCGTGACTTACTTGACTACACAGCTCACAATCGCCCCTGGATCACGAGACTCGCTTTTTACCCTACACTTACAAATCGCGACACACAAGGGTGACTCATCTGATATTGACACCCACGTACACGCAAACGCACCTACATATAGGAAAGCCGAACATAGTCAGGACACACAAAACTCGCGCGCGCGCAGGGAGCAGGACTTCAACCGCCCTCCACAAGTCCACGGACAATATGGAACAAGTGTAGCAACTATGCTGCGGAGAAAACACGTTACCGCCGTCCGGACTTTCACCAAGGGACTCTCACAACCGATAAGCTCCCTTTTGTCTTGCTCCACATTCCGCATTGTATTTATTTTTATACGTGTTGCAACTCCACTGTCAACCATAGTAAAGACTATTATTAGTGCATATATACCTTCTGAATCATATTATGGCTATCATCAACTGTGCACTAATACATCTCACTTTACACCGATATGAGTGAGACTATTCTCTAGCAAACTTCGTAAAACTCAAGGGTACATTACTGAAAATCGGCCCACCACTGATGGAGTTGTTTTGCAGCTGCAAGTTTCTAGGACTGTTGAGTGTAGCCGTATTCACTTTAAAACAACGGGATTGCTACCAGCACGAATAATCCACACGTGATGCACAGCACGTCCAGTATTTCGTGCAGAAGGTGCGAGTAATGCTTTCCAAGTTTTAGGCAATACTCTACACCATCCAGGGTTAATTTAACCACAAAGTGGCAAAATGGGTATCAGTGAATGGTAGGTCGAAAAAAATAAATAAATGTTCTGTGAATCGATACGAAATTCGATGAACTAAGGCGGGATGAATTGAAGGTTCTACATGTCTCAGTAGTGTATTCCCTCACAAACTGCGATTGGAAATCCCAACTGCCGGGTGAACTGAGTAACATTCATCTGTGTGAACACGAAAAGCGGACTAGCAGAAGCAGGAGACTACGTCAATCCATCCACTGAGGACGAGAATATCGGCGTGGTGATGGCGCGTTTTCTTTGAAAAGATTCTAGAAAGTGTTGAATAATAGCGAAACGAAAAAAGTTAGATTGACTGCAATGAATCGAAGGATCGAAACTGTATGCCGTAGTCACAATTCGTCAGATTCCGTCGGAAATTTTAACAACAGAGGCATTTCTACTCCAGTACACGAGTCCAGTGGCAATTTTGCGCTTGCAGTTGATTTCAGTTTCCTGGAACATAAGCGATCAAAAAGGAGATGAAAAAATTGGAGATGACGCTCAATCTTACGGTTATGCCCGCACAGACTCACTTCTCTCAAGAAGAGCCACACACAGGACTGAACTGAAGGGATATTTTCATTAAAACACGCTTCAATGAGGCCAGATAGAGCGCGTCATAGCAAAATACACTTGGAGTAATAATTTCAGAGGGACCTATCATAGGCTGTCAAAGGGGCAATTTCAGTCCAGGTGAACATCTAGAAAGGGAAACACAAATTGCGAGGCCTAAAGTCCAGTCGCCTATTGGAAACATGTAGCAGTTTCAACTATGACCTACAAATTCGGAAATGGCGAGCATGAAACCGTTTCCTAGAAGCCATGCGCACAAAATATCCAAGGGTCGTTGCGTCAGTAAAATGCGTGGATACACAGAAATCCACGATTGGTAAAGGATAGCAAACAAGACTGCGGGTCTCTGTGTTCTCCGCTCACAAAACACGCAACACCACCATGCATGAAGATGCAACAGGAACAGTTGTTCATTCCTAAGGTTTCTTGTTTATCAAGGTTGTACCCAGAGCCCCAAATACCAAGTGTGGAGTGTAGAGTGTGCGGGGCGGGTACCTGCTAGTCCGACTATACTTCCTACTCATGGATGAAAATGGCTCGCAACTCATAAAGCTCTGGGACGTGTGGACCTTAGTTTTTCGCTGTTAACAAACTGACTTGGGGGCATTGGACACGATCAATCCAGCAGAGCATTAAACTAATTCAGAGTGCTTACCTAGCGAAAAATGGCGGTCGTGTGAACACTGACCGCCTGGCTGAACATGTGTTCCGCGTCCATGCATTCAGCGTATACGGGTCAGAGATTTCGTGCTTATATTTTGAAAGAGGTAGAGGGTTGTACATCGAATCCACATAAATGACTCTAACAGTGACTGACTTTCAAGAGTACTTTCATCCATTACCACACGCAAGTTCGACGAACAGGACTGGTGAAAGGAATCAACAGATTTCTTCCACAACGGCCAGTCTAATTTAAGCGTTTTACATTCACATACAGTAGTTGTTTCTATGAGTTCCTACGGCTCTTGGCTGATTCGGATATTATCTTGCAGTCAGCTACATTTCTAGTGTTTCCTCTGCGCGTCTACTCCCTCAGGATGGTCATATAGCGTCCAAATACCTTCCAAGATTGACCAGGAAACCACTCCGTTTCTATAGCCCCTTTGGAAAATAATTTGATGTGCGCATTCCAAGCGTTGCTCCTTGATGGGGAGTATCACTGTACTCTGATTTGTATTGCTTTATCACTACTCAAAGTAACCCAATGAAGACGGGTAGACCAAGTTTAAAACTACGAACCAGTGGACAAATGAGGATGTAAACAACGAGATCTTGTTGAATTGTGTAAACAGAACCCAACCTATTGGTTGGGTTAGAAAGCCAATCTGTTCTCAAAAGACTGCTCGCCTAACCATCATCTGGCGAGGCGCCAGATGACCTGCATCAATTCTGACGGTTTGAGACATCTATGTCATTCCAAATTTGAACACCCGATTTTTTTCACAGTTAAGCTAACTCTGAGTAGGAAAAAACTCATCGATATGACCGTGCCTAAATACCTGTATACAATTCATTGGCCGAAAATAATTGTAAACTGAAGACGAGGGCGATTGTAACAAGCTGATCCGTCAATACAGCTTACGTTGTCCGCCTGATATTTCGCTCCCTACCTGATAGGGACCGAAAATCACACCTGTTCAATGTTGCTCAATAGTCAGACACCCGACTGAGACAATTGTCTGAGGTCACGCGTACGTGCAACTAGAGAAGCCAGATCCATGGAAGTCGAAAATGCCTCCTGTTGCCTTGGCAATACCTTAGCAACATGGTTGCTCCGGTAAACTTTGCTACGACAATTTTCGTTGCTTAGTCCGACTATTTCCCCCTAAAAACGTGCGCGGAAATGAGGAAAAAGAAAAATATCATGGAAGGTGGATCTGCTATGTCCCCGATTCAATTTTGTTACGTGAAAATTCTGTTTAAAAAATCGCTATGTCAATCTTGAGGACACTCAAATTCATTTAGCTTATGGATAGTGATAGACCACTCTATAACTAAAAAAACAGCAAGAAGACAGAGAGATTTGACCTAGAATAGCATAGACCTGTTTCGGGAGGAAGGTGCCGACACTCTAGAAAGGTCAAAAAGGATGGACCCACACAGTGGAATAGAAAGTTTACATTGCCTAATCCCCATAGATCAAGTTACTTTCTACCTGGGACGAACCTAATCAATCCAATGAGGATCACGATCCATCTGGTAAGAATAACACGCCAGAGATGCTGGGTTGCCTGACAGATTTTTGAATGGATGAGCCATGTATAGAATACCACGTTGTGTGCCTACTCTAGTGACTTATAGACCCGAAGAAAGTTCCTTGACAGGATTCTACCTCCCTGATCACGGTATTACCGGCTCCTTTGTCAGCAAAACCCTATCTGAAACAAGATGTTACAAGCTGACATCTATAACAAGCCAAGCAACTGACAGGTTCTTCGCGGATCTTAATGAATGGCAGTGTATCGAACTGCTCCAACTCAGTTATCGGAGAAAACTATGAACTTTCAAAACGCAATTCGTTATGAGTCAGGTTGGTACTGGACTGACACACACACACACACACACACACACACACATCGAAAGTCAATACATACGGGTTTGGCATTTCTAAGGCGACAATGCCTGCTGAGTCCTAAAGCTGAGCATTTCATCACCATAGTGTTTCTTCTGACGACCGGATTCGAACTAGTAAAGACATTATATAAGTACACTGTTGAACGTGAACCATAAGCGAATGAAGGAATCTGAACCGAAATCATAGGAGAAAACGAAATGAAAGTGAAAAAGTGATAATTGCGCACCGCATAAGGAAAGCGTAGTCGGATGTAACTAGGCGAAATGAAACTCTTACCAACACTAAATTATATGCAGATCCTGAAGACCCGACTAAGGTCTTAGAAATTGTTGTCATTTTGCATAGTTATTAGCATCAGTTTGAACATATATCAACGAAGTAAGTTGTTTTGAATGTGGGTTGCCGACTGAGATCGTAAGTGTATTAACATTCGTTGGCAGTTAGCCGTCAAAAAATGACGAGATTAGTTAAATTTTCAACACTGTGTTGCTCTAGTCTCAAACGAATCTTACGCCGATCTCAACGAACCATTTTTCGCGCGCACAGGAAGGTTCTTCACTCACTGAAGGTTTATCTGCCACACCGGTTTACAATGCTTTTCAGTGCATTGTTTCTTTGGGAATCCCCGGGCAAAAAATCTACTAAAAAACAATTCGACAAAATTCTTATGCCCGGAAGTAGTTCAGGCCAATGAATCACTTTCAGTCCTGGAAGCATTACATCGGTCGTTATTCGTTGCGGAATACCGTAACCATTAAGCGGCTGCTATGTATCCAATCCACTGTGTCGGGCACATGAAACCAACTGAATCATGAGTACAATCGATGCTGATGGTCTGTCTGTAGAGTATGATTCCAAATCAGCTACTCTAAATTTCACTCGACAAGGCTTCTTGAAGGATCACTACTCATCCGCTTAGTTTTCAAGGGAGACTCAAATGAATCCCATTTGAATCCACTGTTTTTGGTATTCTTCACCTAAATTTGCTACACAGAAGCCACCTCATGCTTCAGACTGTCTTGACCTTGTTATTCTGGTCAGTTTCAAAGACAACAACAAGATTATACTGAATCGATCTGTCAGCAGTCAAGGTAACAAACGATTGTGACAGTCGTGCTTATCTGTATATGTTTCTGTTTGTTTGTTTGGGGGGGAGTGGTAACAGGAAGTAACGTAATGGGAATCCTAACGTCCGTGTTCGTGGATAGACCTGAGTGAACTTTGAGCAGTGAAGATTGAAAATAAAAATCGCGGGCATTCTCAGTTAAATTTCATCGGTAACGAAGCTAGCAGAAAAACCAATCGGACTCCAGTATCAACTTTCAGCATGGTGATTGGTTATAAGGGGTGGGCCGAGTATGACATTCCCCTTTGTGTCACAGAATGGGTTGTTTAATCTCTGATCTCTCGGGATGTTTCTCCCTCGAATATACTAGTTAGTATAGCCAACGGAAACCATATTCTCTATTTTGTGAGTGTAGAACATGTGTTCAGAAGGAACAGATGAATTCTGAGACTATCGATCCATTGCATATATCAGTTAGATGCCACCTGTTAAGCTCAGTTCAGTTGGTGAAAACACGTGTATCGGTTTATCGACTATCCACTAATCCATGCTGTACGCCGCCTGATGCAACCTGGAATTTCGGTCAGCTTCCGAATAAATCATTCATGGGTGATGTTCTCATTGGTTGGTTGTCTCAGTCTTTCAATGCGCCGACTTTCATGATATAATCGTTTCCCTTTCATGTCTTGTGAAGTAGCGGTTGCTGCTGGATACTTTCACCATTTGGCTTGACTATTCTTTAGGACGGTGATTCACTGTTGTTCATCATAAAGCCATCTGTTTTTCGTTCAAAAGGTTTCAAGCGTAAGTGAGGCTGCCTCACTGAAGAGCCTTGACAGGGGGGTTCAATCGATTGAGCAACCAAGGCAATTATTGATCACCTTTGGAGCTCTGTGTCAAACCAATCACACCTTTCAGGCACTAGCACGTTCGCCTGTCCAGAAGACAAAATTCAGGTGCTTCCAGCGTGCGTTGGTGGAGTACTGGTAACGCGCCGGCCTCGCGTCTCAAATCCCGCGGTTCAAGTTCTAACATGGTGCACAGCTGATGAGCAACAATATGAACTAAACGCCACCACTTGCTTCCACTGTCTAATTTGGATTAACTAGAGTAATTGTTTCAGGTGTCAGTGCAGGAAGAGTACTGTTCTAGGCAGACTGATGTGAACGTACGTTCTGTTTTTGGCAAGACTTATTGCCAAGGTGAGAACGTGAGACTTCTGGACTGTCAACGGAAACTAGTACACACTTAACTCGTCAAAACGTGTTCATTAATGCTTCCGTACCGTCTAATAGATGACAGAGTACGATAGTTTATGCTTTGAACGTTTGCAAACGTGTGTTCGTTTAATCCTGTCGCACGTGTCACATTGCCAAGCTCCGAATTAGAGACAGCTGGTACATTTGCATTTTGAGTTCAACTCATTCAATCCTCATTACCTTTGACAGATTTCGTTTTTTCCTTGCATAAAAACAACTGCTTCTTTGTATGCCGACTACTCACACATTCTGAATGTAACTTCAAACTTTCCGTCACGTGTCGTTGAATTGTTATCTACGAAAAACCCCTGTGCGAAATCTCCCACTTTTCTCTCTGTAGCCAGCCGTACCATGTTTGATTGTATTTTATGCTTATTTTATACTATTCTTTGATGCATTCATTCATACGAACTGCCGTCAATACTTTGTCAACTCCCCTGTGCTATACGTCAACATCAAATGTGTACGATCTGTTGTCTACAACCATCCTGTGTGGTCCGAGGCCGTCTAGATTTTACAAATACAACGCATGACATCAATGATGGCTAAACTGCGGTTGGATATGTGGAAATCGATTTTTTGGACAGTCTTGGTAATGGGGGTCGCCCACCGTTGAGTGATGGACAGTCAGGATGCATTGTTAAATATATTGCCCGGAAGGTTTGTGGTGTCAGTCGTTTGAGAAGGTGGCTGCAGGACCCTAGGTAGCATGACGATTTTCACACAGTCGGCCTTCGTTGCAACCCCGAATTCAAAAAGAAAGTAGGTGGGTGCAGCTGAAGCTGATAGTCTTTCAGTGTTCCGTCGAGCCGGCTTTCCTACTATCCTTGTGTCTTTTCTCCACAAAGCGGCACTTATTTTTCCTAGTACTCATGAGTAGCATAGCTGTGTAAAAGTTCATTACGACGTGAGCTTTTTCACGGTTTTCACTGCTATGGCCCGATTTTTCTTACCTCTTTAACCACTTTACGCTATGCTATGGCCAATGGTGTTGATAGTACTATATCAGCATTGCCCATTGTGTTGGACATCCTCTCCTGAGACAACAGACAATTTGACCGCTCTGTCTGAGGTTGTGCCAGGTTCCCCAAGCTGTTCAGGCGCAATACACTTGTCAAAAAGCCAACCTATACTGAAAGCCGAGAATCACTGTAAAGTTATTTCATCCTTGCCGGCAACCATCAGCAGTGCACACCGCACGAAGCCCAGATAGTTTCGTACCTGCGACCTTCTGGCAAGTGGATGAACTCCTAATCGTTTGGCCCCTAGCGGTCGATCAGTTCTCACTTAGAAGGAACATTGCACTACTCATTCTTCAGTCACGGAAACCACATCAGATGGTCGCGTAGTAACTGACTCCTTGAGCGGTTTATTCGCCTCAAATCCACTAGCTTTTTGTCAGTGTGAGTAATCACAAAATGGTTAAACAAGAACTAGTAGTAGAAGAAATTCAATGAAAAATAGCCTGGCGTCAGCAACGAAAAGTAATGTGACCGATGAGGCTGACGTGGACAATTAAGACAGCACACCGATAAAAGACCATCTAATCTGTCTGGAAGAATTAGTACTTTCAAAGATGATTTTTTATCAAATATATGGAATCGCATTTTTCTTGGGATAATTTACTAATCATAAGGTATACAATTAAAATTGGATAGTTTCAAAATGAGACCGACGAGATTCTCATGTTTGCGATGTTCTTCTATCGAATATGCGTCGGAAGGACCACCGTAGTGTTCAGTCGGGTAGCTATTCTGGACTTTGTCTTACTGTCCTCTCCATAGAGAGCATATCACATCAGGACCAGTTAAATCTCCACTCTTCGGAAGCGTACCATCTTCCAAGGTTAGGCGAGCAAGAATTTCAAAACGCCATAGTGACGAAATTCCTCTGCATAACCTGATGAATATGGCTCAACTGGACATAGTTGTATCGGTTTGATCAAATTAATACGTGATCCTAGTAGGCCCCTGACGGTTGGATTTATCAGGGTAATACCAGTGTAACGGTGGATACTACTGATGAGGCATGAGAGTAGCATGTATTTTCGTAAATCCGATTCGCGTCTCTTGAAAAGTGAGATCTATTACGGAATTTGTGGAGTCGCTTTGTAGCATTTGCTTGCATTTGAGTAACAGTCAATGAATATCCAGAAAAGTTCAGGAAGACGCGTTCAAGGAGAAGATGGATATTCAGTTTTGTAAGCGAGATGCATATGAGAGTTTTGCTTCCCTGTTCAATAGTCTGTAACTGTTAAGTTGGTGTTCTCAAACAGACAACTCCTCATCGAAGGCCTTCTTCCTTTAACCAGCATTTCAGCGCTAAATTTCAGTAAATTCAATCTGTTCATTTTGCACAGCAGTTTACGTCACTTATTTTTGCTTTGTCAAATCGAATACTTCGGCGCTGCTGTATCCAAAAGCACTTTCGAAAGTTCCACTTAGTTTCAGTGCCAAGTCCAGCGGAGCTCATTTATGAACTTTCTTGTTTTTGTGTGTGTTGTGTTCAGCACTGATGTCAAATTACCAAGACGGTATTTTACGAATATTTTTACTGCTTGTTATTGTTATTGACTGGCTATTCCCAGTCAAATCGGGATTCAAAAGTCCAATTTCAGGCAAACTAGGTCTTGTGTGTGGTCGCAAGAATCAGTGAGCAAACAGACCAGTCATTCATAACAAAGCCAACTATTTGGTCCTCACCACAAGCCGTCTTACAATTGGGGAAGATTTTAGACAGATTAGATGTATATATATAGTAAAACTCCGCAACAACAAACGACTCGTATTTGGAGGCATTTTCCACTTGCTAATCACTAAAATTGCCCTTAGAATCGCCTAACTCCAGTTGGATCGGCTGACGAAAAGATTAGCACATTTCTGTGAGACTGAAAAAGCTCCCTCAAAGAGTCATCAAGGGGTTATGTAGTGGCAGCAGTTCTTAGTTTTTTAGTCCGATCCACAAAAGTGTGGGCGAAACAGTTTAGCATATTACCGCGATGTTCTTCGGAATTTTGCCAATAAATCTGAAGTTGGATCATTAGGTATACACCAAACACACATGTGTCGTCAAGTAGTCACATCAGGTACTCTCACCAGGGCTTCCTCACGCATCCGAACATCAGCTGATTCAAAAGACAAGGTAGGCTCCTTCTTAATAGTCTATAGAAATAACGTTTTAGGTTTTGATTCGGTGGTTATTTAATTATACCATTTTGAACATCCACACCTGATCGTCACTCTGTAGGTAAAATATGCTCTGTTCTTTTGATGTCACATGCGTGGCAGACATTTTCGACATGAACACGCTCCTGAAAGCATCTCGCTTGAAGGTACAATTGTAAAGGACTAAAAATGAACGTACCGGTTTAGAGTTCCAAATTAATCTAAATATGAAATATGACAGTGAGTGATGATGGATGAACTGGTAATATATGAATATATGAATATATGAATAAATAAATATATGAATAAACGATTACAAATATCTGTTCATATGATATCCTGGGTGTGACTCCGTAAGAAATTATTTTTTCCCAGTTGGAATTTGCTGCATGCAACTGGTAGCTGAGCTTTCGTACAGCGAATGACAATCGATCACGTGACACTGAACAACAATCGATTGACAGCGGAGTTCGGACCTGAGTGATAATCAAACTTAGTAAACTTACCTGCATGAGTCTATCTCAGTGTGCGGGTGGACTCGAACGTTTGTGTATTGTAAAAGGCCGCAAAAAAGTACTTACAGCAAACAGGAAAGGGTTGGGGTGCAGATAGTCTTCAAGCAGAAAAACACGAATGAAAACGCCGCAGAGCTCTCCTCTGATGGATACAGAAACAAAAAGCTCCGTAGAAAATCAACGTTAGTATTTAGGGTCCATAACCAGAGAGCGGTTTAACAGTACGAGCGAAACCACGTTGTTTGCGAGGAGCACTGGGGAATACTAATTCATTAGGAGGTGGTACATATTGGTAGGGAATGACGGCTGGGTTATCTGGGCTGATGATGGAAGAGCAGTTGTGTGTGAAGAAACAAGAACACTAGTAAGGGAAACAGAAAAAAGGTACCAGTACAAATAAGCTAACAGTAGAAAAAAACAAATGGAATAGTTACACCCCACCTGCCTTAGCACAAATGATTTCCGGACTGAAAAACCAGTCGCCTGGTGGAGGTACCCTGTCCTCGGAGGACTGTTTTCGGTAAATTAGTAAATTTTTCCCTGTTGTAACAAACTATGTAAGTTTGAGAAACATTGTAGACAGTCGTTGCGGGTTTGGTCCATTATAGGGTTCGTCCGTTAAACGTAGTTGAGGCTACTTTTAGGCAGACTCAAACGGTTCAAGCCAGAACTGTGTGTGTCTCCTGCTAACTTTTAGAGAGAAACATTGAGCTATCATAGATTGCTCCCCAACGCGCTCGATTGTACACGTGGTCCTTGTGTTCTTGCAACCAAACTTTCTGCTAAAGCTACCTTTTTTTAAGAGTTATTAATCAAGATCCGTGTTGCGTCCTCTCGTTTCGGAAACAATCGACAAAAGCACTCATCTGATCTTCCCAAAGCTTTCCTTCAGGGCTTCTGAAAATTAATGCCGAAAATGTTCCTTCCTACCGGATGCTTTGTGCTCTTTTAAATTGACCCCGTCACCTTCTGACATGCGAAAATGTCACACGGAAAACAATTGTACAAGTAGACTAACTGAATTGGCTTGCAGCTATCATTCGGGTGTTCGATGTTCGATGTTCAGTTCCACCTCACGCTTGACTGACGTGCTCATTTCGTAGAATATGGTATGTTTTTACTGGTGACCAACGATTCGTTTAATCGATTTCATAGTCCATTCAGGCAGTTTACAAGCGAATGATCACGCACATTCTGTTGTTTCCTGTGTGCTTCCGTAGACAGGAAGCTTGATATCGATTCCCTAGGTTGATTTTCATACCACAAACTATGTTAATCCTGTGGACCACGAAATGATGAATGCCTTATACTCGTTATCATGAGTTAAAAACTCTCAAGGCATCAGCTAAACAGTGTACCAGAAACTCATTTGCTTAAGCTTTGTCCGTAGGACTAAATTCCATTTGCGCGTGATCTTAGTTCAGAATAGAGCGATTGCCAACTGTCTCTCGAAGAAAACTCTGAAGCTAACTGATGGTTTAAATTATGAATAGATGGGAATGACGCTTTTGGAATCGGACCGCATTGCAACCACAATTGCTCATTACTTCGCATATCCGATTGTACCAGATCGCATCTCATCGAAGCGATCAATGGGGATAACTCATTGATCCACTTTATCAAAAGTACATTGTCACCTCTGTAGTTCATCCAGTTTACATATATCGCAATTTGTAGAACGAAACAGTACTACACTTTTCCTCACACTTATATATATATATATATGTAGTAAGCATGTGTGCAGAATGTTTGACAGGTTCCCGGTAGAAGACTGCTGATTGGTGTTCACTGATGGGATTATTAATTCTCTTTTAGCAGGGAAGAGCTCAAGAGAAATGCCAGTGATCTATTTCTTTGTGAGTGGTATATTTGCAAAGTTAAACAAGTAGTCAACGAACTGCTCATCTTGATGTGGTCACTGAAATGATATCAATCTTCAAAACTGATACTTTATCCAAAGGTTTACTAGAAAAAATTGAGCAAGCCAAAGGTGGAATAGCTCTAACCAGACCATACATCCCAATGACTAAATGCGTTACGGAATAATCATGATCACGAATCCTTGGAACTCAATAACTAGTGAAGCATGAAATCCAAAGTCTCATGTTTGGTTTCTAGTCAAACGGTACAAAATCTGAACCACAGATTGACATAGAACCATAGATGTGTCTCTCTCACATCCTCCAGTTAGTGCGCAGCGGTCAGTTTCACCTGTGACCGGCTGAAACAGTACACCAACATTTTAGGACTCTAGTACCGTATATATAGGTAATACTCTTAATTTCTACAGGACAGTATTTCCCATCGAAAAGAGTGTCCTCTGATGAAACCAGTCGCTGTCCACTTCTCTCTGGTTGGTTTTGCTTACCAAAAGAACGATGAATACAGCTCTCAAAATAAATCCCATCCTCCGAGAGCGGCCTTCGGAAACTCTAGATCCTACCGAAGCGCTGTTACGCACGTGATCTTTCGCATCTCTCTTCCTTGAGGGGATAGATCAGAGTTTATGTTTGAGATAAAAAGTGAATAGGAATTACCATTCGGTGAAACGTCGGTGTATGGGAACTCACCTTTACAGTTTTGTTCAAACTGGACAACTGGGCAGCAAGTTGCGTGGGAGCGTAGTAACGTCAATCACACAAGGAAATCCTCATGGCAGTGAGTCCGGCTTATCAAATTTATTCCACCGCAGGATACCCTCGGTCGAAAAAACAACATGGAAGTAAATAGATAGTGTCTCACAAGGTACATTACTCTTCTTTTTGCCTGTTTTGCTCAGCTCTCATTTTTTTAGTGATGCTTGCTTTACTCTCGAAAACGAACCTCCATCATCATCCCCATCATCATCATCATTCTCATCCTCATCAACATCATCATCACTGTCATCACCATCATCGACATCATCATCTTCTACCTTGTAGACTTCGAGCGCGTAGGTTCGTCTGGGCTTACTGCACAGCAGGAGAAGGACGATAGAAAGCCAATAGAAGTCGACAGACTGTTATAAATACTACAATGAACGCGCTTTCAAAAGCTTGGTTATTTTATCAGGGGAAATAAGCCATGAATAAACCTGCTGTCTGGTGATAAACTCATCCAGATTTCAGAGTGGCTCAGAAGTGACACAGAAAATGTCCCTCTCGCTGTACAATACACAAGCCGCCAAACGATAAGATAGCCTACCTTGACATTCAAATTACGTTCGGATGACCATCAACCCGTTTTTACGGTAGGACCTGACCGGAATGTTATTCAGTCTTTTTCTGATTCATGCGAAACGTCAAAGTTATCGCAATTTAGTTTAAATACCGCCTAATTCAACAACTCAGTCTACATTTATACAAAATGGGATTTTCACTTTAGCTACCGGTTTTTCCTACCTTGAGTGGTGATCTGTTTTCGAAATACCCAAATTCAACATGAACGTTCTCTCGAAAGAAATACAATAGATCAGAAATGAGTGCAGATGTGCCATACTTTCATTAATAAAACAACTGGCGAGCAAATAATAAAAGTTAATATTAATCTCATGATTATATAGGTAAAATATGAATAATTATGCGGTTAACTTGCAAAGCGAGTTATATTTCGTCCACCATCAATGGCGTGTTATTTGAAGTACCAGCCGATCGGACACCGCTGGGTCACGTGACTTTGCCTTTTTTCAGTACAGTCTGACATTTCAGCATAGGTCTTCGGCAAATAACCATCACGCTAAAACGATACCACCTGACTGACCTACCGGTGTGACGATGATGATTCTGACGTATTACTATATAAGCTCGGCACTCCGCATTTTGAGAAGGCGAGGTAAGAAATCTGCAGTTTCACTCAGTCGAGTGATGAGAAAAACTAACAAGTATTCGGAATAGAACGCGGTGAGCAAGTTTTCTGTTAAAAACTCATAATGGGTTGAAGCAAACATTTCTGGCCTATGACTGCGTTGATGGAACATCACGAAGGATGACACAACGACCTAACTCATGCAGACAGAAATCATATCAAACTGGTTCGCTAAGATTTCCCTCCCTTCAGGCAAATCTTGAGTGGTGGTCACACAGAAAGGAACAAGTTTTGCTAGGCTTGGCCAACCGCCACGCTCATGGTGGCTAACATAACCCCAGACAAGAATGATCACAAATTATACTTCAATTAATCTGTTGCTGAAATTTTACAGATAGGAGGTCGATAAACTAGCCAGCAAGAATCAGGGTGAACAATATACTTCGGCGGTTCTGTAGTCGCACTATTTCCAACTTGTTTCACTCTATGACAGTAAGAAAAAGCACACAATTGTGTTTGGGATGTGGTCGGTTATCATGTCTTTGAATTTCCCGTGGAGCAGTCTGCTGGCAGTGAACAAGAATGGCTGCTGGAAATTTATTTTCCAAAGGCCTTTACCCCAACGACCGCTCAAACATGTCGGTATATCACCTATTAAGAGTACAATCATAAAAACTTTTCTCCACCGCTATGGTAAGCGGTCGGACTGGGCGTTGCGTCATATTTTTATTGAAGAGGCTTTGCGCCTTATGAAAACGAATTACAGCGGTGAGCTCAACCTAAGGTAGGCAAATGAGTTTAGAATAAATATTCATGTAAAAATTTCAGCCGTTACCAGGCCTTGTTCTCTGCGTAATTCCTTCCCCGGATGCTTGCTACTACCTTACCATATCGGACCAAGTGTTTTACATATAACGGTTCTCGGTGGGTATAGCCAGCGTGTTCCGTCCAACTACCCTTTATGGTAGCCAGAAACCAAACTCACGTAGTTTACAGCAAACAATAACCTCCAATATTAGAGAGCGCAACGTTCATGCACCTTGACCCTTCGGCCAGTAATAAGACCTTCGCTGTATTTAAGGAAAACTTAATCAACACAGATTTTGCAATCAGTTATTGGACCGTGGATGCTCTGAACGAAACTTTCTCATATCGAATGTTGTAGTTCATAGGTCTCTAACCACCAGATAGTTTTCCATGACTATTCGTTTATTAGCAGTTACCTTTTCCGTGCATCATAAAAATTCGGATTCTGCGAAACATTTGCTAACCTATTTTGGTGATTCTCACATGCTTGTGGTTTGTCACAACAGCTTCCCCTGCCGCTGCTACAAACGTCATATGACGATCCAATTCCACATTTGATCTTTTTGACCGAATAGTGTGATAGCACGCAATTTCAGTTAGTGTTTTAACGATTTTAAATGAGATGACTCTGCACTATTCGGTTCAGCTTTCCACAGGAACTGCATTGGTAAGACTTCGCTGTAACAGGAGTCGCTTCTCAGATGCTACCAGTAGCACCTAAGAAGACTCGAAAACCAGCTCGCTGCAACAGGAAGCTTAATGTGGCAGCAGTATTCTAGTGCGGTGAGTGGGCCACGATTTTCAGCTGGTGGTTTCCACAACGATAGACTGATTCGATCAGTGAAACTGTCCTTTGAATGCCGCACTGCGTCCATTTTTTATTGGCAGATCGCGTGTCTTCAGCTGACGAGAAGGTAATCCAAACAGAACCGTTAAGCTAGTCTTTCCGGATTCCACTTCTTTCACTTGTGCGGTAATGCACTCTGATTTTTGAATGTCCACAATAAAAGCATGCACGAGGAATCCATGTTGGTGATTCTAATGTTACTAGAAGTAGAGTTTTGCCACCCCTGGGGCCCTGTCAAGTCGGAGAACGGTAATTTCTTATGGGGCCTTGGTGCGCGAAAATCAGGAGACTCGTGGGCTATACGGAGAAGAGTATAGATCTACTCTTGAGAGCATGAACACCGAGGAGACAAGGGCTACATATCGGGATCAAGCCTACGTGTACTTAGTGGCCGCATACAGTTTGGTCCATTTGTAACCGTTGGTCTGAGGAGGAAATCCCTCATATTCACATTCTGTAATCTTCGGCTAAGGTAGATGAGAACCACCTGTGCATTGGTGTTTTCTCCTGAGCTTTGCAGTTTCAATTTCATCGTGTGGGTATGGGTAACTGTGGAGCGCACGATTTTCGGCACGCTGTATTCTGTGTTCATCTTGTGCAGTGTGTGTGGCGCAAGCGACAGCCACACAAGTCACTTTCAAGCTCAAGCACATGGATCGCATTCTGATGTGCGCATGATGCACAGCAAATTCCGCAGCCTCGATTATCGATCACAAACACGAACAAATCGTACGGCGCAAAAACCACGCGGCCAATAGCAAGCAAGCAGCGCTATTGTGAACCAGACAGCTTGAATCAGGCTGGCCCTGAGGTTGACTGGTTTGTAAACGGCCTCATTTAGATGTCGACACCGGTTGGGATATATTGTGGAGACCTCAGTTCATGCGTGGTAGGAAGCAGAGATGGGAAGCTAGGTCTTCTCGAGAACGATCGGCATGAAAACCTGACTCCGTAAGTTCACTGGTGCTTGCTATCGTTTGACGTTGTTCAGATCGGCTGTGACGCTCCATGACCAGCACTCAAAAGCTGGTAAGGTGACTGAAGAACACATTGGGAACGCACCAAACACAATATGGTGCTTCACCCATCTGATTGGGAATCAATTCGATAAAGATATGTTCTCCTATAAGGTGTCGAAAAACTCCCATGGAGACATCGTCATTAATGTAAGCTCCTTCACCGTATATACTTTGTTCAAGATGAGTAACGGACAGAAGTTCGTGGTTGTACAATTGGTGGCAATGATTATTGGGGAACTAAAGATGCTTGCGGAAAAGTCCTCAAAACCACATGCTGTGGATCACATTGTACTTAACACACCTGTTTTCTATGGCGAACGCGAAAGGAGTTCGTTAGTTATGGCCTGCCGAATCGTCGGGATCGAGCGTATGCTCTTGGTGGATGATCTAATGGCGGGTAGATCATTTTTCTATATAAACGCACCGTTACCCATCAGTTGCTACCTTACATGCTGCCAAGAATTTCGCAAGTCCTAATGACATCAAGCAATATAGGAATGTAGCTTTCGTAATTGTGGAACACACGTGCGCACAGGTGATGATCTGTACGCTGAACAAGGAACAGATTATGGTCTGCTCAACCGAATACGACCGCAACCTAGGTGCATATGCATTTGACACAGTTTTACTGAATCATTTAAAACGTAAAGTAAGGTATCTCGATAAATTTCGTCACCATTTGCACACTCAGTTCGACTTGAAAGGAAGAGAATTGGAGGGACTGAAAGCTTGTCAGAACAGCACACTTGATCCATGTGGAGATATGCTGATATCTATCGACCAAACAAAGGTCACAATAGAACGCCAAACGTATCAGGTAAGCTTATGATATGTGTTGCTTATGGGGTTTGCATTTTCTTGTCCAGCCCCTTCTAGATCGTTTCCAGGAACTGCTGAAGACGTGTTTGGCTCAGTCGACTTTGACGGTCGACAACATACACTCAGTGGAATTATTTTGTGAGACAAGATACAAGCTTATCTTGCACGACATCGTCAGTCGTGTATTTGTTGGTAAAACAGTTTCCACGATACCTTTGGAGGTAGCCATTGCATATGGATGTGCTTTGAACGTAAGTTGGGGTTAACAATAAATGGTGATACAACATTGTTATTCTGAAAAATAACATTAGGGAATAAAAACTAGCCACTAGATATCACATAACCCCGGAGTAAGCGGATGAGGAGAAACCACACACGAGCATGTTGAGTTGTTTCCAGTCCATAACGTGTTGCGAAACAGCGCTAGTTTGTCTCTGTTAACTCCCAAGACATTCCACTAGTTTTCTCACTCTGGCGACCGAAATGAAACAGTATAATTAAGTTTACGATTCATCTCTGAATAAAAGTATTTTTTGGTGAAAACCATGAGTAAAATGGACGTTTTTATCAGTATTACACTGGATCGAGTCCAAATGCAGTAGTAGTAACTCAACGTTCAAGTGGAACCTAAGGTTGACGGAAACTCGGGGACTGTGTATATCTGATGAGCCCCAAATTGGGTGAAACCGGTCGTGGGCTGTCGACGTGTGTTCAGCAACCTTATGAGTAGTGTATTGCGTCGAATAAACAACTGCTTTTCTTACATATCGTTTTATTTAAATATGGTGTGTTATTCCGAAGTGAATATTCGTTAAATCAGTCGGTTAGGCTATTACAGAGGGGACTGGGATTCCGGATGGAGAAAGGTCTCTACACTAGACGCGTATGATCAGCTCCATGAATGCGTACTGTTGTGAGCCATTAATAACGATTTGGGGTCAAGTTTAACCCCACCTTTTCCATGATGAGGACTCATTCTAGAATATACTATCCAGAAATGACCACTACATGGTGATTTAACCGTCATTTGAATGCAATAACTACTCTTTTATTCTTTTGGTTTCCATTTATGTCTTGACGATGTTCCGGGACTGGAATTATCGCAAGTGTTCCTCGAAATACCCATTTTATTTTACAGGCAGCAGGATATGCGTTAAAGTCTGTCCGGACCGAACCAAGATCACCGTTTCGTCCATCCACTAGGTTGTCGAAAGTGGATCTGATCAAGTGCAAAACAATCAACGTAAGCAGCAAAGAAATGTTATCATTTTTGTTTGTTGTAGTTCACTATTCTATAGCCTTTTCGAGTGAACCGGTTACAAGTTCGACCAAGCGCGAACACTGTAACCGAATAATTTAGGTTCACGTAGTTGAGTTTGTCCATCCTTTATTCTCCCGTTCGACCTGCTGGCGCTTGTCAGGTATGGTGGCGCATGACACCGCGCAACTGAAAGGTCAGCTATTCCTCCCGTTATTCAAAGACGGTTATGAAGCCTTTTATTTCTATTTGACTAAATTTTTCAGGCTAATTTGTGAACAAGGATACATTCTTTGTAGCCAGTCAACTTTTGTAGCTTCATTCCAAAAAGCTACCAGAGGTGGCTAGTCCAACTATAAGGACATAGGCCTAATCTTAGTCATAACTTGACAATCCGGCCTAACGTCTGACGCATTTATGAGAGCATTAAGCATGATTTTGACCAGATAGCGTCAAGCATTCCGCCAAAAGACTGTGGCGGTGTTCCTTGAACACAAAGAAGCCTTTGATTTCATGAGAAGGTACACTTGGCCAACGACAAATACCCTTGAAGTTCTTGAAATCCTCTGTTCTCTGTAGTACCCTGCTTCAAGTTCCGTTAGAGGTTGAAACTAGCTATCAGGAATTTCCCCTACAATTACTGAGGTTGAATGTGGCGGCGACCTCCCCAAGTTTTGTGAAACTTGTCCCCCCCCTAGCGGACTGTGAATCTGGAGAGGAGGTCGGTGTAATTAGGCCGTCCGGACTACATTATTATGTTATTTGGCTTTCAAGCGTTCATACGAACTACCTCCGGAATTGGGCATGAAATTTAAGCCGTCAGAATGTGATGTATTTCTTCAGAACTTGTGAAAAACTACAAAACGAGAAGCTTCAGTGTGTCGATAGCTTTGCTTATCTTGATGACTGTATGAGACAAGTCATCAGAGCGGTATTCGCCGAATTGCGTCATGTTTGACAACACCAAACTTCTGGAAAGCTATTCTTTTTCGAATAATCTCAGACGTTCCTGTTTATATGAAATGATTGCTGTGTCGATTCTTCCCTCACTAGATATTCATTCTTAGATGCTGCCTAGTCAAGTTCATTTTCAAACCCGTTTTCTTGAACTGTTATTAGCCCTCATTTGTCGTTCGACCGATCTCCTCTGTGCACTATGCTCGGACTTAACCAAACCTTCGTGAGACAGTACTAGTGCGCACGACCTCTGGGTCCGTGTATACGTTGTTGATGGTGGCAGTTGAATGCCAATGAGAAGGGGAAAGCCCCTCGCTTCGGCTTTTGTTAGCAAACACGAACTAGGCAGTTGCAAGCCATTAGACACAAAAGTAAACATCCCATCTGCACAGAGTTTTTGAAAAGTGAACATTCCCATGCGTCCTCTGGAGCATTCCCGGACGTTCGCTGACTGTTAAACAATAGTAAACAAACACTGCAAAACGGTTCTATAGTTCCCGTAATAACCTTCACCCTTCATCAGATGCGGGGGTGGAGCTTGTCCATCAGACCATAGGCTACTCGCATGATTCATCAATAGTATATATCGTTACATCAGTTGTTCATTGCTCTTTTGTCATGTGTGCACCACTTGTGCTGGGTAAAGTATTCACTTTCAGTCATCTGAAACACATTTAAATGTTGTACTTAGCTCACAGGCACATCCAACAGGCTATCCGGTTGAAGCTTGAACGCACGCACAGCCAACTGATGTGGACGTTATACTCAGCCCGTACGTCGAACCAGCCACGGACATTTGCGTCACGAAAAGTGCACGCTAGAGGAGCAAGGCTACGAGGTCATCCGGCCTTCTAGACAATGCCACACCCAGGACATGCATTCAGTCAACCGCTTTGATGTGAGCCACACGAGTTCCCTAAGACTCCCCCGTCAATCTGAACAGGCCTGTGTCATCCATGCTTGCCTCATTAAGTTTGCTATATAGGTCACTGTGCACCGATCGGTTAGCTATCCTCAATCAGGGCACGTTTTCACCTTACTCTTCTTGTTTCTTGCCGTATGGACTGTTTTATTGAGGCCCGGCAAATTTTCTCCCAACTAACTGTGATCAAAGGCGACAACCTGATCGCATATTAAACAGAAAGCATTTCACGCTAGAGAAGCATGGAAGGCGTTGTTACTTTCCGGCAGGATTTTGGTTTATTTTTTTTAGAGGGGCACAGATAAGCGATATTAAAACACTCTGGGTTTGTTACAATTGTTTATCCCAGATGAATATTGTAGCTTCAGGATTCTCATTTCAAAAAGCTACGGAATTTTTATGGACGTATAATTTCTAGAAAGAAATTGAAGCCCAAGCGCAACACACTGGGGAAGTATGGTCCAGACTGAATAAACTGAAAGGTGAAATATTTCAAGCAAATAGTACGATAGCCTCGTGGGCCGAATTTGCCTACCTAAAAGACGTGTGCTATGCAGCAAAGAGGGACAGTGCCTCGATGGATGCGTGGCTTGAAGAAAACAAATCATCCCGCCAGATCGAACAGTTTGATGCAAGAATTACCGAGTTTTCCGGAAAAATGCAAAAACACAGGCAGAAACAGTCGGAGATCGAGAAAGTGTGGGTGAGTTCATTGTGTTTAAAATGATAGAGTTGCGCAACACAAACGTTGTTAGCGAAAGCTGTGGACATCAACTGCCACAGTGAAGCAAATCAATGTATTTGATAAGATATTGCCGAAAAAGAATTGCCATGAATCCGAAACACCCTGGTTTTGTGAGGGCACAAGTGTGTTTGATGTGAAGCAATGGAAGTTAACTGACGACGTCATCAGAACAAAGCACGGTGGGAGAAAGTTTGATTCCCTTGATTATCTCCAAGCCGAAACACCAACTAGTGCGTGTGAGAATGTAGAGCAGGTTACCGCAGCGTTTTCAGGTTCGCATCATTACTGTCCGGACATTTTTCTGCCCGGTATTAAGAATGCTGTTTCGACGAAACTGAAAAAAATCATTGTGACTTCTTGCTGACGCACTGGATTGCATTATTCCTTATTCTCTAGGCATCGGATCGTTACCTCTATTGTTTGTCGTGAACTACGTCATGAGTGAAAATGTTTCAAAACAGCTCTGTTCCGCTTTACTGAGACCCACAACTTCGAGCCTTTTGGCGAGGAACAAACACTTCTCCGGGAGATCGTCGGTAGCCTGAGGAAATTTGAAAATTTCAATGGATATTTTGTTCTTTAAGTAAAGCTGATCTATGTGGAAAGGTTGGGAGGCACTGTACAGCTATTTTATCCTTTTTAAGAATCATTGGCAGTGCGTGCCAATGAAGCTTCGAAGGGTTTCGAACCCGTGATATCCTGGTTAGTAGTTTGAACACCTAACCGTTCGTCCAAGAGCGGCTGATCATCGGTGGGATTAACTCATCATTCGTGAAGCCAGTTAACTTGTGTGAAAAAGTGATCTGGATCCCGTGACTGAAGGATGAGTGGCGCTTTACCCTGTCTAAGTGGGAGTTATTCGCACAGTTGATTGGTCACTAGTGGCTGAACACTTAACTGTTCAAATTCTAACCTTAAGGTCGAAGATTCGAGACTCTCAGGAGTTTCGTGCAATGCGCACTGCTGGTGATTCACAATAAGGATGAAACAGCTGTACAGTGCTTTCGACTTTTCAGCATAGATTGCCTCCAATGACAGGAGGAAATCTTCACTACAAACTGGAGATCTTTTGTTTTAGATAAAGAGCACTCATTCTCTTCTGCTACACGGAGCGAACAAAATGAGGCAAGAATTACAGATGGGACTGTGATTTACTAGTACTTTAGTTTCCAATTCAATGTTATGTTGTAGAGTTAATCCGTTTCCTATCGGATCCCTCGTATGGAGAAATAACATTCAAGGAAATATGGATCTCAAAAATTTTCTCTTCAGTATCTCTCAACTTAAAGGTTTTTGTGAAGGACAATGTTGTGTACACAACGAGAAACGCAGTGAACCGTCCACATCGTTTTGTCCTTCAGGATGTTTCCAAGAAAATTGTTAATCTGAAGAGAAATGACGCAGAAGACGCTTTGTTTTTGGGTGAGATGATCAATCGCAGGCAGGATTAACTTGATAATGATTAAGCTAAGCTTCTTTGCTATGCAATCTACTGATACGGGGCCGTGTTCGCCTATTCTGCGTGACACGTCTTGTAGTATAACCGGCATGCAAGAGGACAGACTGGTGCTGGAAAACTGATAGTATATATATATATAACCCAACTTTCTGTGCATACCAGTGGTAGAACAGTTTGTGTACGTCTTCCGGTTACTACCGTATGCATACTTGAGTGTCTTATTCGGGGAGAATACAGTCCCAATACAATAGGCAGAGGGCACTGGAACGGTTATCGAATCGTCATAAGATGTTCCAACATACCATCAGTATCGGTAGATGATCTTGAAACCTCAAGCTAGACGGTATGTCGTTTTTTTAACCTAATCGTGCACTCCATTTTGATTAGTCTTCTGGTGTAGAATCTCTTGAAAAGAAGCTTGGCTCTGCCCGAACTCTGATCCAATCCTGGTCACAACTAGCCTACCTGCGAGCGGTTTACTCTGAAGCGTTTAACTATGTGCAGGCGATGTCTGAGTGGTTGAAAAACAATAAAGCCCAAATTAGCGTGGAGGATCTTCACAGGCAGTTGGCACTTCTGAACAGTAAAACAGAGTTTTTCAAGCAACGACAAGAAGAGGAAGAACAAAGGGAACGAAGTCGTGTAAGTTCCGTGGAAGATGCCTAAGTTTCATTTCCCACACAAACAATTGAGATTTTCTCTTCTCATCAGTCTGATGCCCCCTGATAGTGCTGTTTTTGTACTAAGCTTACTTGTCTTGGAGCAATTTCCGATTAGACGTCATATGTAAGGTCAGTGCCACTGGTGGCGTTTTTTTTAATCAGGGTTAATTAGCTGTGCATATCCCTGGCGACTATGGGATTTGTAGCCCAAACGTGCAGGACTTGCGTATTGCCGCTGGTTCACGAAAGCACACTGGGCGCATCTTAATTATCGTGCCGCGGAAGTAATGATTTGTTTTGCCGAACTCCTCAACCGACCACACAATAAGTTAGTTAGTGATGCCAATCGATTGGCCCGTCTGTCAGCAGTTCCTTCTCAAGTGACACCATGGGCGCTTGAAACCTGCGAACCAACTCTTTTGATTAGTAGTAGATGGTTGGGCGATTTGTAGAATCCAGACCACTGTCTTTTGAGCGGTCCACTTCCTGTCCTCACACATTTATTCCACAGGAAAGAAAGGAAACAGCTGATTCACATTAAGAGTGAACTTCGATCGTACCCGATTATAGCAGTGAGGGCTTCCTGCAAACCAACTCATAGCTTTTTCTATGCAATATCCAACTACATTTTGACGACATGGAGATTAGGCTTTTGTGCCATAGACAGTACATGTTTTCCTAAGCAGAATTGCGACTTGTGTGGATAGTTCATTATATTTCCTACGCTGGAAGGCAATCTAACTGAATATTAGTTGAGTACGCCGATATCTAATGATTGCTTGGTGGCCGAATGATGTAAATATTGTTTTATTATCTTAGGTTTTTAAGTCTCCAAGAGGCATGCTGTTCCTGCTGTTGAGCATTTAAGCAAGAAAAGCAGGAACAAATATAGTTGCACAAATGTCGAAAGGTTATCAGTAGATTGGACAGAGCCTCCTCGGTGGTGCCCCGAATGCATATCTGCATTCTGTTTGATAGCAAGTGCACATCAATTTTTCTATAAACGACACTTTTGAGAAGCAGGCTACTCTGTCATGGGTTTAAACAATGTTCCCTCCATACTAAGGCCACCTTTATAGTACGAAGGGATTTGGTCACTTGTTGAGTTGGTTACAAATGTGCGGTGTTGCTTTTTGCATCCCTAATATTTGGTCGCTAAATTATCACCAGTTATTCCTTCCACAAATGGCTACCCTGCACACCAAACTGGTTCGGGGGCTGAGGACCGCTGTTTATGAATTGATATGCATGCTCGCCATATTATGAGCGTGCATTCCACCGCTTTGAACATTCACGTTTGCATTCACAGTTACTAAATAGGCTTAACGAGAAATTGAACATCATGCGATCCCAACTGGAGAAATTGCGATCTTTACCAGATTTGGTGAATTCGATAGTTGATGCAGACACTTTCATGGCTTCGGTTGAGAGGAGCTGGCCTCAATTTGCAGCCGCCAGTCTGTCAAATCTCACCGCAGAAAATCTGAAGCTGGATGATTGGTGGAGGGGCTTTGTGAACACGGTGGAAAAGAAAGTAAGTGAATTTTGCTCAGCAGACATTTAGGCTTCTTTTGATTCAATTAAAAATCGGGAAAGTCTCCATCCGGGAGTGAGAGGCCAACTTGCGACCATCCGGTATTGGCGTTATACGTACGGTTCAGCTACACACTGAAATGAAGCACTCCAAGCATTTGGATTTAGGTCGTGGACTGAGGAATTCCAAAGTAATGCAGTTCCATCACCTCCGTGATGAATGACAGCCCCTAATAGGTCGTACGGAAAAAGAGGTTACGAGGGATCTATTCGGAATTCATATAACTGGAACTTCACATGGTCAACTATTGTGATACGAGCATATATTGAACAGTTGCAAAAACATTCAAGCAAATGACATAAGAGAATTTAGTTAATGTTCCGCTACAATGAACACGACCACTACAGCCTGGCTATAGAGACCAAAAAAGTGTTCACTGAATCGGGTGCATTACTGAAACCTAAGCAAGATGTTTTTAGATGAAAACCTTGTTAAATTCACGGTGGACAACGGAGATGCTGAACGATTTGTCTACCATAAGCCGAGCCATCACAAAAAAGAACAAAAGTTTTAGAGATCGTGCAACGGTTTTCTCAAGGCTACAAATGCAACGCTGTAAAGATATCAGTCTTGCCACGAACCTGCTTAAATACCGTACAATGTGTAACGGACTCAGCAGAAACAGACTGTGCGAGATCATAGTTGATTCGGATGCGGCGTGCAGAGCACCGAAACGGGGCCCGTTAAATAGCTGTATGATTGACAGGTTCGATATGAGACATCTCAAAGCTTCATCCCGTCGTAACATCACCCTTACTTCCAGTAAATTCTTCTAGAAAAGCTGAGGATGACTTTTTCATACAAACGAGTAGTGGTCAAAGAGACTACTTCGTATATTCCTCCTTGTTCCCCAGTGCGGAATGCTTAGTACTGAAGCTTGTTTGGTACATAAACCCAATCAGAAATCTTCAGTTTCCCAAAAACAATCCATTGAAAATTAAGAAAATCCATCTCAATACTGAGTCTTGGTTGCAGTTTGCTGCTGCGCTTTCAGTAGACTGCAGATTTCAAGACGTTAGTCCATTAATTTCCATGGAATCCGCAGGATTAGTGATTCAGTGAGTTCAAAGTGATTCCTTATCGCTGGAGTTCTAGCGTTAAAATGAAGGCACAAGTTTTGCGTACCACAGCGGTACAACCAGGAGTACATTTTCGTTAGTGTAGTTGACACTATTTCGCACTGTATGGAGTATATTGATGTTCTCCTACTGACATGCACTAACGACTGTATGACATAGGATCACTCCATTTGCAGCTGACTGTAGCACTAAGCAACTCCACTTCGCCGACCAAAAGAACGGAAAAACCTCTCGATTGTCTTCCACCGAGATGTTTCTCCAAAGACAGTGTACATGTGTGAAGCCTACAGTTCCATTATCGCCTACCGGAAGCGGAATTCGAGCAGAATATCAAAATCCGACTGGCTGCGTTCGTTTGCTTTGTTTGTTGGATAATAGACTCGTGTCTTAAGATAGTCCAGAGGATTTCAGCTTGCAGACGAGTTTTGTGAGTTCAGTATATTCAGTTCTAGTATAGCTGTTGCTTCAAACGAGAGAGTACTTGGAGTGTACAACCAAAATTGACCTCATCCGGGATGATTCTCCCTAGAGAAGTACGACTGGAATGGTCCCTTTGGTTTTATAATCTGTTCACACATTTGCAGCTAATGGACTCAATAACCGAAAGACTGGGAAGAACCAAGGCTGAGATTGCTAAATGGACGCAATGTACCGACACATTGATTCGCCGGGCCAAATGCACTCTTGGTATTTTGGAAAAGTGTCTGGAATCCGAAGCACAGAAGCGCAGCATAGCATCCCTCACTCTTGCATTACAAAATTTCAGTGAGCAGTGGAATTTAATTCTGACTGAAAAGGAGCTAGAAGATCGGAAACAAGTAAGAAACCAATTTTGGTTTAATTCCATGTTTGCATGATTTAGCATTCTCAAGAGTGCTTTCTGCATGTCTGTCATTTTTTATACCTGATCCGATCGAGTCATTTTGATGTAGGTCACTATTCACCGAATTGCTTTCTGACGGTTTCGGTCTGCCCAAAAGTGGTAAGGCAGTTCACCAACTACTCTCACTTGCACAATAATTTTGTTCTAATAGGGACTCTGCTGAATCTAGCATAAATCTCTCGTCTACGACCGACTTCTCAACTGAATGTGTTTCACAAGGATGCCTCATGTTTCAGCTGGTAGGATATTCCAGATATCGCGTTTTCTAAACCTAACACACTATCCATAAGCAGCTTGCTAAAAGCTCTTCGGCAGCTCACGAGTGGTTTTGCCCTTCTTAGGACTCATCAGTTAGTCGCAGTAGCCGGGGTTCTCTCAGTCTTACGTATTGTTAAAATACTGATGGTGATAGGACGGTACTGACACTCCACAGCACTCCACAGCAGTGCCCACAACAAGTGGGCGATGGACGTAACTATTCTTTTTGAACTTTGTGAGTGAAGCTTTGGTGGAAAAGGTCCCAAATCCATGTGGGTGGAGCATCTTACGGATGGCGTGGTAGATGATGTTGTTCTCCTTTATCTTTAATTAGTGTCGCATATTGTGGATGAAACATTACTTTGTTTTCCGAATGTGCTTTGAAACTTCGAAATATTTGGCTTTGCTGTGAAAACGAGTCGAAACTATTATGACTTCGGAGACGGCAGGTTATCTGTTTGCAACTGTCGACCAGTACATCTACTTGGGAAGTTAGAAAGTTGTATGCCAGTATTCTGGGACTGCCGACAAGATACCTGACCGACTTAGCGAAGCCATTTCACGCTTAAAGTAACCTTAGGCCTTCTTCCGTCACCCCCTGAAAGACTTCAGACTGCCGGTCAAAAAAGCTCATGTTGTTTTTATGCAATCCAACCTTTGCAGCAGTTCGAAGAAGGTATAGAAAAGCTCTCGTTTTTCAACCACAACTTCCTCTTCCCCTTTCATGAGACAAATGTGTGCAGTGGTAGCCAGTCACGACCAACCTAGCGAAAACTACTGTTTACGCTGAATGGGCTATACTCTCCGAATGCCGGTCGACCATAGTCTGAAAAGCCTTAGTCAGGCTGGAAGCGAACGTGAGATGGCCAGCCAGTGATAAATTCTTGGGTTTCAGAGGCGTTCATCGCGCAATGGAGCTAGCTTAGCAAATTCCCTTATGGATTACGAAGAAGCTGATATCACTGGTTGGAGTGATTTCCGACAGGAAAACATGTTGCAGTTACCAGTGAATTTGAATTTACAAATTCGCCAACCTAACTCAAGACAAGTCTTGCTCTCTGTTTTCGGTTTATCTAACTCCAGTAAGTAGCACCTCCACCCTCACCTTCATTTTGGCGTAAATCTTGCCCATGGTAACCAACTGAAAAAAAAACATTTGGAGGTGGTTACTCAACAATGAAAATCGTGTTACTGATGATAATATTCTGAGCGAACTTAACTGTATGCCTCTATTCACCGTACATGCCTGAACACTTACGTAACTGCTGATGTGAACCTGCTTCACAGAAACCACTTCCGAACAAAAACAGAAAGTTAGCAAATCAAAGATGGCACAAAGTCTTGCTTTCTTCTGCTCAAGGCATCCAGACTTAGTTCTCATTAGGAATGCGGGGACGCAGCGAATGGTACGTAGTGTACATTGGATATTCTGCAAATGTTATGGTCAGTTGAGTGTCCATAGCTGTTCCGAAGAGGTTACTGACTGAGGTCCACATTAACCTGATACATTTTGTGTGTTTCCAGAATTTGGGAACAACACAAACAGGTAGAGTAATCGAAGAGGCACTCAATGCAGACTAAGACTGCATTGCACCATCAGTATCAAAAATATTTTTAAAAAAATCCCAAAAGCATTGGAGCAACTAACGTGGCCATTAGTAGACCAGATAGATGGTAATGAATTTCGATCATGAACGAGGTAGATTAACAATAAAAAACTTCTTGCGCTACTTGCAGATTGAGGTGAATTCGTAAGAGGTAGGGTCCAAACGAAAGCTCTAAGACTCAAGTCACCTCTCTTCTGAAGAAACTCAGAGGCCGCAGCAGTACGTTTACACATCTCTTTGAGAACTTGAAGTCTAGTTGATCTTCTCTTACACGTCTACACTTTTTTCCTGAAATCCATAAAACAATCTGTCTTTATGACCAAGTTTCCTTGCCTCGCCGCAGCTCCGGAACACCTCCACTCAAACTTAATGACTGAATGCTGGTGTCCTTGAAAACTAAGCACCTGTGTAGCTCTACCCTGTATTGTCGCATTAGGCGTACACTTTGTGTTGACTTTACTGGTGCTTGATCAGAGTACTCAACTGCATAGTGATGATGCCTCCTCGACTATGGACGCGGAAAGCTTGCCACCTATTTGCCAAATTCGGCGAAAAGCTCAACGGAAATCTGATCAACCACCAATGAAGGTAACCGAGCTTCCACTACTTCGATAGAAAATGTCGACTTTCAATCCCGACACAAACATTTACAGGCATTGTCGGGTACTAAAAATGGGATTTCACGGATCAGATACGCGGGAACTGTTACGATCCTCATCGAAGTATGCCAGTGGGACAGATCTAAGCTTTTGATACCCGAAGTGTTCGAAGTTCGGTGGCTTTGTACAGCTAACAGGAACGTTGTCCTTGACCTCAAGGCGACTATACTCTGGAACGGCATAAACATGTTCCACAACTACCAGGTGTTGACACTGCTCCGAAGCAACGACTGGCAGTCAGAACTTCCCACATGGTGACTCAACACTGGATCTGGCAAGTGGCTTCATAATTAATTTGGAGGCTCGAATTTTTTTTCGGGTTGGTGTCATTAATTGACATCTCAAGTCGCTAGTTACCTATCTCCCTAGATGACACAGCCATCCTCAGCTGCTAGAATCCTAGCATCGTTCTTGAGCGTAATATTTTCAAATTGTTAAACGAATCAGTCTACTCGGACATCCGTCAAGGGCGTCTCTTTGTAGAAATCCAACCCCCCAAAATGTTGTCCACATATGTGATTACTTTGATTTAATTTTGGGGGGAAATTTCATTGATGAACGTCCCCATGGAAGAGACTACCCTACATCAAAGTCCACTTTTGATTGTTCCCTTGATAAGACCTCTCCAAAGCGGGTCAACCGGACAATATGTTGCATTATGATACTTCAGTATCCAAAAGGCAGGTGTCTACACCTTAGCATACAACAGATATGGAACTTTGAAATTTAATTATACCAAAAGGACGGGTTTAACTGTGTTTAAAAATTTTCAGCATCCTGATTAACTACTTTTTAATCATAAAGATGCGAAAAGCACTCGCTGAAAAGCTGATGGACGCTCAAAAGATGGTACAGAAGTGGTCAGCTTCCGGATGTTCCAAGGACCTGATTAGCAATGCGAAAAATCTACTCCTTGAAGTTGAACGGATAACATCCAGTGTGCAGGAACGCAGCTCATCAGAACTCCTTAAAGAGTCGCAAAACTTTGACGAACGATGGAAACGTATTTTGGTCCAAAAAAACGAAGAAGTTCAAGAACGAGTAAGCAAACATTCCCCTCAGCAATCTCTCGAATATTTGTGCACAAGTTTTGAAATTTAAAAAAGTCTGCCAAATCGAAATGTTACGTTTTTCGAGTCGAAACGATCGAATCGAAGTAACTGACATTTTGGCGAACTCTGTTAGTTCTTCCATGTTGTTCTCGGTCAATCTCGTGTAGTTAGAACTCCTAAATCACTTTACATCGAGAATTGCTCCGAAAGAAATGTAGAGTGTGTACGCATCATCATATGCTTGATGGCACCTTTAACGGAAAATATCTCCCGTCACTTACCCTAATTATATCCGATATTACTCAGACAGATGCCTTTCAGTACACAAACACCGTAGTAATTAGTGAACGAGGTTCCTACTGCACCCATTCGGACCACTTCGTCGTCTCGTCTCAGATTGTAGCACCCTGTATTACGCAAAAATAATAGAATTATTCGTGAGAGTACCGATAAATATGTAGGTCAAGATTTGAGTGAAAGCCATCGTCATCATCATCATCATCATCAACGACGGCAATGTGAGATAAGAGCGCTGGTGCTCCACCGCAGTTTTAAGGATGGACCTACGGAGATACCGCTGAAAACGAGGTTAGGAGTAGAAGGAGAACGAGTGAATGAAAAGGTAAGAAGGGGACGTCAGCAGTAACCTGATTTTGCTTACTCGCTCTGCTTTGTGCAGCAAGGTACCCCGGCTGATGGCACCACACGACAGCTGATGTGACATGTAAGAGTAATCGTTAATGTTAAATGTACCGTCGTACGTAGGTTGGGATACTGCCAGGCCTAGACAGGATTGAATGAAAGACTCTCATGATAGTGCAAATAGTGCAAAAAACAGTGAGTCTAACTATACTTCAGCACTTGGTTGAAGTCTGTCGTGCGGATGGTGTTGGAAATTTTCCCAGTGCTAGGAAAAACGGTCGCAGAGAGTGCGGTCTTATCAATGAACTTTATCCTGAATACAAGGCATCCACACATCACGCAGTTGTCAGCAATGGATACCTTTTAGCTGCAGAGCTACCAGTCTGTGCTGTATGGATCAGAAACCATCTGTGAAGTCTTTTCGGAAGATCTTTTAATGAGAATGCTGTTTATTAGGCAGTACGAATAGGCTTTTCTATTAAAAACAGCCGGAAGGTTACCACTTGCAAAGTACATAATATATGGAACAGGCTGTTCGTCCCCGAGGCACCAGTCAGTACGTGGTCACATGATGTGATGTTTCCGTGATTGAATGACGAGTAGCGTTATGTCCTGTCTAGTTGACAAGTAATCGAATCTTTGATCAGCCGCTCGTGGCCGAACCGCCAAGCGTCCAACCTCTCACTTGAAACTCTTTGAGTTTCGTGAGCTTCTGAGGATTCCCAACAAGGATGAAAGAGCTGAACAGTACCTCTCAGTTTTCCAGCATTTACTAGATTTATTGATCGCATGAAACCTCTATTGATAATGGATAGAATCGTTTTGGGATGCGTGTTTCGCACATTCCATTAACAGTACATGTCTTATTAACTGCTTGCGGGTACAAATGCATGTCATTTCAGTTCTAAAATGCAGAGTTTCTTGGATTTGCTGTGTAGCTAACAGGCCAGGAAACAAGTTACGACCCACTGGCATTGGGGTATCGGTGATATGAGGTTTTTTATTTAATAATATCGGTTTTTTGGTCAGTCGACCTTGACCACATTGGTCAGGTGTGCAGCTTGTGAGATTCAATTAGTTATGTTAGAATCGGTTGCTGACCTATTTAGACGTCCTGAATTCTTTCCTTTGAGTGTAATTCATTCTCTCTCGACTTCCCCTGTCTAGGCTTGGGCAACCTGGCAGTATCCCAGCCCTCGTGCAACCTTCGGGTGGCATGGCAGTTAGGCACCGAAAGGGTGCTACAGCTGAACGATTTTTTTCGAATTCATTCAATTGAACAATTTTATAATTACCAGCAATACATTTGGTATTTGAACTCCAGTTGTCAGTGGTAAAGTTGTGATCGGATCTCGAGGATTGGATCACACGGGCGCTTTCGTCAGTCCCTTCAAGTGGGTGTATAGGATCGGTCATCTGCTCTTTTAATGAGATGTTCTAGGCTAACTTCTCCATGCGACTATCCACATAGGCGGATTGACACCTATATGAAAATCTGGGGTGGCAACACGGTACTATGAGAGGTTGGAACGAATCAAGTCGTTTAGTTTATTAACCCCCTTCAGTGAAGGGATGCTACAACCTTGCCACTTCTTAAGGAAATTTTCCATGTTTGGTATGAGAAACTCTTCGGTACATACCATTCTAACCCCACAGTGTGGACCCCTCTGAAGTCTGTGAATGGCCAGAACATCAGAGTACCTAACGACAGGTCCCTTCGGTGCAAGCATGGCTTGCACGTGGTTTTGCGCGCACACTCTCGCAAGTCATTGAACGAGATGGGCTAACTGCGGCAAGCCAAATGGGATAGGACATGGGGGACACCCGTCAAGACAGCGACTGTTGTCCAAACTGCTTGATAGATTTACAAAGGTGTGGGAAGGTGGAAGGAACATCGATAGTCTCTTCCACTGCATTGGTTAGACAACGGGTGGGATGCAGTCAACACGGTCGACGGGTCTGTGATTGTTGTATCCATAGCCATAGTTGGAATGCATGGCACTGAAAATGAAAAAAAGCCTTTGTAACAGCGTCCATCACCCAAGATGAGACAGGTGTTTCGGGTACACAGGACGGAGCACACATGGCGATGTTGTGTGGGTAGAGCACTTACATTGACAATCCAGCTGCGCTTTGTTTCAGCGATGAGGTGGGGCTTGTAGGTGAAAAGTAATCTCACCAAATTAGGGCAAAATATCGACGCACTCATAATTCAGACAGTGCATGCCACGAATTCCTAAATATGACTTCTTTGCATCTGAAATATTCCACAAAACAGATGTTAAATTTGAAGGAACTATACGGAAAACTGCCCTGAACTGTACACTGCAAAGTCACACAGGAACAGTGAATTCCAATGTTTGCAAATGTGCTACGGTTGCAAAAGTTGAGGTGAGACAACTTAAAAAGCTGATCAATTTCTGCGCTTGTTTCTAGAACATTTGGACATAGATTCCAACTTGTCGACGGATAAAAAAACACCTTGTATCTGAATATCAAGTTTAGCACGACTGGAGACTGGATCAGATTCAGACCAAGTCGTATCCGCCTTCGCGCTCCAAACATGTACCAGTAAATTGCCTACACAAAGAGTTCACATCAGAACGACTGGTTCGGATAACGTGAACATTTAAATGGCATATCCAGTTACCTTATCATGTATTTATAACTGCAATGCCAAGCATTTTCACATCTGTTTTAACTGAGTCCAGCTACTGCTTTCCACAACTCGTCCTTCGAGTTCAACACCTTCATCAGTTCATCTGCATAGATATGCCAACAGTTTGCCTCGATGTACTGCCCTAACCCAAAAGGAGAGAGATTCACTAACTGACGGTTTTTTCCCTCTGGATTGATATCACTCTCGTCTGAACAGTCCTCCGCTAACCGAAGCGCATTCTTTCTGTTGAATCAGCACGAAAGGTGAGAACAATGAACTCAAGTTTTTCTCTTAATAGAGCTTATGAGCAGTGCATACCGCTGGTTGTGGCGAAGTTTGAACTCCGGACACGTGACATGCAGGGTGAGCATATGACCACCACTCCGCGGATTCACGTTGGACGCACATGAATTATAGTGTCTGAACAGGCAAACATGTTTACTCTTTAGCAATGCAATTTTTTGGCCCAGCGTCTCGAATGACCACCCAGTAACTGTCCTGGTTGTGTCGATTGCTAGACTCGCCTGTCAGGACTTTCCAGTCAGGTTACACTATGGATGCCTAAAACCTGCTGGCCTATGTTTGACTAGTTCTTGGTTGCTGCATGATTTCTAGAATTTTACTAGGTCGTATTCACAGGTTTTAGAAAAACCAGTCATACCGCTTGGGTTTGAACTTTTTCCGCTTGTACCTGTGTACTAACTCAGGTGAGTCCGGCGTGCGCTGGTAGTGTAGTGGCGACAAACACGCCTCACATTTCGAAAGCCCGGGATTCAGATCTCGGAAAAACCTGGAATATGCAGTTCCGATGAGGTTTGACAAGAGCAAGACTCCAGTCCATTGCTTGCTCACTTTGTTGTGGATTTTCCAGGCCTTCCCCTTTTTATGTGCGATAATCCCCGAGGGTGTGTCTATGGTTATATATATATATATATATATACTATCTTTTTGCTGTGGTATGTTGTGAAAATCCTGTTGACTCTTTCAACTGGAATGTTTGTTCCTTCCAGCTTATACTTGTTAGGAAGACGAATGTTGAACACAGACAAAAAGGTGGCAAGCTCCCATTTTAGAGCCTTATGTTATGAAATCGTTCTGTCCGCTGCAATAGGAGTGTGAAGGTTGTAAGATGTTCCCCACAGGTGACCAGTATTTTCATCTTTACTGTCGTGGAAGTCTGGGTTAGAAAAGAGCGGTCCTAAATCCTTGCACTCCGAAGCCCAACGGCTGACCCTGACCGCCAGCACACCAGCCAATACGGTTGAACTAATGCTAAAACCAAGAACAAGAAGCAACTCAAAACGTATCTGCTGTGTGCAGCAGCACTAGAAGTTAGACATCCTTAAGTTGCTCTGTTTTTTGGTGCTAACCCAGCCCTCCCCACGCACAAGCTAGCAAATCATCTTTCAGTCGTGGGGTTCGCGCGTATTCCCGCAAGTGAAATACTATCACGCGCCATTTTACGGTTAGACCAGGATGTCGAACGCTTAAAGTCGCATACAATAAACCAATCCGAACTCATAGTCGGGACATACGTTCACTCACTAATTCCGAAAACCACGAGTAGACACGAAAGCAACTCTTCAGTGCAGGAGCATTACTGGACGGTTTAAACTTGAAAGCTGGAACATTTGAATGTGGAGAACAGTGAAAAACTTGAAAGCTGAATGGCATTTACCTTCACCGAGCTCACATTATGGCGCCTAAATTGCGACGTTGATTTGAACACAATGGGAGCAGAGGAGAAAACTCCTTGAGCTCGTTGCTTAATAAACCCATAAAAAGGCTGCATCAGAAACGCGGAGCTGGATCTGAAGTCTCCAGCAACGAGCTCGAGTCAGCTCAGTCTTTTGGGAAGCAAAACTACTGACCAAAAGGTTTGTGTTTCGATCCCAGCCATCGCTTTCTCGGGTGCGCCTGTCTAGGCTTGTATTACCTGGAAAAACCTCAGCCACCGTGCTCCATTTGAGTTGAATAGATCATGGATGAAACAAACTGTATCAGTGCAAGGATTACAGCAATTCTAGGTCACCTGGCCAGAGGACGTTGCTTCATGTTTTTGGCCATCCAGTAATGTGCCATTCTGCAAAGCAGAAAATCCGTTTTTAGCTTGAGCTATAGAAGACCATTCAGCTAACAATATTCAGGATCCTCTTTTCCCATGGGGAAATTCTGAAGTTGGATTCGTTAAAACTGAGAAATTTGGAAAGAGGTATTTGAACCCTTTCGAATGGAATATGTTCAATTGTTAGGTGAAGCTCTAACCCCTACGAACATGTGGTGGTTTAGCCAGAGAAAACTTCGTCCGTCAAGGATTTGGCATGAACATATCTGGAGTTAGACACCCAGCTTTGAATTGCGATGGCGCTGAAAGGAGTTCAATTAAATCTTTCGTTCACAATGTTCCTCAACTGTGTGAGCCGCACAAATGCCGCCCGGCTTTTCGGTTGGAACGATGTGCAAGATATTGTAGTATTTAGATTGGATATGACACTATACTACATTATACGGTTCAAGAGTCCACATCAGCATCATGCGTGTTGTCTTATGGAAAGGCACCCTATATGGGTGTCTGTCAAGATGACTTTCAAAACCATTCTGGTACTAAAGCGATGCCTGGTTTTGAATGTGAAACGGATTATTCAGTGACGCAATGTAGGATGCGCGTAATTTTAAGGGAATTATAACTCAGGACAAAGGGACAAACTGTGAATTCGGATGTCGCGAAAATTTTATGAAAGATAAGGAAATTCTTGGGGCTGACTCTGTATGGATCCGTGAACGAACAGGGGCTTTGGTGAAAATACAAATGTCTGAAGCGTTGCAGAAAGTAAGCCTGACGAAGAAATCCACACTCTGGGATTGGTTTGACTGAAATGACATCGTGGTTACTTCCATGCCTGAGCAGAAGATTGCAGCACTCCTCAGAGCATGAAAAAAATGTCAAAACAACCACTCCAAGACGACTTTGAAACTGAACGGATCAAAACGTCACGGAATACCTGTGTGACCACGAAGAATGAATGTTGGGCGAAAATAAGCGGAGAAGATCAGTCCACCCTGGCCAGTACCTTCGGCACTACCACTCATCGGGACTGAATGAAGTTCATGGATCAAAAATTTAATGCCTTCAACTACCTCCAGGCATCCGAACCAGTGTCATGGTCCGATCACATCTAAGGGGTCTTGACTGTGAAACATGCACTTTTTCACATCGCCCAGTCAGTTGTCAGATATCAAAATGAATCCTGTAACTAACGTAAAGACAGGTTCTCCAATGCTGAAAGAACTTTAAACAGAGATTTTGGAGGTGCAACAAAAGTGCAGTCATGACGATGACACAAGGCGCACTGTGTAGGTCGAATACAACTAAATCACACCTATCATGGGGGCTGCGCGCGCATCTAACGTGATGTTTTGTAGGTTTTGTGCTTACGTAATCAAGACTGGTTGTGACTTCATTAGACATTTGGTGCACTGAAAGCATGACTTCCTAAGCTACGGAAAGGGAAAAATGGCATGCTTTACTAGCCTTTCGCATGCTATACTGGATACGGAAGCAGAAACCACTGTGTGCTCTAAGTCCATGGTCAACTAGTACTACTGAGTTGGGTGACGTTGTCGCCGATTTCGATTCGCTTAGAGACCAAAATACTGGAAGAATGCGCATCCTGTAGTCAACCGAGAGGACAGCCCCTTTTGGTTGAAGACAAACAGCTCAGCGTTGACTACTCTGTTGTCCAGCTTCTGGGATGCATGCTACTGTAATGAACCGAAAAGTTGCTCGACTACGCCACGGCGGCACTCACTTTCGCAGTAGAAGTAACACTTCACCCTTCTTATCCTTCAACTTGTGTGCGGGTTGGGCGAATCACCTCCATTGAGATGGCGGCAACAGCGTGGCTTCCCTAAAACACTTATTTTAGACATGCTTTTCTGAATTTCATAGTCGAAAGGTACACTCCAGTGATATGACATAGGATGCTTCCAAACCTAACACACTACTCATAAGGTTAATGAAAACTCCTGCTTGCTCCTATTTACATAATCCTAATGATGTGCCCGTTTGGAATTCCCTCCAGCATTCTGCTTGCACACAGGCGTACGTCTAGAGCAACAAGCCATAAACTTCCCAGCAGTCGGGTGGACAATCTCACTCATAAGGTTTCCTCTATCTATTTCTGTAGATACAATACTTCAAGTATCCTTGAGGAAACAAGTCAGTGGGGCTTAATTCCGGTTATGTGAACGGTCAGGCAACCAACTGTTTCCTTCTGATCCATGAGCATCCAAATAGTTCGTCTCGACCTTTGTGTATAGCCTGGCGGTAGTATGGCAGAGAACACTTTCTCAAAACAAGGCCTTCTTTGGACTCGTTTTGATCAGCCGTGGAATTACTTGATGTTTCAGCAAATTTTTGCTTGATAAGGTCACTGGTTATGAGAATTATACACTGACAAGAGTACCAAACGATCAAGTTGTCCGACGGAAAACAAAAAGGATCCGATTTTCTATGTTATGTAACCCCTACTAGACTATATCTATGTTTAAAACAAGGCATATAACGACGTGACCAGAACCCCTTTGTCTGAACTTTGGTATTCAGATGCAGACCGACCTTATCACTCAACAGATTTAGGGAACGCCTTCGTGTGCTCTGGAATCAAGCGCAGAAAATATTTAACTTTTCATATTATTCTACAGACCGGCGTCTGTTAGAACACATACATTAAAGCATAGCTCGCTATGTTATTCTAGCTCAATTTTCCTAAACGGCAGAGATCAAAACGCACTCTGCCTCATCTGTGCCCAAGCTACTACTGAAAACTGATAGATAGATTGGTCCGACTGCTTCGTTCCAGGCGTTCCAAAGCCTTTATAAATAGACGGGGTGCTTTTAATCAAATATCCCAATCCAGCTTTATGTGCGCGAAAGGTCTTGGAACAAAGCCTTTGGCTACGGAGTTTCTGCTCATGTGTCTAACCCAAGGCCGCGTGACCTATTCCCTTTCACGCGCCTAATAGGTCATGATAAGGACAGGAAGCATATTCTGGTTGCCTTTTCCGACATCACTTCTACCAAACACATCGCCCAGTTTGGGAAGATGCTAACGTAGGAACCCAGATTGAAGGCATGGTTGAACGCAACTGTGTCATTGTAAAATAAGCCTGAAACAGGAATCGTGTGTCCGAATTTATCGGAGGTATACAAGTGTGCCTGAAGGGACATACTGATCAAACCGTCCGACTATTGATGGTGGCATGAGAAGATCTGGGAAGTTCCAAATGAGATTTTGCCCTCTAAGTGAGGCCGAGAAGCCATTACAGCTGTTTCATCCTCATCGGGAGTTACCCGCAGTGCACATCTGAGTAAACTCCAGAGGGTCTTTTACCCGCGACCTCCCGGCTAGTAGTTCGGCAAGGGCAGGACGAAATCTCAACCGAAAACTACCAAATCTCCCCTTAAAGACTAACTACACAAGACGAACGAAACTTCCATCTGAGAAGTCGTCACTCAAGGACCCCGTGATGTGGCTTCCGTTACTGCAGCTTGAGTGGCGCTACATCCTCTCAAGTGCGAATCAGCCGCTCGTGGCCGAGTGGTTCAACCTATTAGCTGATTAGTCGTCGGGTTCGAAACTCCCTGGAGTTTCGTCAAAAGTGTACAGATGACGATTCCCAGTAGGAATGAAACAGTTGTAAATTACATCTTGGTTATTTTTTACATAGACCGTTTTCACTTACAGGAGGAAATCTCATCTGGTTGTTATCGGTTTTCAGAAAACTTCCAAGCTGAGCCTCTCAGCCGCGGTGTCCAGTCTACTCAACAGGAGAGAATCGAAAACTGCCTTAACCTCGGTTAAAGGAGTACCAAATCGGCCCACCTCGGATCCCCTATCAATCCAATTCAACAGACATTCCGGAAATGAAGTAAGCATACGGTGTGCCATAGCCCGTACTTTGTGTTCCCGTTTACCGAAATTCGTCCTTCGTACTGGTGGTCCACAAAAGTGGTTTAGCAGTTCATGCAGTGTGGCGCAAGATGTACCGATTAAAATTAAGCCTTTACAGTCGGTTGCCAATGCCACTGGCAACCGACTGAAAAGGCTTATCGGACTCTGATTCTAATTCTGACCTATCACCACTTTCCGGTGTTTCCTTCTCCACAGCACTGATTCCTTACTTGAAATCATCCTTTTGTATTCTGGTTGACGGTCCTAACCGGTTTAATTGTTCGTTCTCGTGTGTCTTAGGATCATAAGGGTTTTTCACTGTTCAAGATGTCTCGACCCCGGTTCGGTTGTATTTATCAGTAACACCAACTCGGTCCGCGCTTAGCACATACGAACACTATTTCGGCCACCTCTCCCAAGGTGCATTCTTCCGTAAATAAGACTTCAAGAATGCCGTAGATTCAACTACGAAATCACTAGCATAAACAGTCAGTTCCGTTGTCTTTGATTAACTGTGGAGTAGTGCTAACATTTTGAGCTCTACCGCCCCAAGAAGATGGTCAAGCTCAAGCTCCAAAAGCGAGTGACTCCGAGTTCTTACCGCCAACGTGGCTCGGCAAGTGAACTGACACTCACTAAACCTCGTCCAACAAGTATCGCTACTTTGAGAAAGTTGCTAATTGGTAGACCGTGTCAATGCGCAAGAAATCTTTGTTAAAGCGTCGGTCTTTTACTCGCAAGTTTGTACCATTCAAATTTGAAAGGGTTGCGTTAAATGGAATGTTGTTCGTTGGTCTTTCAGAGGTCGTACCAAAATCTGTATACTATCGACCGCCAAGTACACTCGAATATTTTTTTCGCCTAATCGAATCACCCGTGTTGTTCAACTATTATTCATGGCTTATGTGAATAGGTTAGGTGTCCTCCACAGAGGAATGTTTTTCTCCGAAAGTAAGGCTGGTCTGGGCCTGGCTCGGCTTCTTTAAAACTTTCACCAACCACACCCAGCCTGTAAGCCTTGAATGAATGGGGCAGAAATTCTCAGCAGTCCTGACGAAAGTGAACTTTTCAAAGTGCTTTACTTTTTACTATCATTTTCTTCTTCCTGTGTTAGATATATGTGTCTCCATTCTTTCATCCACAAGATCGTACTATGCTGCTCCTTTGATACTTCTGCAACTTATGTGATTTTGCCCGCAGGACTACCTCATAACGGTCTGATGCGTTAAAAGGAGGAACGGCGGTACTATGAGGTTTATATCTCAAGACACACCATGGTGAAGACACACCAAGACACACCACCATCCCAAGACACACCATCTTGAGTAACTTCGGCCAACCTCTTCATATGGAAGAGAGTTCACTCCTTCTAGTGGTCAACAGTTAGCGCTCAATATTCTTGAACTCAGGAAATGGAACAAGTGACCTGTTAAGTATTCTCTTCGCAAAAAGAACACGGTCTCACACGCTTCTGTGAGGCTAAAAGTCTACCACGAGGTTTATTCAACAAACTCAGCCTACAAAACTGCAGTATTTTTTTGCTGGTGCTTCAGTTTCGGTGAGCTTTTGGAAGCCGGTTACTTCTGATGAAAGGTTTTACCGGTTCAACTTGACGGATTTCCTTTGTTCTTCCTACTAGTCCTGACCCTGGTCTCTAAACATTGGATTCAGCGGACCATCCCATTCTGCTGAATCAATGTTATGATCTCTTTTCGAGGGTTGAAGCTTACTCGGCGTCAAAACGAATTTGAGTCTGAACTTATTTTTGCTACATAAGAACACAGAAAAAAAACTCACCTCTTCTGATACGAATGCTTGCATTGAACTACATTTTCGATCGGCCAAACTCGTCAACTAGGTGACAACTAGGTGACATATCGGAAAACATTTCTGTGTAAACGAATAAGTAATTAGCTTCACCAGGGATTATAAACTACAAGAAACTGTCTTCTGCTCAATAAGGGAAGCTCATCGTCGGGAGGTTTTTACTTTCTAGAAAGTCTTTTTTTGTAGATCTTGTTGTATGGTAGCCTTTGACAATATCATTTAGCATTTTTGACCCATAACTCCCTATCTGTAGAGTTATGCGTTATAATCACCAGTATTCATTGTGGAGAGGTTGGATGAATTCATCTTGTTCTTGATCGTTGGAGCAAAATGCTACTACAACAACGAATCATACTTCAGAACCGTCGTACCAATAACTTTGCTGTTCCTAAACAGAATTAAGGCCCGAAATTAACTCTCTCGAGCGGCAACGCTTTAGATATATGACCAGTGCTTGCGTACACAAAATGAAACCCAGAGAGGTCAAGGACAGAAGTCAACCCGACCAGATTACGAGAGAATGGGAGGCCAAGCTCAAAGGTCACGTGACCACCAATCAACCAGGACACTGGATGACGGACCGACCGAACAACCAATCGTGACCGAAGCTCAGCCCAGGTTAGCTGTACATGCAACACCACTCAACGCACAACCACCGACCCATCGCTACGACCCACTACACGCCCTAACAACATTCTGATTATGTCACCTCGACTGGCGATGAAACGTTTGCAATCTAATCGCCCAGCTCAGCGAATAAACCAACAACCATGTCCTTGTTATGTCGATCGATTAACTTCCCAATCAGAGAGGGTCACGGACGCTTGAGCCCTGCTGGACAGTTTACGACTTTGTCTGACGTTAGGGACTCAGCTGAAGTTACCACCATTCTGTGAACTTAAGAGTACAGCTTTTTGATGCACTGGGATGACTGCGTAAGAGAGCGGTCATTTTTTGTGTTAAGGTGACCACTGTTGCCTCAAACTTCTGAAGCTGATGTATAGGCCGATCTTGTCATTGTGAGACGTGCATACAAACGCTGTAGCAGGCCCAACCTCGTTGGTCGCTTTTTATCTATCCTCAGCGCGGCCAACCTTCGCATACAATCAATGTTATTATACAACGACCACAGGATGCTCAACCAAGCTACGATGAGTTATATATGAGCCATATGGGTGCATCCCCAACATACTCCAACGCTGCGAGAAATCAAGGGACTAGAGACGATTATCCATCAACCAGCTGAGTTCCGTTGACTGAAGTTGAAGTCCCGTGACTGGCCAGGGTGAGCAACAGTATGATATTTCCATTTTTATTCTACTGTAGTATATGTTTTTGGTGTGGTAAACCTAATCCGACCGTGTGCTGCTTTTTTCACCACATTCTTGGTAACAATCGGCAGAAAGACAGCCATTTTCGTAAGAATAAATCGTAACGCAAGCTGTAAATTCAGATGGAAACACCGTTTTTTAGGAATTCCCGTTCACAGCATGAATTTTACTTGCGGCTGGTGAAGAACACTTGTTGCACCCTTAAGATTTACCAATAATGACTGGTCATTTTCCTTGGAAAGGGGCTTCGTGGTTTTCTTTAAAGCTCCGGATATCATGCTTCTCATTCCGTGAGACATTACGAAAGCGAAGTCGGCTAGTTTACTCTCAGGTGCGCCTCTTTTGTTCTGTTGCATATATTGAGAAGTGTTCCCGACCAAAGGAACACTTAATACCCTCTGAGTGCAGGTCCGCAGTAACCGTTTTGACTGGCGCCTTTATAAACCTCAGAAATTCCTGCGATGCCCCCGGGATGACATCCAGGGAATTGCGCATCACTGATCTTCTCGAAGAATAAAAAGTGACGAAGAAGATCGCTAAGGTAAACGTGGATTGTTTAGTTGTAGATGCAAATCAGCAGATTGTCGTATGTGCCTGATTTATCGGGTGATTTTTGGCTAACTTACGCTGGTCAGTCACTTCAGGAATGACCAGAACCTAATTCGTCGCTTACCTGGGTCGCGAAAATCCAAATGCATGCAATGATTAGTGTCATCAACCACTCTGGAATGTGAGGCCACAACCTGTGGTGCTGTGTGGTAAACTGCGCGCTTGATGACATCCTATTCTACCCTCTTATTTCTGTCTCAGGTTCACAAAAAATAGTTAACTTCATTAGCGGAACATACTCAATCGCACGCCAGTCTGTTTTTTACGCAAGAGTCCGTTGAATCCTAGCTGAATCTCTTTTGTATGCTATTTTTCAACTGAATGCGCTACACAAAGGCCCCTCGTGTTTCTAGTCGTACGATATTCAATAGATCCCAAGTATATTTTCTTGAATGAAACTACTCAGCAACCCTGTGAGTAGTTTCATTCAGGAAGATATAATTAACCATATCTTTAGGTGATTCAGAATGACCCATTCCACTGCTGACGAACCTATTGGGTCTCGCGCTGTTCAGAAGTGAGCTGCATAGTCGGTTTGGGAACACCGGAGATGCTGTTTGATTAACTGGACAAGATTCCATCAGTCACCGAATCCTTCGTCGCGCAAATTTCGGATGTAGCCGAAACCCCAGGAAACAACTTTCTATAGGTTCCGAATATGGTTCCGAATATAGTCCCTAGACACTTTAATTTAAATTCAAACTTAGCTCAATACGTCATCCTCAAAAAGACATGTAAATCTAAATTTGTATACAATACAGCGCATTTCCACAGTGCTCATTGTAAAGCAACAACTATGTCACCAACAGTAGTGTGCCGGGATCCCTGTAGGTGCGTTTTTTTGCGACACCTCGTGTGGCATTCTCTTTGGTGTGGAATAGAAAAATACAGTAATACTTCGGTTTATTAGAAAAATAAATCAAAACACAACTTGCGAGCCATCATCACCGACAGCAGTGTATCAGACCGCAGGGGTGAATCGCCTACCAAACCATGCAGCAGAACTAGAACAGCAGAACAATTTCCTGAGGAACGCAGGGGAATTCTCAGCTGCACATCTGCAACAAGTCTAAAGTGGAAAGGTGAGAGAGGGTGGCCTTGTCTTACGCTATTCGATGAGCTGAACTCACATGGAAGCAAGCTGTACACTCGCACCCTTCCAGGGGAGTCTACATACAGTGACCCCATTAGAGAGATAAATTTGGAAAGGATAATAACACCGAAAAAGTTTCTGACGACCGACGAATTCCAAATAGGCTTTTAGCTCAAAAAGAACGACCAACACCGAGTGCTGAGTGCGGTCTCCCGCGAGCACGTTTTGACTGACCAGTCTTTGTCTAGTTTGCTCACTGACTTGGTGAGTATTTTTAATAACCGCCAATATATGCGACAGATGTATCCGATGTTGGAGACAGGGAAAGTGTCGACTAATACGTCTTGGCATCGATGATCGAAGGAGTACCTTCGGCTTTTGCAGTTACGACACAAGTGGAAGCAGAACCGTCGAGATTTTTGTGTTGGAGACTTTGTATTAGTTAACGACAAAAATCCAAGTCGCGGACATTGGGAGAAAGGCACCATGGTGGAGGCCGAGCCCGGAAATGATGGCCATATTCGGGAAGAACTAGTAAGGACTGCCTCGGGTCAGGTCAGGTGCGATATATGTCGCATCTGCTTGTGGACTGGTTAGAAGACAACTAGTTCTTCATCCACCATAAGCGCATGCTCCGGATTGAGAGAGGCGTTTGTCGCTAGAGCACTTGTACCATTATCGTTGATCTCGTTCTTGCATACGGTGGTTTGAGTTCGTAGATCAAGGAGAGACAACGTAATTCCCCGTTTTGTTATTTCGGTCTTGCACCTATACCGAATCTGATACCTGAACGTAAACTGCTCTTTGACTTTGTCATTGCACTTGTTTTTTTAAATCAACACGTGGATTTCGCTATATGTGACCACCTTGCCTCGAGTCAATGTGGACTTTGGGATACCGTTAAGAATAAGCCACTCCTAAACCGGTGTATAGAAGCCGACGTAATCCCACGAGTTGATGTTTGTACAATTTTATTCTTTTGTCATCATATTCATGGTACCGCATTTGTTGGTAAACCTCCATTTGAACGGTTTGACTTCTGGGGTTTTCCCCGTGACTCAACATAGCCCAACTGATTGCGGTACAATTCAAGGGCTTGTCTCAGGTTAGAGACACGGGTGAAGGAGGCGAGTTGAACTGCTCTATGGAGTGTTCAGCCCATCGCTCAATGTTACGATTTTGAGGGTGAGTTGCAGTTCCGTCTTTCACGCAGATTATTTCGGTGCCAATACTGTTCTTTTGGTCGGTTGATCACCTGTTCAAACCAATTGAAATAGAATGTGGCTCTTGCCCGTAACGAAAGTCTTCGCTATCTCCTGGACCTTCGCAGTCCATCAGCCTTTTTTCAGTCTTTAAACTTCTGCTTGTCAGGTTTTCGAGGGATCCACTTGGGCCATCATACAACTTAGTCGCTTGTGTGGCTTTTCTGGCAGCAACAAGATCTGTTGACCTCGACAGTATCCATTTTTCATGTAGTCAAGTCGGATTGCTCTTATAGACAGTTCTAAATGCTGAGAACATAGCTCTATTCACTTGCTTTCATTCAACTTCTAAGCATTCCCTGTCATCTGTATGACTGTGTATTTTCTAGTAGCTTTCGAGTTGATAAGCTTAACGCCATTTAGCCACCGGAGTTGATAAATGGAATTCTCCTCCTTCAGCACACACAATGATGAGAGAAAGCGAAACGATAGCCGAACTCGCACAGTGGCATGATCGGAGTCATGATGCATTCCCAAGAAGGAACGACAATCTTTAGTTGAAGCTCTCGATTGGTAACTGATAGCCACACGATCCAATTGAGCCTATTAATGTCATGCGGCTTGTGACCTCCAAATAACTCGATGTGGGCGTTTGTGTTTTAAGTTAATACTGGCCAGGAACAGGTTAAATTCAGCACACAACTGAGGATGTGTCTTCCGTACACCTGGCATCGACTCCAAATCAACCGCCTAATTGTGCTTCTTCTGGGATGAGTCGCTCAACTTAAGCGTTCGTATAGCCAGCCATGATCGATGTGCTGGTTCTTCTTCCTGACAGAGACACTCGTGACAGATCTCCGCAAAATCCCTTCCTCTCAGATTCGGAATTGCAGTCCGTCAGGTTGTGTGGTGATACGACACATAAACACTGTTCACCGCATCAAATAACACTGATCTTACTTAAGCCAGACAATCACACAGCTCAAAGACAACTGTTTCCTTGAATCAAGTCCAATAAATCACGATCAGCTCTGGGGCTGAGGACACATTCCACACCATAAATACCACTGCAACGGTGGATACTACTGATGGGGCACGCGAGTAGTATGTTTTCTCGTAAATCCCCTTCACGACTCTTGAAAAGTGAGATCTATTACGGAATTTGTGGAGTTGCTTTGTAACATTTGCTTGCATTTGAGTAACAGTCAGTGAATATCCGGGGAAAGTTCAGGAAGACGCGTTCAAGGAGAAGATGGATATTCAGTTTTGTAAACAAGATGCATATGAGAGTTTTGCTCCCCTGTCCAATAGTCCGTAACTGTTAAGTTAGTGTTCTTTTCTCTACGGGCCAATGCATTAGAATAGCCAGGTACCTGAAGAGCGGAATGTGGAACATCTGATATCGCTCTGAGTGGAGGAAAGCAAGAATTCAGTAAATGATCCTAGCGGTCCAATATGACAATGCGTACAATGAGGCATGCAAAGTGACTCAGATCTCTTGAGTTTAGTGAGGGATTACTTTGGTTTATTTTGCTGGGCGATAGTTTAGACACAGAAAAATAGTTTGGAAACTGGCAGTTATATTGATAGTAGTGTGTCAGTTGACGGGTATGGAGGTGATGTGGTTACAGAAGAGCTGCAGGTGTGAATTACACTTGACACTTACCCAATTCGAAGGAGATGGTCTGGTTGGGCGTCGAGCCTTGACCCTCATTTGTGAACCACAAATTTGTGCGGGAATTTAGGGTTTTGCTATGGAGCCTTTATGCTGGTCTCTTACTCATAGGTCTAAACCGCAGGCATCGGCTGCAAGCATTTTATCAAGGGATACTCCTCGGAGCCAAAAACTCATTAACCTAACCTGATTGGCTGAAGTGGGTTGCTCTGATCCAAGGACACAGGGTGTAACGGATAACTTTCCTACTGCGGTAGGTGCCTCGTGAGCAGCACCAGATTCTTTGGTTTTGGAAGAATTTCGGCCGTACTGAGTGAAGCGCCGAGGTTAACGGTCAACTTTTGGACAACCGGAGTGTGCGGATTTTGGTGCTGACCTTTTCTAACCCGTGTTTCCTCACAGTAAGGCAGCATCCATGCTCACAGTAATATGGACTTGCTGATCTCCTGAAGGAAACGTCTTGCTGCTTTCACATTCCTATCGCAGAGGAAGCTACTAATTCACCTCCAGATCACCTCGTAATACGATTTCTCATAGTAAGGTGACTCACTGTCCTTCGTTTGGCTGCACCCTTCTGGTTTTACTGGCATGGTTGAACTTGAGGAACTGAGTTCCAGCTAGTACAGCCCGCAGAATCATTGTAGCACCAGTGCTCTACCACCACGAGAAGTTGACAGCTTATGATTGGGTCGGCTGCCTGACCGAAACAAAACTCAATTTCTTACCTACTCGCGTTGTGTTGTACTCATGAACAAGCGCCCCCGCTGGTGCCATCTTGCTCTACTGTCGATCCGTCAGGACTAGCTGACATCTTCACTCCACTTATTCTTTGTTGGGTTGTTCTCTCGGACTTGTTGCCAACCCGACACAAAGTAGATGGCAGTAGAATAACTGATAGTGGGCGGCGAACAGCTGATCGGGACCCTCACTTTAGGTCTATAGGGCCTGATTCCCATTCATCCATTCTTATTGCTTCATGTTGGGTAAAAAAAATACCAATACAGCTGATTAGAATGAAATACTTCAAGACAACTCAGTGTTTAAGGCACAAACTTACTGGATAAGATTACGTGGTTCAAACCCAACCTCAGCATCTCGACTACTCTTGTCCAGGCTTGGGCGACCTAGCAGAATCCCAGCCTACGTGCCTCCCTCTGGTGGCATGGTATCTAGATCCCGAAAGGGCCATTATCTTTTATTTTTAATAATTTTCTTCATGTGATAAGGCCCTTAGATTATAGTTAGATAGCAAACATAATACTATGGAGTAGTAAAGAGCATATATTAGCTCTATATTAGCATCTAGAGCTTGGTAGTAGTATAGTATATATAGTATATAGAGTCCAATGTCATTCGTTGAGTACGAATGTCCCCATGAGACCAGAGCTTCGTTGTTAATCACCTTAAAACCGGAATATGGATATACCAGCCAAATGTTATCGCCGTACTCATCAGATGTAATACAACGTCAGAATAAGTAATCTGGAGCGCTCCCAAATGAACAAAATCCAAAAGTGCCCCTCATTCGTTGTTGATTCTTTTGCTCACTTTAACGTCTCTTCCTCCAGAAAATTATTAATGAATATTGTCTCTGATGGCAATCACTACCCGTGATCAAAAATCACTCTATTCTGTCCCGTTTAGTATTTTTGTTATTACTATTATCGTTAGTAACATTCACAGCTAGGGAAACTACGGGGAAAGATTGGATGGTCCTGTGTCTTTGTCCTGTAGCGCCTGTGGCTTAGGTAGGCTAGACTAACATGATTCTTTAGAAGCTTGCGACCAACTCACTTTACTTATCTATACAATTATTCGGTGACGCGGTACACGCTGTCTGGGAACGCCCAAGTATTTACAAACTTGGAAATCTATTACAGCCAAGTTGGCAGCCAATCCACCGTGGAACGCTCGACACAGACATACAAAAGTAACAGTTGTTTAAGTGTGGATTTACCAACGCTCTTTGCATTTAGCCGTTTCTAACGAGTTACTCTTTCAACACTTTCGTTGCCTGTGTGTGTAGACTCACAGTTATTCGGTGATTCGTACGATTCAATGTGGTCCGATGAAATAGCATAGCATTTCACACATTTCAAGGTTAAATTCTACCGACATTATTGTTGCACCAGTTTCACTAGGGGTACGCGTTCCATTGATATTGCATGCCCCGACTACTCTCTTGTTCATTTTCAAATAGCCATTCGCTTGGCACTTTCACTTTCATCATTTTTTTTCAGTCAGACTATTGGAGAGGATATTAACAGCTACTACATGAGTGTAACAAATATGAAGGTAACAATTGTACGCTTTTCTTCGAAGGAAGCGAAGTAAACTCATCATCATCATCATCAGCTGTAAGAAACCGTGTACTTGTCGTACAGTGGTTGTAGCTGCCACAGTTTCGTCCGCCGATGATTTGGGGAGGTGAGGTAGGTAGCTGCGCATTGGAGGCGCGAGCTGCGTAAATACACCACTGTCACTGGGCTGTTACGTCGGGGAATTGGGAAGGGGGCTATGCATTGAAGGCAATAGCTTGGATGCATGAGCGCCACTGAGGGCGCGATTGGGCCATATCTGAGAATGTCTCTAACCATTGATGTAGCCCGTCTCGGGGTCCCCATCCAGGAAGACGGCAGTGACCAGCGCAGCTGAGTTTGCTGGTAATGGCTTTTATACTTCGCTGCCAAGTCATTGTTTGACCGCCTCTGGCTCTCTTCCACCCTTCACGTGGTTGTGCGAAAAGAACCCTTCGAGGAAGTCGGTCGACTGGCATGCGCAGTACGTGGCCAAGCCAGCGCAGCCTATGCAGTGTGATCAGTTCATCTATCGAGGGTGAGTTATTTCCCCCGAATACCATTCGACGTACTTCAGCATTGCTGATCCGGTGTTCCCACCAGATTCGGGCAATGCTCGGAGATATCGGTGGTCAAACACCGAAAGTCGTTTGACGTCCTCGGCGCGCAACGGCCAGGTTTCTGATCCGTACAGTAATACGGAGCGCACCGCAGCATTATAAACTCGACCCTTGACGGATAAGCAGATGTCACGCCTACGCAACAAGTGACGCAGGTTCACAAAAGCGAAGTAAACTGCTCTGAGAAATTTCAGCTAGTTTTGAACTGAGCATTACAAAGGCAGAGGATACTTACACTGTTGAAGTTCACCGCTATACAACTGTTATGACCTTTTTCCTAAGGACATCAATACATGGAAAAGCCAACAACAGCTTGAAACAAGGAGATAAATCCAGCCAAGGTAGCACGAACAATCTCAGTGTGGTTTGGTCCCTCTTAGCTATTATAGACATAGCCCACCTACACATCTACACAGTTTTCTGGCCTTCTTCGTTGTTTGGATCGAGCAATGCTATTTTCCGTGCCCGTGCAAACCAAAAACCGATACCAAGGTCTGACCTTGGCGCAGGCCGTAGTGATTGTCCGACTGGTGGACCGGCAGAATACTTTGCAGCACAGATAGGTTACAATTCCAAGTTCACGAATTTTTTCGAGTCTTCACTGCGAGATCCCTCCCGAGGAGAGTCTCTCCTTTGAAGAGTACACAACAGTGTTTCCATTCATCGACGTTCTAGTGTGCAGTCCCCTCTCAGGGTCGAAGAAAAACCACAACTTTTGTGGCTTCTTTTGATGTTATTACACTACATAGGGAACTCGACTGTCCGAGTCAAAGTATACAAGTATACATGTTCGCCAAGCCAACTTAACGTACATTACAAGACTGGAAGCGTAAATACAGATGCCGCTTCAAGGAATTACAGTTGCTTCAAGATTTGCGATGTTCTTCCCGGAATAGGCAAGGGATTTCGTTTTTGCGTTTACCTCTCAGTCCCTCAAAGGCCCCCAACTGTGTTTTGGCTATTCACTTGCAGGTCACTGTGTTTCCTAGCATTCGAACTACCTTTTTAAGTCATTTGATGTTTCCATATTACGTCATCCGTGTTCCCAATCCGTAATATTGATCTGTTTTTATCACTATTTAGCGGCGCTGAAAGGATCGACAAGTATCCTCATAAGTGAGAGACACAGAAACTTGACATATTCGTTTGATAATTTGCTTGTGCTTATTCGAATTTAATTCCGTTCATATAAAAAGTGACTCACATTTGATCGATAACGAAGGTTCCATACGTCACGTTTTGTTGCTTGGGTTGTTTGGGGAGGGGGCGTATGCCAGATTTAGCAGTGTTTCCTGGACTCGGATAAACCCGATTGGAAGTATAGCGTGAAAATTACCTTGCCACAGCAACAAGTAAGGAACGTCCATCGGAAGCGATGCTGTTGTCAAACCGAGCCCATAGCGAAAATACCCCGCTGAATTTTTTTGGGATTTGTACCTCTGGAGACGCGGTCCTGAACTCCTCAGAATGTCCACAATACAAGTGGGTAAACTCAAGATTTATTTCATCTATACCTCTTATCTGCTACTTTTCTGCTCTTCTTATTGGACTATAAGCAGAGAGAGAGAGGTAATCAAAACTTGCGCTCCAAAAAACACCACTGAAGACTACATCCAAGAGGGGGATAGGCAGTCCAGTGTCAGTCGCTTTCGGTGTTTAAATTTGCTCAATATTCGAGATTTTGTATGTTTTTCTTACCAAACCGGATATCCACAACCTGATATCTTGGTCTTATTAGAACAAAATTGAAAATTTCTAAGGATTTCCATTCTGGAATACAGGATGAAAGCTAAAGCACCCCCTTCCCATGGTCATTCTTTTCAGAAGGATTGCCCTAGTTCACTGTTTAGATAATGAAACGCAGTTCAGTTTCCGTGCAGGAGTATAAAACGTCAAGATCAGTCGTTAGACCCAGCAACAACCATATTCTATTAGCTTGGTACAGTGTGTCTCATCAATTAGATATACCTATTACTCAAGGATACATACGATTTTTTGTGAGTTTGAAATTTGGAATCGCATTGGACACTTTCCAGAACCGAAAGAAGGGCGCGTATGCGACTGTGTCAATAAGGGATGTCAGACTCTCTGTCGACTGTCTGTGTGAACTCCATTTACTACAAGGCCGATCTGAGAGCATGCAATTCTGACGGAGATTGGATGGTAGACAACTATGGGTCACGTGACGCTGTTCGGAGGAATACACATATACGCGGCTACTAGTTACGTTACACCAGGTCGAATTTACGAGCAACGATTATGACGAACTTACGTATCCACTGGTATAGATCCTCTGGCATGCTGCCGATCCAGTTTTTCCGGACGGTTCAGTGCCCCTACAACATCATCACGTCATATGCGCGAGAGTTTCTTATTTGTTTTGCTACGGGCCCTACTCATCAGCACGGTGATGAATGTAAGTCGCTTTCCTCGCCGGGGGCTTCGTCCAAATGTTCAGTCTGGGTACGTTTGCCCAAGTGCTTCCTCAGCACTTGTTGGGGAACGGCCTGTTTAAGAGTTGCTACTAAATGCAACCGAATAACGGGGAAGAATGTTCCGTGCAGTGAAGCGATATAACACGAACTGATGAAATGTCCGTCTCCCAGCATCTTTATACAAGTTTCAATCACAGCCATGTGAAAACCACGTGGGAAGAATAACTAGTTAAAGGGACGCTACTCATAAGGTAGCTGAAAACTCTTCGACAGTTGAAGAATACCATGAACGTAGAAGCCAGCTGGAATGCAGACGAGTTTCCCGTTAAAACCAGGTTAGCGTGTAAATGGGTGTGTTTGGCAAATTTCATCAAATCTGGATTAAAGTAGCAGGTGACCTTGGAGAAGACTAGGGGACTGAACCTGTTTGATGTGCCTGAAGAAGGACGAAACCGGTTGTTAGCTTTCGGAGAGTTTTCTGCAATATTGTGAGTAGTGTTGCTTCAGGGTACTAGTCTGGTTTTGTTCACCTCAAATTACAGAACCGACATACTGCTCAAATCCTGAAAGCTGCAAATCGTACGTATCTGTATGCGCGGCATGTGTAACAAGACTAGCACCCGAATGCGCACAGACATGCGTGCAAACCCCTTCCGGATTTTGTCTGTTGTCCGTTTTCGCTTGTAGGTTTGAAAACCCATTTATCTGTTCTTCCAGTGAGTGGCGTATATTCATTGAACAGAAGACCCCGACCTGCATCCGCATACGAACAATCGGCCGTTTCTTCAGCTAAGTAGATTGTGTCATCAAATTCGGGGGTACTGGCCAGCCAGTGGATTCATGCCGCAAAATCTCACGACGCACGGATAAAGGTTGAAATTTTGCACAGGAATCTTTGCTGTCATTTGAGAGTGGGAGGCGCATAACCGCTTTAGTGAAGGCCTGGTCGCAGTCTTACCGCTCCAGACAGGCACCAGAGTTATAGATTATGGTTCCTACCAAACCGGGACCGATATACGATTTGACTGATCTCAACCAAGGATGACGCGCCACTTTATCTTACTTTTTATGCAGTAAACAGAAGCTGATTCATTACACTGTAGACCAAGTTATACTCACCGTCATTGTTGAACTTGGCTACCGATTTTCTCTGTCCACCGAATGACAAAGTCAAGTGAGCTCGGATATGAAGAAGCCCCGACTATTTCCGGTGATGGGCAGAATTTAATGGGTCTCGAGGGATCTAAATAATCACATTCTGTGGTTTCTTTCCATGGCTCTCAGCTACCAGATAGTCACCACTGGTTTACTGATACCTGCGTAAATATTGTCTCGCCTTTCATGCTGATATGTCAGGACATCAACGTTTTTATGTTTTGGTTCTCGCAGTCTTAAACTGCCAGTGTCCTGTAAGGTCATTCGCTGCCACGCGGAGTATTCTTACACGCAACAACGTGCAAGCGCAGCTAGCTGTATGACGCGGCTGGTTTGGATGATTCAGAATTCACCAGCTGAGCTCGTTAAGAGAGCTATTCAGAACTTCTACACGTTTCATATGATTGCTGGGACGATCACAGACATAACAACCAGGCTAGTTACTATTGATGGCTAGATGTTACTTCACAATCAGCTTGTATGTTTTTTAAAGCTATTATGCACAAAAGTGACTAGGCGCACATTAAACTTGGTTAGAACGATCAATGAAAGCATATTTTGCGCCCATCTTGGTGACAACCACGAAACAACAAGACCACAACAGGTTTTCAATGAAGTGGTCATGTAAAGCCCATCAACAAAAAGCGTCCGGACGAATGTTGGGGCTTACTTCACGAATACATTCGGTGTTGGAGGGTCCGTTCGCACCTTTTGGAAAACAGTGAATTCCAAGCTGAAAGTGTCTGATTTCTTACGGTGCTCAGGCATGCAATAACAGCTTCCAGTTGCACAGACCATAGAGCGATTCAGGTTGTGAGAAGATTTCATGAGCCGTTGGATGTGTTTGACTAGAGCGCGTGGATGGTGTTCGTTTTATAAGGAAACAGTGGCTTTATAGTTCGAGTACTTACTGATTATCCTCATCTTCAATGAACAGTAGTTTTACAATAAAGATCCTCCCCTCCGAAAAACCGTTCTAAAAACACTCAAATGGCGTAGCCGTTCTAAACATAGCCGCCATACAGCCCAAGGAAAGAATGAGGGTCGAATCAGTGCACGGCTGTGTAGTCTTGAACAAGAGCGGTCAAAAAGCTACGCGGAAGTTCGACACACGCATCTATTGGTCGGTGGATCGTAAATTGATCTGTAGGCTGTAGGTGACAGGGGAACAAAAGTAATCCCTCCAGCTGCAGAGCAAGCCAATCGTCCAATCTGATTTAATTTCCCCGGCGATCACGTTTAGTTCGGATAATGTAAAACGCCTTTGGCCCGAAGAACATTCTTCAAACGTAATCGGCGGTGATGTTCTGTTGGGGTGAACTCCAATTTTTTTCAGGTGACATTCAGCCCCACGAGAGGTAACCGGATTTAAAACTATAGCAAGGAATGGCGTTCCCTTCGTAGTCGCTGGCTCTGTGATGCTAGAAGTCCACGCCGCTCGTCCGAATATAATTGTCATTGCTATTGTCTGTTCACTGACACATACAGCCAAATGTAAAAAGCAAGAGGTTCTGTTCGTTATATGTGCTCTCGCAGGGTTGTTACTGTTCAGGTAGGCGAAAATATCGGGAATAAGCTGAGATCTTTACGTCAACCACCACGACAGAAAACCAATGGGTAATGCGAATTTCGCCTCCTTTGATTGGTCAAAAAACAACTCGGTGATAGGCTCAAGATGCCACAGAGACCAAAACAATAAGCTGATGTAGCTGAACACTGAGGACTGGAGGTTGATAGCTTTGACTGAACAAGTCAAAGTCTTGTCCCTTAAAGAACCTAACACGGAAGCTTCACAATCAATCAAATTCTTCCGCGAGATCTCTCGTGTTCAACAAAAAACAGCAATTTCCTTGTGATCAGGTGATCACGAATGTGAAAGGCCCACATTCTGCGACACATTTCAGCGTAAGTTATACATCAACCGTATTTCTGAGTAATATCTAATCTAGAAAGTCTAGAAAGGGTGGGGAAGTGACCCATTGATATAAATAAATTCAGGGACTTTAAGTGCAGACAACCACAGATCCGACTTTGGAGCAACCATCGAACAATTCCATGTGCATTTTGTTGCTACTTACTCTTCATTAGTAGCAAAAAGAGCATGCTGTTGTGTGTCCGGCTATGGCGGGTTTGGGTGCAAGCCAATTGGGATGGGTGTTGCCCAGGCTTAGAATCAAAAGATCCGCAATCAATTAGGTGGCTTGGATTGCCACAGTTTTCAGATGAATCCTGAGAGGACTGTTACGTTAAGAAGTACTGGATACTGGGAATAACGACGGTGGGGCCATACTGTTCGTCTTTGGGATTTTTTCCAGCCAATCCGCAGCGGAACCCTCTGTTAAACAGACTTCTGTATACGACAAATGCACACGTTTGCAAATTAATTTGGTTTTCACGGGAGACTCAAGTGAATCTCTCGTTTATGGTGTTCTTCAACTGAATGTGCTGCACAAAAGCCACCGCACGTTTCAGTTGGTACGGTACTCGAGATATCGCAGTATATTTTCATAAAGGAAACTTCTGAAAATTCTTCGACAGCCCACGACCGGTTTTGCCCTTTGGGGACTGCGCTTAACTGATGAGTCCCAAGAAGAGCGAAACGGTCGTGGGCTGTCGAAGAGTTTTCAGCAAAATTGTGAGGGTAACCTTGTGGGCAGTTTCCTTTATGAAGATTCTTGTATAATTTAATTCTTTCAATTTTATGTGTGCAACGCAGCCAAGGTTATATGAACTATTGTTATTGTCATATCTTATCACTGAAGTGTCTCAATACCAGATTTCGTGAGAAGAAAGCGCATCTTGCTCAATCAATACGATTCGTGAAGAGAACACCGGGCTGTCCGGATCGCAGCTTCGAAACATATGTGTTCAGGCAATAAAAATCCACACCTGTTATATCCGTAGATATGAGATCACTGTAACGGAAGCTCGCACACCTTTTTAGATGCAGAAATTCTGGAACTAAAGACTCCTGGATTTTCAGTGACCTAGAAACAAGATGCCGTTACAGTTGACTATTACTATTTGCTTTCGTGCTAACTGCCGAGTAAACTCCGTGATAGAGATGTCATCGTAAATTACTTTGTTGCACAGGCGTTCGCGTTGAACGTCTTTCAGACTAAGTCAGTCTTCTTATTGTGGAATGCAAACCACGTCGCCTAAGCAGTTATCCTTCTATCCTCTTTGTAAATACAAACTTATTCCCTAGTACCTCAGCTTCTTGGCTCACTGGATCTGATGATCCCTTTTCCACCGGAGTACTTACCAATTTTTGGCGATACTTTGGAGTATTTATTGTTCAATCAACCGATCAGTCAATCAATCAATCATTCAATCAATCAATCAATCAATCAATTAATCAGTCAGTCAATCAGCTATAAGCCGTGTACTATAGGCACATTGGTTCCAGCTGCTACAGTTTCGATCACTGAAAAACGGGAATGTGGAACGTACAACGAAGCCTTGAAGGTGAAGGCATGTTCAGTTTGTTCGGAAATTGAGTAGCTACGCATTGAAGGCTATAGCTTTGATGCACGAGCACCGCTGACTGTGCGATTGGGCCATTTCTGCCAGTGTCATTAACCACTGGTGATTTGAGTCCCGGGGTCCCCATCCAGGGAGGCGGCAGTTGCCCGCCCGACTAAGTTTACTGGTTAGATTTTTCGTACTTCGTTGCAAGGTCGTACACTGTCCACCTCTCGGTCGCTTCCACTCAACACAGGGCTAAGCCAAAAGAGCTCTGCGGGGCAGGTGGTCTTCTGGCATGCATAGTACACGTCCCAACCAGCGCAGCCGGATGCTTTCTTCTGTTGTTGATTTGGTGGGTTTTGTTCCGTTTGACAGATGGCTTGCAAATGTTTCGTCACCAGTTGAGGAGAACTCCTCAGTTGGCGCCATCAGCAGCCACTTGATTAACTGCCATTTAGCAACTGGAACAGCCGTCTATGTATCCTAAAAGTTCGTCCGAATGGACCAGACTGTTTCTCCATTACCTCCAGTGAAGTGAAAGATCGTTTGCACTTCCTCACCAGCCTCCATGATGCGTTCATTAGTAACGTCAATATCTTTTCCACAAATCACTTGGCTGTTTGGGTTACTGCATTAATTTTTTCTGCAAAGATCGACTACAAAATCGAGCCATCTTGTTGACACTGAATCTGTTTACCTGTGCCACCTTGGAATACCTGCTTGCTAAGAACAATGCTTCCCTCCAAGTATTTCTCAGTTTTCTCAGTAACCTCAGCATCTGGCTAGTTTGTTTGTTTCACCTGTGCCACTCTGTTAAATGACTCTGGCGAGTAACTGGTCCGATAAGGGCTAAAAACAACCAATTGGTCAGGATTTATGTCGGTTCCGTCGACTTGGCGAAAAATCGCTAACAGTGTGAAGTGTTTTCTAGCAATTCTGTCATAGTGGGTTCAGGTCTTGTTCAAAACTTATTTTGGTCTAGGAAACATCAATCATGAATTCACATGCCGGACAGGTCGACAAGCATTTTTTTCATACTCTGAAACATACATAAGCGGGATTGGTTCCAATAAAACTTCACCAATAAATATTGTGCACACATAATGTTTTAGCTAAAATCAAATGAGTTTTGTGGCCTCGAGCTTGTGGCACGTGTACCTCAGCAATCCCATTACAGGTCTCTTCGGTCAGTATCTCTGCGACTAAAGTATACTTAATCGCTGCAGGATAGCCGTGATAGGTCTTCGCGTAAGAAAATGGAACTGTTCGCCTATAAAAGCTGTATTTAAAAGGCATTTGAATGTATCCCCTTGGCAAGGCTACATTCAAACCAGATAGCCAATGTGCCAATGTGATTACCAAAACGCACGCTCCACATTGGGCGTCGTCGCATGTCTTCAGTGTTGGGTTTCTTCACCAGCCAGGACACAAGGGCCAAAACCGTAGGTTTACTGTAGATGGTTTTGATACTGTCAGTCGCATTCCGTTATTACGGCCTCTGGCCAGTGGATCGAAAAACACTGTGCAGCTGTTTCAAGAACGGTCCACATTCCACGAAACTCAAAGAAGTTTCGAATCCGCATCCTCAGAGACTTGGCGCCAAACTCCCTGGAGTTTCGAGAGATACGGACTGCTGAGGATTCCCAATAATGGCGAAACAGCTGTACAGTGCTTCTCGGCTATTCAGATTCGGCTATTCATAGATTGCCTTAATTTACAGGACGACATCTCAATTAAAAGTTGCTGAACCTTCTCACACTACCATCAGTCTAAAGGTTGCTCAGAGGAAGCTTAACCAAACAAGACGAGTGAAGCTTCTATCTGAGAAGTCGACACTCCAGGAGCAAGTCAATAAGTGACCACGTGATGTAGCTTCCATGACTGGAGGATGACTGGCCCCTATTTTTTTTATCCAAGTGCGTGATGAACGCAACGTTGACCAGCCGCTCGTCGTCACTACAAGCGGAAGATCACGGATTCAACGCTCCATGGAATTTCGTGACATGGGGACTACTGATGATTCCCAGTAAGAAAGACACATTTGTACAGTACTTCTCTGTTTTTCCGTATTGATTGGCTTCACCCAAAGAACGAAGTTTCAATACACAATTTGCTTGTATGCTTTCTTTGTGCTTGCTGGTAAGGAATCAGCCGCGCACATCTATTTCTTAGCTGCTAAAACAACGCCAGAACTCATATTTGTTATTCAGCATGTTGCAAGGCCTATTCACACTCTAGCAGCAACAAGAAACAGTGAATGTTGTACTAGTCAGTAGTATCCCACCTCTCTATTCAAAGTCAGCTACGATAGAGGGAGAGGAAAACCAAACCCTCAGAGTTTTAAATACATATTTTACAAAATCGATGGTTATTTTTTTAACTTTTCGTGGACTCGAAGCGCATTAGGGACGAGCAAAAACCTTACTGAATTTTCGGACATTCCTGTACAGCTGTGAGCTAAAGGTTTCTCAATAACAGAATTCAGCTTCCCCGATCTGTGATCCCGTCAAATGTTTCAAGCTATACGTTGAAGCGTTCACCCTGATATTCTTTTTACATGGGCCATAGTAAAACTGTATCTTTGTTCCAATGGAGATATGAATTTCCTACAGTTGCCCGGCGAAATTGCCTTTGCGTCTTGTAATATATTCAGGGGCATGGAATTCACCACGTCGTCTAGACTTGTTGTGAATCTCTCCAGAGCATTCATAAGTTTACCTGCGTCATAAAACCCCACCAGCTGATACAGATCATTTCTAGCTTGGCTTCCTCTTCGTTGAACTGCTTCTGTACTAGAGTACTTCCTAACTGAAATATACTTCTCAAATTTCAATTATCCATTGGAATTTGATTTCAGGCAGGACTAGGCTGAATGTCACCAGGATCGCTCTGTAATTTTTCAACATGTAAGTGGCTGATCATTTGCCTGATAAATCAAAGCACCGACAAATGTGTTTGTGTGTGTTTAGTATGCCATGGACCTCTGAATGCCTGCCTTTATACTGGTTATTGGCAGTAATAAACATGTGAGTCCTGTTTCACGCTGGGTGCCATTAGCTACGTGCGAGGTGGTAAATGGTTGAAAACGTGGGAGAACCAGGAGTAGACTAAGTCCCACTTGCAAGGCTGAGATGTCTGGCTCGCAATTTTCGTTGTTGACCAACACTGACGGATCTTTCACTTGACTTGTTTTACCTACTCACGAGTAACTTGGTTAGGTATGCTTATTTCCTGAACCTCAGCTTTCCGTGCCCTATTAACACTTTCCTGTTCACAGGGTACCAGCAATGTACTTTATGTCAAGGTTGCTGTACATCCGCATGACCTTATGTAATCGTTTTGACTTTGTCACACATTAAGCACTTTGTTTTTCTTGGCACAAACTGGCTACGACCTAGAGAGCTACATTCGGCGAGCCGACCCTCGCACACACTGATGGATTTTCAACTTGTACTTTAAGCAGTTGCGAATGAAGTTTTTGTGGACAATTTTCCGGGCGCTCTGTACACTGACCTGTCGAAGATTTCTTCGTCCGCGCTTGACGTGGATACGCTTAGTTCATGACTTTCGTAGTCGCATCTCTGTTCTATCGAAAGTTGGCTATTATATATATATATATATATACATATATATATATATATATATATATGCCGTTTACTGTACTCTGTAGCCTTAGATGAAAGTAGGTTTGTGCACGTAGTAAAAGTCGAAAAGGCCTGAAAAGACGCTCATTTTCATTGCTTGCGTGACTACGCATTGGCAGTAAGTTAATACTGCTATCACCACAATTGTATAGTGAGTCAAAAATGACTTCTGCGTATTTAAGACCACCTACACTTTGAGGTATTTTGGGATTTTGGAAAATCGCTGTTGATATGAATTACAGGTTTTACTTTCTCACACTTTTTGCTTGGACGTACTCCGATATCAGTGTATAACATGGAAATGGCAGGTGAGGAGTGAAGTGTCTACCATTAACCTCGGTTTGCTGAGGTTTCAGGGCTTGCTCAATCTGTTTCTCCTGGAAACAGTGACTTTGAAATATCCTTGCCAGTTTTATGGTGTACTGTGAATTTTCTACAAAATTTACAGTAGAACTTTTATTGGAACCCATAGCGTCCTCTGGAAATGATTGCTGTTCAATTCTAATGGTCCAAGTTATATGTAAAGATGGAACAGGCCACACTCATGCGTTGCTGGATGCGGTCACGTGCAGACGTTCTTTTTGTCTTCCGACGTTTTCTTTTACAACAGTCCTACGAAAAAACAGGATAAAACTCACGATGTACCCCGTTCAACGTGCTACGTATGAGGGGTAATCACATCCTAAATTACGCCACCTCAACGAGACATTTTTTAAGCAACACGGCTCCATCAAGTCTATATATAAACTCCCGCGATGCTATTACTGACGTAGTTATGGAGAGAAAAAGAGAATATCGAACAGAAACCAGAGTTCACGATTTATACACCTAGTGATCTACCTGAAACAACTTTTCAGGTTGCCCTGTTGAGAAGCTTGGCAAAGGTCAAAATCTGAAGCTACACGATTTATTTCCTTTAAGATATCAACACAATAAACCTGATAAAACCATAGACAAAAATAGACAAAAAAAACCAAATTGATTTGCAAATGAGTGCATTTCTCGAAAACAGTCCAATTTGGGTTCAAGTAGAACATAAGGTTGACGGAAACTCGGGAACTGCGCCTACCTGATGAGCCTCAAGAAGGGCGAAACCGGTTGTGGGCTGTCGAAGAATTTTCAGCAACCTTATGAGTAGTGCATTACGTATATATAGGCAAAGCCTGTTCGACTTCACAACAACAAATTTTCTTTCTCTAGGCGCAACATACTACTCATAAAGCTGATGAAAACTCTCCACCATTATAAACGGAAGAATCAGCCGGATTCATTTGAGTCCCCGGTCGAAACCGAATTTATGTACAAATGAGGGTATCTATCGGAATACATTTGCTTTTTTGGAGTCCTAGTGGCTGTAGCTTTCGTATCTTTCTCTCTATCCCGAGAGCCACACACAGCACCTCATAAGTCCCTGAATTAGCGTTTAGTACTTGCAACGAACGTGGTGTTTTGTACTTCGTCACCAACGACACATCTCTTATCGACAAGTGGACTAGCAATCGAATTCGGCGCTTTCAGAAAAAGAACAAATTTAGACGATCCAAAGAAAAAAACCACGATGTGAGTCTTCAAGAAAGCTGTTTGACTTTTGATTTGCTGGAAATAAACCATTGCAAACCAGAGAGGGATATTTCCACAAAATCACACTTACAAGTACTGTGAACCCACAAGATCGATGATCGAATCAAGTATCCAATAGACACGTGCTCAGTCTATCATACAGACATTAACCAGCTGTGGTATTTAGGTCACATCTGGAAGGAAAACACTCTTCACACGTAAACCGGTAATCGATATTTCTCGGCTTTGTAGATTGAAGTGTGCGTTTCTGTTGAACGATGTGGTTGACGTGAATAGGGGTGCGAGTGAATGCTGTCATCTGGAGAAGGACAATACTTTGTGCGTCATACGCCTGTATCGGTCATTCCATTTCAATCTCAAGCACATTCACTCAGCTGCATCACAAATGTGTGTGATGTTCCGACGCGCTAGAAAATATTCTTTGCTTTATTGCGAATTTGCACTCTGAACGGAAATTCTGATGCTACTACACTGGTAATTTTCATGGGTGGAATTAAAAACATACAAACTGTGAAATCATTTTATCGTGCAACAAATGTAAGCCTTCGGGTGTGTTAGGTGAGACGGTCCGTGCGAAATTCAAATGCGGCCGACAAGTTGGTCAAAAACCTGATAAGATGAAGTGCCAAAAGGCCGGCTTGATTTATTCAGGTCGTAAACCTCCCGTGAGGAGGTATTCGGCAGAGAGCGATCACCACACGAAACTATCCTCAACTTTCACGAAGTACACTTATTTGCAAATAACTTTGGTGTCAAGGGGAGACAAAAGTGATATAATTCAACTGAATGTGCTGCACGAGGGTCACTTCATTTTCACTCGGTATGGTATTCGAGATATTGTCTTGAAATAACACACTACTCATGATATTACTGAAAACCGGTGTAACGGTGGATACTACTGATGAGGCATGTGAGTAGCACGTCTTCTCGTAAATCCGCTTTGCATCTCTTGAAAAGTGAGATCTCTTATGGAATTTGTGGAGTCTCTTTGTAGCATTTGCCTGCATTTGAGTATCAGTCAATGAATATCCAGAGAAAGTTCAGGAAGACGCGTTCAAGGAGAAGGGGGATATTCAGTTTTGTAAACGAGATGCAAATGAGAGTTTTGCTTCCCTGTTCAATAGTCTGTAACTGTTCAGTTGGCGTTCTCAAATAGATAACCCCGCAGCGAAGGCCTTCTTCCTTTCACCGGTAGTAAACTATCGGAGAGATTTCAGCGACCGTATAAGTAGTATGTTTTTTCAAGAAGCTCAACATAGCTCAGTGGTTATGGCGCGACTTGAACGGAAGGTCGTTGGTTCAGACGCGACAGCAGCATCTCGACTGCACTTGTCCAGGCTTGGGCCATCTGACAATATCTCAGTCCTCGTACTTTCTTTGGGTGGCAGTGCCCCCGGGCAACGAAAGTTAGTTGCAACATGCATTGTTATATCAGGGTAATAACCGAAACTTTCGAAGTTAGTATAAACGCCTTTGCGAGGTGCTTGTTTTCGTCTGACTGACTTTTTTATGGCGAACCAGTGCAAGATAAAACAATGGTCAAGAATAGCAAACGACTTAAGAAATGCGCCACAAATCTGAACTAGCCTGAGCCCCGAAGACTTTTGTGAAAGAGGGAAGGAAAACAATGAGCAGTTTGAAGGACATTTGAATGTAACTTAAAATGTGGCATAAGGTACAATTTAGATTTCTGAAAACATGTTTACTTAAGAAGTAGCTAGAGAATACTCCTACGACCAGATTGGTTACGATGTTGATAGTGATGATGATGATGATCATAAGACAGAGGAGGCTGCTGACAGTGAGTACGGTGATAATGAAGGAAACTGAGCAATTTTGGACCCGTCTGAAAACTTCTCCTTATGGCTTTCTTCTTGTACAATCAGTATAAATGTTCCTCATTGCTCTCTCCGATGCAAAAGACGCGTTTTTCTTCAGAATGTCTCCAACCCTCGTGCACCTTTTAAGCGCCCACTACAAACTGGTTCCTGACGTTTCCGCATGTTTTTGGATTATTGACACGCATGCAGGAACAAAACAAAGTCGATCCATACATGGACCAACTTACTACGCAGCACCTGTGTCCACTGAAAACCTCCAGTGTTGTGGAAGCAACAGTTCGAGATCTCATAAGTAAAGCGTTGCTTCTGAAACGATGCTTTGCCATGTCAGTGCAGTGAAAACATACAGTGAACAAAAATAGATTTTCTTCGTTTTCTCTCTCGTAGTTCGTGCGTCTTTGGTAGGCATGCAACGTAGCAAATGGGGAAAATCAAGGGAAAACCAACATACCCACCTGGACGTTAGCTGCTGTGCGCTACCTTCACTTTAAATGAGCGTAGACAGCAATTGCATGACCTTGTAGTAGGATCTACTAAGATCAGTCTACGCAAGGCTGAACTGTGCGCCTTGCTAAACAATTAACCACCTTTTAGATTATGGGTTCCATTTTGACAAGCACTGAGCTCAAAAACGGGCTAGTATGATTGATTACATTGCAGAATGTTTGCTTAAATGTTTGGTAAATCCGTAGCATACTACTGTGATGTAATTATCTTCAGATACTCACTCCAACATAAACTCGTCTTGATATTTCAACTCTTCACTAATCTACAAACCTTTCTCACTAAACTTGTACTTTGGTATAATGCATATGGACAGTTAGCTTTATCTTACCTTGAGCTCAGAGGCTGACAGATGTGGTGAAAGCTGGAGATCAAGAGCATAACAATGTCTCTCTTTGCTTACACAATTGCATGTCTGTAGCTGTGTATTCGTCCCAGCTCAGTGAAAGTTGGCACAATGGAGGTCAAGAAGGTTGAGAATTTACCTCGTGAGGGATGACCGGATGTCTACTGCCTGACTGTTTGCAATAACTCCTAGTCTCGAAACTGTGAACGACGGTACTCATTCGGCTAACCGGTGCCGCGGTTAAATAAGCTGAAATTGTTTGCATACCAGTCCTCCCATGGTGCCACCCAAGGACAGAGCACTCTTAAGCGCCTCCGTTTCTATCGCCAGCAGGATGACGCAACGTAGTCTTGCACTAGCTTGAGATGGGTATCCTCAGCTAACTTGATGGTTTATAAAATGAGCCACCTAGATGACATGATAAACGCCATCCTGTCGCCCCTCGATATTTCGTTTGTAAGACCTCCCAGTCAGCTGCTCGGGAAACTGCTTTACACAATGCGAAAATCAAGATCTGAGTAGTACTGCAGTTTTTGGCCTATGAACATAGAGTTTGATAAATTGGTATCACAGCTCCTGACGTCTACAGTTTGGCCCACCGAGATCCAGTGATTAAGATGCCGACCAAAACTGTGGTACCATTTGATCCCGAGTGGCGGCAGGAAGACGTATTTTTCTCAAAACATTGTCAAGACTATAGGGCCAACTCGAGTGAATGAACCAGAGGAAAAGTTACAGAATTTCCTCCGGATTCACGCATTAGTTTCAGCGACACTTTCATTCAGAATTCTACGGTGACACCAATTTGATAACATGCTTGTTCTAATAGGTCAACACCAAAACAACGGAAAGCCAGATCACTGTTTCAATACAAATCTCCTAATTTAGCAAATTCCAAGCACATCAGGGGGTGAAACCACTGTTTCTGAGGGCTGTAGACCACAAGTCCTTATTGCCGTCAGAAAAATCAATAAAAACTCCGTTCTATCAATAATTCATTGTTCAGTTATTGTTCACAAGTCCTAGTCGTAATATATAAAACAGCATACTCCGGATGTCATGAGAACAAACGGTGAGTTGAATGGTACCTTGGGTTTACCGTACACCTGTCTATAGCTAATCCTTTTAAAAACATAAAATAGATATTCTACCTAATTGTTTCGTAATCGCAGTGCGCTATTCACAGAACCTGTGTACACGGGAAGCCGACAGGTGGACAGATACAAATTACCAACAGTAATCTCAAGGAACTGTCTTGTGTTAGTCGCACAGAGGAGTATCAGCTTGTCAACTGTGGAAAGGGCAAGCCGTACGGATGTGGAACTAACGAAACTATTTGTTCATTCGGAAACCCAGTTGGGTTAAACTTCAAAGAGATTCTATCAAGACCTGGAACCAAAGGCCCCTTGGTTGTTAACTCAACCCAACTCGTGTGTTTAGCATTTATCTCTGGAGATGGCGAAGATCAGAATTCCAGCTAGGTGACTTGCTTAACAGCTGCGTTTTCGTAAAACGATATGCCTCAACAAGCCTGCCTCTTTGTAGTTGAGTGTCGATCAGTCAGTCGTTTGGTCAGTCATCTGTAAGCTGTGTGTAACAGAATTAATGTGGTCTCTTTGCCACATCAAGTTATCGCACCCAGCCACGACACCCTTCTGGGGCAATAACATGAAGACTGGTTGACCGATTACGAAGTGTAGAAATTGGAAAATCAGGGAAGGAGACAAAAACTAACGACCTTTTGACCTGCAGCAGCTGCTGTTGCTGCACCATACTCTTCAGAATGTATTAAAACTCACCCTGTAAAAGTGGGTATGAACATCAGTAAAGTAGTACTATCTCTGATACAGTCACTTCGGATTTGTCAGCATTATCAAATATAACCCAGTAATTTACTCCAAACGCCACTTCTCTGTCTCCCGTGAGCAGCAGCATTATGATCTCCGAAAAATGACAATCATTCATTGTTCTGTGCACACTGTTAGGCGTTAGCTCCTGATAGTTTGTCCTTGAAAGTGATCATTTCGTAACTAGGAGGCTGCATCCACACAACTTGCTTTGGTCGGGATAGCTGATGTTTGAGGAGGGCAACGGTTTCCGATGTTGTTTTACATTGCTGACGCTTGGCAACGTAGACCAAAAGGATGCAGATGATTAGAACAAGAACAATAAGAATGATGCCAAAAGTTGTTGGATCAATCATTCTCGGACCGTCATATTCAGAGGTTTTCCGATTTGGATTCATCACCCAGTGAGGTTGTTTCAGTGCGCTTGCGGCTTCAAAGGAGGACGACAGCAAGAAAGCTGCTTCTTATATATATATATTATATATATATGGCACCCACGTGCAAACCAGAGTCAAACAAAACCTTGGAAAGTGCACCAAATGTCTTTGCAACACGCAGCAAACATATAATTACCCCAGCCAGACACGAGATCGAAGGAGGAGATCTATGTTTATTGCACTAAGCATGAATGAGCACGAAGGGACAAGTGGCTCAAGTTTCATCTCCTCAAAAATCACATCTGAGAAAGCTGAACACAATAACATACGTCGTTTTGAGTTTGAACAACGTGAGTTTGAGCCAAACCTCCCGAAAATGCACAGAAAATACCGCCCATTAGTTGCGATAGATTTCTACTGATCTCGGTCTTTGTACCTGTTTAAGGATGAGTTACCTCAGGAAGGATGACTAGTGTAATCTGTTTAAACATGTAAAAGTTCTGCGAAATTAAACATAACTACTAGGACTATTCATAAGTTTGCTGAAAATTCTTCGACAGCCCACAACCGGTTTCGCCCTTCTTGGGGTTCATCACGGAATGAGTGTCTATCGCTAATTTCGTGCGATTTGGGTTCAAGTAGAACATAAGGTTGACGGAAACTCGGGAACTGCGCCTACCTGATGAGCCCCAAGAAGGGCGAAACCGGTCGTGGGCTTTTGAAGAATTTTCAGCAACCTTATGAGTAGTGTATTACGTCTATACATGTATCGCGATATCTGCGATATCGTATCAACTGAAAGATGATGCGGCCTGGTGCAGCGCATTCACTTGCTTAGAGACATCATAAACGAGGGAGTCAGCTGAATTCCAGGTGGGTTTCTCTCGCAAAACCAATTTGTTTGCAAATCAGAGTATTCCACTACTCGGACTATCTCTACAGATTTAAGAAACTGTGATTCAGATAGAAGCAGTACTGGGGAAGGAGTGAACAACGCGGTTGGTCATCGGAGTTACAATATGTCACGGCTACCCGCGTGATGTTTCAAAAGAACGATGACCAGGCTAGTAACCCCCTACGTATAGATGTTAACTTGCTGAGTACTATCGAACCCTATCTTTGGGGATAGAATGCTGATCCTCTCAATTAGAAACAACGAAACAAACTCCAAGGCTGGTTTGCTCTTATGGGCCTCAAGATTGCTCGTCCAGTATACGGACCTAGGAGAAATGGCAAGTAAGCAAGTACTGCGGTTCATCACAAGTGAGGGAGCAGTATCCAGCTCGTCGGAATTTTCGGTTGTTGGCGCACCCTACCCTCGTGAAGCAGTCCTTCTCCATAAGAGATTCCATTGAAGACGGAAAATGTTCCACCTTAGAGCGCTTCGCGAGTGCAAAACACCTGAAGCCATTTCGCAAGGACACCCTTAGAAAAAAGAGTAATTCTCTCCGGGGTCGATTGCTTCTTTGCTTGTTGGGAGAACTGCCAATTTTCGGAAGAATTCAAAAAATTACCGTTAGTTTAATGTCTGCATGTGGATTTCCACTAGTCAGTATGTCTCAGCCGTTATAAGTTGATAGTGAGTAGTCACTTTATATTTTCCCAGAACACCTGTTCAACTTCCTAGATGAAGTAGCTTACGGAATGAACAATCGAGAGATAGTTCGCTGTCCAAAGAAACCTACCGGAACACAGAATGAGTAGACCACTTCTGTGTGTTTGGTGACAACTTGGTAGAACCTCAGCAACAACTATTCGACCCTTACATTCTTCTCCGTCAGCCTATCGGGTGAGTGGTTTGCGTAAATTTCTTCCTTCAGTTATATTTACTGGAAGTCAGATAAAATATAATCATCGGATTCATTGAGTTTGGAAATCTGAGGAATTGAACACAGTCTGCGCAAGAAAGTTCTTGACTTCTATACAGCATCCTGTTTGGTCCTAGCGACCAGAGAAATTCTGGAATCCTAAAGGTTGGATAATTAGGACCTTCACAGAAGTTGGAAGCTTCACGTTTGAGAAGATCTGTTCAAGGACCAGACAGCACACAGAGCCAAGTGGTTGAGCTCTACATCAGTCTGAACGTCAAAAACAGTGTTTCGGGCTGGTGGGCATTAGTAACGACATTCAGCGTGCCAAACCAACCTAGACTCCTAAATCATTACGTGGATGACGGCGTCGCCTTAATATTTGTGGAAGAAGACATGGGAAAATTGGCCTCAGTACGGCCTACAAGGCTCTTCAATGGAAACAGCACAGAATCATGACAGGCACATAACTTGCGTTTTCCGCCGATCCCGGGCAAAACTAATGCAAGACGTTTTTGAGCCGACTTATCCTGTTTGAGAGGTCGCTATGTCGTAGAGCAAATGTTGACTTCTGCTTAGTAAGCCCTGCTCACTTTTCCGTCTTTTGGCAGAGTTCGTAACCAAAAAAAGAGCAAGTTGATACTGTACAAACCAAATCGTTGTTTGTAATGAACACTTTCACCGTATTCCTCTCATCAGCCCATAATTTCTGCAACTATTTTCGATCAGAACAAATAGCAAGCAATGACTGGACTGTAACTTCTGGTTTGCGAACTATAGTGTTGGGAAGTCTGGACTTATCCTCATTAGAATATCTCAATATATAAACGAGTGTTTCTTTAGGAATAGAAGCGAAACCACTGGCTGCTACATGAAAAACCATCACTCAGAATTCACAGCTTTAGGCACTGTTACATTTACTTGTATGACACCGCTCAAGAGGCAACCCTCACAAGTGAGAAGGATCAAAACCGGGGAATCAGTCCCACTTCTTATGGGTCTTTATCCTTCAGTGAAACTTGTCTGGTACAAAAATCAATGAAATTGAAGCATCCTTTTTCAATGACACGTTTGAATACCTGAAAAGGGTCTTTTCATCTGCAGCGAACACAGGTGACTACAAAAGCAACGTGTTTTCTTTCATTACCTCGTTGCTTTTATTCCATGTTTTTTTTCTCTAAACACTCTGGAAGAAGTATTAAAAATAGATAGTTGATCGAAGTCGTGTAGCAAACTAGTTGGGGGGAGTTCAACATTTATTTTACTTTCATCAGCAGTCTACGTCAGACTTGCATCAACAGGTTTAGTAGACTATAACAACAGTGAAGAAGACACCTGCTAATATTCAAAAGAAGGAAGGATAGTCCAAGATTATGTTCAAGGTAGGCAAAAATTTTCCGTTGAGATTTTGTCCTGTCAGTAAAGCTAATCTTTACTGAAAAGCCGAGAAGCACTGTACACCTGTTTCATCCTTGTTGGGAATCATCAACTGTGCGCACTTCACGGAACTCAAAGAGTTTCGAACCCGCGATTTTCCGGTCAGTGAGTGAATACAACGGTTTGGCCACGAGCGGCTGAAATGCAGTGTGATTGGCTCTCACACGATGCTCAACGGAATGCACTACACAGCTATTTGATACATAACCGGTTCTTGATTTTAATGACAGGAGCGAGACAACCGTTTCCAACTCTTCAGAGACAGTTGGCAGCTCTATGGGACTATTGAATACGTTGTCTTCGAATGCTGTGACGTATCCAAATTAGACTGTTTCTCCAAACCAGAGTGCCCACTGAAGCTCATAAGATGGGCCGCTCTTTACAGTTGCAATCTGCTTATGTGGGTCAATTTACTCCATACAATCGACGGTCGCCACAGGTTGGTATCCGGAATGTCCGTCATCCCTCGGAGTTTCACTCTATCGGTGCACAGTGAGCCAGCTCATTTTTTTGCCTCAGATCGTCGTTGCCTCAACCGCTGAGTGACATGCGTCTTTCGTGGCTCACCGCCCACGCGCTGGCAGGCCACATAGATCTCGAGCTGTGTAAATCACGCCAATGCAGAGGTGCAGGCGCACCCAACAGACGTGTGATTCGGGTGACTGACATCGCGAGAGCACTACGTGAGTGTTTTAACGGTGATTTACACTCTGTGAAATTTTTCAACACTTCACGCGCTCAGACAGCTAATCTCGGAACAGTGAAGATTGTCTGTCTGGTGAAAAAAGACAGAGCGATCACCTTAAAATTTCAGCTCAGTGGGTATCAAAACACAAACTAATCAAACGGTGCTATGATCTCTTCAATCGTTCCGATCATTCGGCAAAATCGCGCATTTCGTGCTTCTATATCGATGACGTTGATGACTTTTTTTACGGTCACATTGTTCCCTCTAGGCTACAAGTTTGGAAGTAAAACATACTGTAGTAACACAGCCAATACGACTGCACCCAGTTGATGCTTTCGTTTTTTTTTACCTTGTCAGCCATGAGCCACAGAGCCAGAGTAAATGAGTGCCTCAAAGTGCCAAAAAACCGCTGTGCAACAAACAACACAATTCGATTCGGCTGAGCGAAATTTCATCTTCAAATTGATGACTATGAAAGCTTGTTGTTACTGAACACATTTGGTCGGCTGTGAAGAGTTTGTTTCAACAAAAAATGTGTTGTTTGCAAAGCGAACTATCTAACAGAACTGATTTCCGACGTAGTTTTTCAAAATTTAAGAGAATTCTCGTAGATCCTCAAATAAGAACCCCAGTTGCCCGTAGCACGAGTGAATGGAAAAGCTTAGATGGGCACACTAAGCTCCGAACTCTCGCTTCATGTAAGGGCTCGAGGACATTCGCTCTCAGCCACACATTTAAACTTAACAGATGATTCACCGCCTTCACTATCGCCCGACTGACGGCACTGCCACTGGCGGGTCAGCACGCACCAAAGCTTAAAAGCTTCTTGTTGATGGCATTCTAATCTTTGCTTCCAAAAAAAACGATTCGGTTTATTTTTTGCCCTTATTTTCAGTCTCAATCTCCGTTTAGCCCGCCAGGGGCTCAGGAGATTGTTTAATGGTACTAGATATTCTGCGTCAAAGACGTCTGAGGAACACTCACGCATATCAGTCGTTGTGGAACAACCAAAATTGGCCAGTCGATTCAGTTTTAATGGTAAGCAGCAGTGAACTACGAACAGGGCTTGGTCATGACACCGTTTTACAGCATAAGAATGAAATTTTGATGTTCGAACAATCGTCCTCATGTCCTGACACAATACATCTGGTGACTCCACACCAAGGGGGGAACACTGGACTCGAGTTTCGTTCTTAATAGAACTCATGTCAGATGTATGGAGGTTAAACGGAGATGCACTGCTGATGAGCTTTAATAAGAGCATAACTCGAGTCCAGTGCTTTGCCGCTCTGGTTTGGACTGACCAAAAGTTCTTGAGCTGCACGAAGACGGGCGATTCATGAAACAACTGACCACGTGGAGTGGTTAATCCAAACACAGCCTGTCAAATCTGAAGCACATCCGGTTGATGATGCGGAAGAGCAATGTCTGTTTATACCTGTTTTTTAAACGGAATCATATAATTTTGAACACTAAACGGGAACAAAAAGCCGTTTCGTACCGCAATTTTCCGTCCGTCCGTCTAATATTAACAGCTCACGGTAGCTCTGCGACGCGAGGTAAGCAAGCCTCGAGAGGTTAGCCTTTCTGCCGCCATGCCACCAATCAGTTGCAGTGACAATTTGGTAGAACAGGCCTCCCCTTATTTTCAAAGAATGATTGAACACAGCCGAAATATCCATCACCTGCGATGAAACAATGTTCAGTTAGTTTTCACTGTACAATCAGGAACTCAGTATGATTGAATACTGCCGGCAAATCAGTTTGCTGACCTCAGACAGTCATTCACAGTCCTGCTGCGAAATCTAACACTCTAGCCAGTGGTCAAACACGAGCGTATGAGCAACAGTGTAATTAGACCTCACTTGGAAGGTCAGCATCATGCTTCGTTTGCACTAAATATGTGCTTGTGCTGGATGTACAGGTCTTCCCGTTAAAATACAGATACCGTTGTTCTTGTGAGCATTCTCCAACTAGCTTTGAGTTTTTATACCATATTTGATCAGTTTTCCACACGCTTTCACACTAATAGCTAGTTTATTTGAGGATGTATATAAAGATTTTGGAGATATTGTGTTGAGCATCCATTCTAAGCTAAAAGTACAAATTTTTATTTCATGATGCTTAAGTTTGAATCGCACTTTTCTCGTCCACGTATCCGTTATTCAGTTTGCCTGACCTCACTGTTGCACTTACTGTTAAAGCTAATCCGCTTCTAATCAGAGTGCTCAGTTGCGTAGTGAGTGAGGTTCATCCATCTTCCTACTAGTGTTAAAACCAGGAGCTTCAGATAAACTCTTTTGTGTTTTTAATTTTTCCGAACTAATATCTGCGGCAAGTGAGTTGTCGGCTTGTTCAGTCACCATTTTGTTCTCCTAAGATGATATTTACTAAATTTATTACAAAGCGGCCCAGTGTCTCAATGGAAATAACCCTACCGGATGTACGAATTCCTGAGTGGTACCATTAGCATTTTCATGCCATATCGTTGTTTTCATCAAACTCTAGAGCAGGAAGTCCGGTGATACAACCACTGTAGTATGTTTGGGACGCATTGGTGTGTTAGCGCGGTCTACCTCAATTGCAATATAATGACCGGAGGCACGAGATAATAACGGCTCTATCCTCTCCGTTCCTAGGTGAATAAACAGTCGGTTCTAGCAAAAAGCGGCGAGCGAAAGGGACTGATACGCCATCTCATTGTATAAAAAGCGGCAGTGGTTTGGACTGTTTTCTTTTCAGTCCAGCTGATTGTCTGCCGCGACGTGGAAGAAGTACGTGGGCACTTGACAGAACCTCATTTGGATCTGCTCTTTAGTGAAGGTCACTCGCATCCAGGGCAAATTCGCGGTGGAATGCGTTCATTAGCCACGGTACAACAGAGGAGATCACGTCTATGGTGTCAAAAAATTTTCAGACATATTCCTTTTGTGGAATTTTCGCTGGATGAGTGATTTTGCCATACGAACTTCGCTGAAACAATGGCTTGATTGCACTTCTGCTGGTTGGAAAGGTGCACATGCTTTGATCAGGGGTAAATTCTCTAAAACAAAGTTTAACAAACTATCTATCTAATGCGAGACTAGTTTGAGGATGTAACGGTAAAATGCAGGATCGTTTGTCTAATTGAGTCCTAAAATTCGATGAAGTGCGGACGTCACTGAAAGCAAGGTGTCGGTTGATTGTAGTCCTTCTAAATAAATCAGAACAACGTAGAATTCGCCGCTGAGGTCTGTTTTGAATGGCTCTGGGAATACTGCCCTATATTAATGCAAGCAGCAAAGGATTCCAGCCTGAACAAGCACAAGTCTTGATGTCGTTAAGAGTTACAATCGTATCTCCCTGTGTTGTGGGCATTTAGAATGGGATCACAAAGCGCATTGTGAAGGGACAGCTTACATTAATTGTCTTAGGTTGTTGTCACTTGATGGAGTTTTCAAAAAAACTACACCATATTTTAGGTGTTTTCTCTCAAGATGTACATTGTCCACTCTCAGAAGCCTAGAAGAACAAGGCTACCCAAATTTATGACCCTTGTTTAAATGATAGGCGTTCGAAAATTTACGAAAAAAGCCGAATTTTCTGTCTATGCCACGTTCGCTCGAACTCCCCCCATGGTTTAAAATAACCAAACTTAAAGCAAGCGATTACGTCGTTTCAGATGAAATTACGAGCACAAAGCAAATTTTGTAGAATGAAGTTCCTATTGGTTGAGAAGCCTTGCCACACTAGTTTAACTGATCGAGGTTCGTTAATGGTCCCAACCCAGACGCATGTAGTATCTGTGACTCACTAAAAGTTATATAGGTAGCTGTTGTTTTGCGCTTCCTGCTGCCGTCAGAAGACCGGTTATTAAAGAACCTCTAGAATACAAGTAGACGGCAAACAACAGGTCATCCTAAGTGAATGTCGTCAATTTTTTAAAATTTTATAAACTCGATGTGGATGGAATAAGAGACAAGGGGGTGAGTTACATGGTAAGCTCACATGTGAAACCTACCACGAAAAGCTGTTGACTTATTTAGGTAATCGTGATTGATTAGATTGTTATTCTTAGGAATTCAATACTGACTGAGTCAAAGGGGCTTGGAAGCTGATAGAGATTTTTACATTATCATATGATCAGTTCCCGAAAATCCGATTCTAGTCAATATCACTCACAGGGTGTCCTGGTGTCAGGCTGATGATATCTTCCGTAGAGGTCTCACTTTACACTGGATTAGAAACGATAGACCGTGTCGTTTAAAGATGAAAATTTCTTGTCTGGAGTCATACTCAGATGTACATCGTTCTTCGTTGAAATTAAAAATCCTATACGCGGAGACTATTCCGTCCTGTTCGGAAAATTCCATCGTGACAGAATAGTGCTGTTCGCTACATATCCAGAATAATTGTGGCCAAGTAAGAAATAATTACCCCGTCCATCTTTATCTAAACACGTCTTTTCAATTTTCGTAGGGTTCTCAATGGATTGTAACAGCGTCATGTGATGAGTTCCGAAAAACCGGTCCACGACACAACTCACTTTGACCAGGAATCAGCGGGTGGATGGAACAGGATCGATCGCATGTTGGGTTTGTCCCTTTTGTCATGCAGCCACCAAGAACCCTTCCATGAATGAAGAATCAGTTGAAGTAATTTCTTGGTTTAGTCCAGTGAGGCTGCCGGCTTTTACCAGTAGTCGCATTAGTATTCGACTAGGAACACTCAAATGTTGAACAAACAACCTGCATAGTGAGTGTATATCAATCTCCGTTTTGCTTGCGTAGAACCTCTGAAGTCTTGTGTTACCTGTTGAATGTATGTGGAGCGTCCATGAGGCCCGTCCAAACTCCATACAAAAATCAGCACGTCTCTGGTTATCCAACATTCCTAAATATACAGCACTGAATGATAACGTTGCTACTCATCCCTCACTAAACTCGAATTCTGTCAAACCCATCATCCTTGTTTCCATTTCGGCAGTGAGCCTAAATATTTGTGATTTGGGTAAATTCCCAGCTCCCCAACTGACCCAAGGTATCCAAGATCCTATTTCACCTGTGTAGCCACCTTTTCATTACGGCCACGTGATTGTCAAAATGTTCATATCCGAACGATCGAATATACGAACAGCTTGAGGAAGAATAATGATTCCACTAAGTAAGAAGTACGGTTGTCACCCTAAAAGTGCGGGATCTCAGGACGTACCTGATCCGCAATTACAAACAGTCAGACCTATTTTAAGTTCGAGCTGCTTGTTGTGTAGTCATGCACTGTCCTCAGAGATTTCCGCCCGTGCAAAGTTTGAGATAATCTCCCGGTTCTCTAGGAAAGTTACCAGGTATGCTGGTTGGGAGGCTGGTCATGAAACATTTCGCTGAAACAAATTTTGTGTAAGAGTCATTGCAAAACTCAGGATACAAGTCGATCAACCGTAATGATAGCGATGTCTTCTTTTGGTCAATAAAGATCGAAGGACTACAGAACTAAAAGCAACCCATCCATAAAAGTAAAACAAGGATACACCAGAGTCTGCAAGTAAAAGTGTGGTAAGTGTTTTCGTTACGATCTATTGGCCTGAGCAGTCAGTGATCACGTGAGCAGAACATGAAAGACCCATTGCGCGTACAAATGTTTTATGAGTGCATAGACTCCGATTGTGTGAGCGAATATCAGCTGTTTCCGGACAATGATAGTGAGTAGCTCTCAGTGTGTACAAAGTGGTACAAAGTGGTACACTGTAAGAAAAGCGGTGTTACAGTTAATCACGTTACTCATATCAGCTGAATGAGCCATTACTGTGCTATTGACAAACCCCATTGGCTGTCTGAAACATTCCCAAAATAGAATACGCAGGAGAATAAGGGAGCGCAATTCGTGTTCCTATGCTCTTACTGTTCATTTCGCTAGACACAGTTTTTTCTGTCCACAGATACTGGTAAAGAGTTGGATGTTATCTTTTGGTTGGCTCAAATAAGCGTTTTGTTGTGCGTATTGAGAGAACAACCGGTTAAGCACGGCCGAGAGGATTCTAGTTCGGGACCTGGAGCATAAACTGTGGAATTCATCAACATCGGACGTGTCGAATGCAGCTTAGGGAGGCTGATCGGTGAAGCGAATTAAGTAGCCTTGATAGCGTTCTGCAAACTATGTTGAAAATCAGTTTAGTTCATAGTCGTCTTGCATGCACGTTTTGTTGGTTGCCGCGTGACGTTCGCATAAACGATTGAAAGTGTTAACCCAAGTGTCCGTGACTAATTCTGGTACATCAACCTTATGGGTTTCAATTAGGACGGCATTTCCAGGATTAGCAGTATCGTCCATTAGCGTTCAAAACAGACCTGTTATCTACCACGTCCTTCATAATGACGGCACAACGGTATTCACCGTCCCTCAGAAATCTCATCGAATGAACTGCACCGTGAACTCAAGTTGATGCGTTGATAGCCTTCTCAGAGCGAGCCAACCGCTCTGCTCCAACCAGGGCAGGACGCGTTGAATTCACGACTAATTCTGGTTCCTCCACAAGGAAGTACGGAAGCATTGGAGTGGAGTATTGCGACTTGTCAGCAGTGAGAACCTCTGAAGTCTTGTGTTACCTGTTGAATGTATGTGGAGCGTCCATGAGGCCCGTCCAAACTCCATACAAAAATCAGCACGTCTCTGGTTATCCAACATTCCTAAATATACAGCACTGAATGATAACGTTGCTACTCATCCCTCACTAAACTCGAATTCTGTCAAACCCATCATCCTTGTTTCCATTTCGGCAGTGAGCCTAAATATTTGTGATTTGGGTAAATTCCCAGCTCCCCAACTGACCCAAGGTATCCAAGATCCTATTTCACCTGTGTAGCCACCTTTTCATTACGGCCACGTGATTGTCAAAATGTTCATATCCGAACGATCGAATATACGAACAGCTTGAGGAAGAATAATGATTCCACTAAGTAAGAAGTACGGTTGTCACCCTAAAAGTGCGGGATCTCAGGACGTACCTGATCCGCAATTACAAACAGTCAGACCTATTTTAAGTTCGAGCTGCTTGTTGTGTAGTCATGCACTGTCCTCAGAGATTTCCGCCCGTGCAAAGTTTGAGATAATCTCCCGGTTCTCTAGGAAAGTTACCAGGTATGCTGGTTGGGAGGCTGGTCATGAAACATTTCGCTGAAACAAATTTTGTGTAAGAGTCATTGCAAAACTCAGGATACAAGTCGATCAACCGTAATGATAGCGATGTCTTCTTTTGGTCAATAAAGATCGAAGGACTACAGAACTAAAAGCAACCCATCCATAAAAGTAAAACAAGGATACACCAGAGTCTGCAAGTAAAAGTGTGGTAAGTGTTTTCGTTACGATCTATTGGCCTGAGCAGTCAGTGATCACGTGAGCAGAACATGAAAGACCCATTGCGCGTACAAATGTTTTATGAGTGCATAGACTCCGATTGTGTGAGCGAATATCAGCTGTTTCCGGACAATGATAGTGAGTAGCTCTCAGTGTGTACAAAGTGGTACAAAGTGGTACACTGTAAGAAAAGCGGTGTTACAGTTAATCACGTTACTCATATCAGCTGAATGAGCCATTACTGTGCTATTGACAAACCCCATTGGCTGTCTGAAACATTCCCAAAATAGAATACGCAGGAGAATAAGGGAGCGCAATTCGTGTTCCTATGCTCTTACTGTTCATTTCGCTAGACACAGTTTTTTCTGTCCACAGATACTGGTAAAGAGTTGGATGTTATCTTTTGGTTGGCTCAAATAAGCGTTTTGTTGTGCGTATTGAGAGAACAACCGGTTAAGCACGGCCGAGAGGATTCTAGTTCGGGACCTGGAGCATAAACTGTGGAATTCATCAACATCGGACGTGTCGAATGCAGCTTAGGGAGGCTGATCGGTGAAGCGAATTAAGTAGCCTTGATAGCGTTCTGCAAACTATGTTGAAAATCAGTTTAGTTCATAGTCGTCTTGCATGCACGTTTTGTTGGTTGCCGCGTGACGTTCGCATAAACGATTGAAAGTGTTAACCCAAGTGTCCGTGACTAATTCTGGTACATCAACCTTATGGGTTTCAATTAGGACGGCATTTCCAGGATTAGCAGTATCGTCCATTAGCGTTCAAAACAGACCTGTTATCTACCACGTCCTTCATAATGACGGCACAACGGTATTCACCGTCCCTCAGAAATCTCATCGAATGAACTGCACCGTGAACTCAAGTTGATGCGTTGATAGCCTTCTCAGAGCGAGCCAACCGCTCTGCTCCAACCAGGGCAGGACGCGTTGAATTCACGACTAATTCTGGTTCCTCCACAAGGAAGTACGGAAGCATTGGAGTGGAGTATTGCGACTTGTCAGCAGTGCATATCCTTCGCCATGCCAGGAGTTGGACCTCGGACTTCTGGGTTGTTATGACCATTCCACCAACGAGCAAATTGATAGATGAGAGTAATGTGAAGGCAGAATAAGAAATACCGGTTTACTCTCATTGGCACGAAACACTGTTACGATAAATGCAGTGAGAACGTCTCTGAAGCGCCGTGAGTTGTAGGTCTCTATGTGCTCACCAGCTGATTCCGAGGAGGATAGTTTTATACCTCAAACTGAAATGAACTGACCTGATTTAGATTCTTCCTTTGGATCGATATCATTTGGCGTTTTATTGTTCTTGCCTCAGTCGTTCGCTCTAATAGGGAAGCATCCGTCATATTAGGTGTTCCTCCGTGGTTGTAACCCTGGAGAACATGGTATAAGTGAACGAGCAGTACACTCATACCGGTCGAATCGCCTTATTCCAAAGCCGGTGAGTAGTACTCAAGCAATGGTCAGGAACTGGGACTGTTCTTGGAACAAAGCAAGAAAGCAAGTGCTCGCCGGATGAAATGATGGCACGCACATTGTACATTTAACCAATGGATTGATAGTACGGTTAGCTGTACTCACAAAAGCGACGAATTCACGCCACTGTCAGTAACCTTTTTCTGCAACGAGAGTTGTCACGTGATAAATGAGTTAGTGAGCTGGTGGTGATGAAATGAACAGTGGAAACACCGGGGGCGCTAAAAAATCACTGAGAATTAAAAAAAAGCTTGCTTAACCAAGAAGTAAAAGCTGGTTCTTTAAAGATACTAAAATTTTTGAAAACATAGACGGTTTGTTGCGTTACTACATGACATAATATGTTGTGTTATTACAGCTTCCTCGAGGAAACCCATCCCTAGAAAGGATCTGTTGTGTTATTACAGCCTCCTCGAGGAAACCCATCCCTAGAAAGGATGGATTGCTCATTTCCCCGTAATGGTCTCCCTTGAAATGTATATGTGTACAAGAACACGACCGGACTGTCAAAGTTCAGGGAGCTGTGTCGTGTTTGAGGTTGAAAAACGCCAAAAATGAGTCCCCTTGCAATCAGTTGACAACGTTTATATGCACTTTGCTCTTGGTTACTAACGCCTAACACGTCTGCGCTTCTGTGTCGAGTGAATCCTCTTTGCTAGGCCTTCTCTGAGGGGTTTACTGCAGTATAGCACGGAGAATGCCACTGTTGGGATTTTATTCGGCATAATTCAGAGTAACCGTTGACTTTCTAAAAAAAATGACACAACTTAATTCAATGGAAGTTAAATTATCTTGAAAATAGAGACTACGGAAATCCACAGTCTCAGGCCAACAAAAGTAGGGGTGGATATTTTGCTCGCAGTTGTCCTGATTATCATGTATCGTTTATAAGAATAAATTTTTTCCTGAAGAAATTTAGTCTTATCTTAATATGCAATTTTTATATCCATTCTGGCATCCTAGAACACTGCAAAACATCAACAAACCCCACCTGAATCTTGTTCTATTTTGAGACACCACTGGAACATAGTTGGGCCGTAATTCATGAGACAGAGGGATGTGGGAAATTTGTTTTCAAAATGACAAATAAACGAGAAAAATCTGAGTTCGGAAAATCGATATATATATATATTTTTACACTTAGACTACTGTGCACCAAGCCTCGGGTTGAAATTCGAATGAGTTGTTCGGATCATAACTGGTTATTACATGATCGCCGGTCTTGTTCTGGGTCATTCTTGGCGTTTCTGTCGATGTTCGGCCAACCCAGATAGTTGGTGAGCAAGATGTTTTCACCCAACTTCTATCACCTCAACTTCGTTCAACTTCTCACCTAACTTCTCAGGCACTTAATTCTTCAATACGTATCCAAGCACTGAATTTATGACTGAATTTAAAAAGTTCAGTTGTTCATGAAAAGAGAGAGAAAGTGAATAGTTCCTGGGGCAACTCACTTATCGGATCAAATACGTACTCTGAGCTTTCGGCTTTTACGCTCGTCTGCATATCAGTTTGGTTTTGTCGGGAGACTCACCTGCAACCTAGCTGAATCCCTCGTTTATGATGTCCTTTATTCAACTCCACCGACGCTTATGAATTCAGTGACAAATGGTTGTCTCTCTTGGTTGTTAGTTATACCAACCAGTGAGGTGAGCTCAAGCTGACAAGTATTTGAGTCTATTGAGGAAGTTTTTATCGGAGCTGCAGAAAGGAGCTAATTTTGGACAACCAGGTTGACAGAATGAGCAATGAACATGCCAAAACAAAACTGGTCCAAGAACAATGTGGCCAAACAATTTACTAATCACCAGCTGTACGTTTCTAGGAACCAGTGTCCTGACCATGAAACATCGAAATACGTAGTGAGGGTAAAAATTGTGGAAAATTGTGGAAGCAACACTCCAACCGGATTGAGTAAAAATATGCCAAAATGCATCCACTCCAATAAAACCGGACTTGTTTGCGTTTTGCACGCTCACAGAGAGCTGTATCTACGATGCAATGAAAGTCCAGTCAAACAAACATCCAAGGATTTTCCTCTTTCAAAGTTAACGTCCTTTGTTTGAGGCATTCCTAGAGGGGTTATCAATCTGAATAAGCTGGAGATAGTGCAGTGATTAGGGCGCAACCGGAATGTCCATGGTTATGAACCCAGCCCGGGTACAACGACCGTCCCTACCGAGGTTTGGGCAACCAGTTAGTATCTGCGCCCTCATTCATTCTTCGGGTAGTATTTCAGTCGGGTACCGAAGAAGTGTTGCAGCTGAAGAATCGTAATGTTGTCAGGAAGGTCAAGTTGCTGAAGATTACTACAGAATACCCGAAACCGACTGAGATCCTCAAACTTCACTAAACTTCGATCAGACAGCCTTGGATGGAGGTCAGACAGTGCCCTTCAAAATAGAGCGCAAGGCCGCTGTACTTGCACGCAATCGCTTCCGACACTAGGCACTGCAGCGGGGGTGGCAGTCATCCGAACATACGGAACCATGACAATAACTGCTGAAGCGTCAACGGAAATTATGCTCCAACAACAAAATCAATTTGAAACAGCGACTTAAAATCCAGCCACCAAATTCCGCTCCAGATGCAAATTCAGTCGAATCGGTCACAAGCAGCATCACGGAGTTCCGTTATGCTGGTCTAACCTTCGATTCGTGGTTCAGACGTTATGAAGATATTTTCAGAGTCAAACTGAAGCACAAAGATGATAACTGGAGAGTGCGCTTATTGCTCAGAAAGCATGGTACAGCGGAACACGCGCGGTATTCCATCTTCATCCTGCCGAAGAACACGAAGAGCATCATGCAGCAACTATCGACTATTTTCGGTGAGCGTCCGTCTTCGTTTACTATTCGCTATCAGTGTATGAAACTAGCGAAAAAGGTGTCTGAAGACTATATAACTTATGCTGGTAGATTCCATCTTGAATGTGAACAATTAAAGTTATCTACCGTGACGGAAGACCAGTTCCACTGTCTTCTTTTCATATGTGGCCCTCAGTCGCATTCATAGATTTATATCAGAGCGAGGTATTAGGCAAGTCTGAGCAATCTCCCGAAGTAACGCTGTAGTCCATTACTTACGAGTGCCAGCGCCTCTTGAATCCCAAACACGACATGGCCATTTTTGAGAGACCATTATTTAACTCTGCCTTCAGTATTGCCAAGAAGACGTCAAGGAAACCTCCCGTGGCGGCAAATTCGAACGGAGCAAAGCCCCCGTCGGCATGCTGGCGAATGGCATTTTGTGCGATTGTATCCCCATAAAAGCACACATGTTCACTGTGCAATTGACATGGGCACAAAAAACACCAGTGTTGGACACGAAAAGCTAGATCAAAACGCAGCCAAACCCTGAGGTCGCGAAGCAGACGGACATAATCAAAACCCCGCTTTACTTGCTTGCCACTTATGATAGCCAGATCAATGCTCGTCGCAAGTATATTATAATCAAAGCAAACGGAAGCACAATTCGACTGCAGCTCGATACGGCTTCCGATATTACGACTGTTTTCCGGCACACCCGGAGGAAGACTGGATCACCAAAATTCAGACCTACAGTGAGCACCGCCAGAAATGCACCATGAGGTATGTTTCGATTGCTTGGTGGATTTGACTGTAAGATGGAGGTAGCAGGCAACCGTCCCTTGGGCATAGACTGGATCGATCGATTACATCTTTCAACAATGCCGATCCACAGCTTATGCTCATCACCACCAACAGGAGGGAAACCAATATCCCTATATGCAAACCATGTGCTTGTAAGGGACTAATGCCCCGGGCACCGAAGCTGGACTGCTGGAGGCGTCCTCAAAAGAATCGGTCAGGTGATCTGTAGCGTCCGAGCGGGATCATTAATATGCAAACGACATGTCTATCAGATACGGTCCACTGATCGCCCTATCCCCAAAGCGAAAGAACAGTTACTAGAACTCAGCCTGTTGCTCGAAACCTTTGATCTCCCAAGACCAGCACCAATGGCCACCACTTCACACGTACCGCCCAAGACGGATTCATTGCTGCAGCGGAGATGCCGTACCTATCGCTTAGAAAACTTGTGGATTCCTTTCAGCTTGATCCGCTCCGACTATCTTACGTTAAACGACCAAAAGGGAGAGGCGTCAGGAAGTTCAGCTTCCTGAAGATCATCCCAGAATACCTGAAACCTACTGAGACCCCCAAACTCCACTAAACGCCGATCAGACTGCCTTGGATCAAGGTCTTACTGTGCCCCCTGAATATACAGCACAAGGCCGTTATACCTGCACACATTCGTTTGTCTGTAATAAAGCTGTTGTGTTCCTCGTCGGTGAGACTTTGTCCGGCACTGGGCACTGATGCGGAGACATCAGTCGGGTATAACAAATGTATGGTTATTAGTTACTCTTGATTACGGCGTCCAAGGGACCCGAAACAGTGTGTCTATCTGAAAGCTAAAGCCTTCCATGGGTCATGTATAGAACCCATAAGCATACATACCTGAGCGCTTTAGTCAAGCCATGAATGACATGAATATTCTTTGGGGGTCTTGAGGGTCTGACCTTGTCAGTTGGTGTTTTCTCAAATGCAACATGCTAGCTGTGACAGTAGTCAGCTTACCTCACGCCACACAAGGTTACCCTAAATGAAAATAGTCTCCAATCTCCGCCATCACCACAGATATGTTTAGGCTTACCCTCTTGCAAGTCGACGCGCCTGTATCAACGTAACCTTTTTACGGTTGCTGTCGTTTTAATCCTGTGACAAGCTAGCATCATTTTAGTGGTCGTACTTATCTGACTGATTCCAAGAAGGGCGAAATCGGTAATAGGATGTCAAAGAGTGTTCAACAACCTTGTGAGTAGTTTCCTTTATCAAAATCTACTACAACATCTCGAATACTGTACCATCTGAAACGTGAGGCGGCTTTTGTGCAGCACATTCAGTGGGAGGATGTCACAAAAGACCGAAATATTCCGCTGTGTTTCAGATGAGTCTCCTGTCAAAAGCAAATTGGTATACAAATGAGTGTATTTCTCTAAAAACGGGTACTCTTGTTGAGATAGAATGCGTTCATGCACAAAGTAAAACATATTCTCAGAATATCTGGAATATACGATAAGCTCTCTGACTAAGCTGCACCCAACAACAAGGCAGCAGGTCAGCTAGTCGGCTCACCACTGGAGGTGAAAAAGAAGTCACGAACCCTCCAAAAACAACAGTGAGCACTTGAGATGACATGCAACGACAATCCAATATGCTACTCAGAATGTGACAACTCAACATGATGCAGTTCAGTAGTACCAAAAATACCAGTTAATTGGTAGTTGAGAAATCCTGGCAAAAGGCTGCAGGTCGCTTCCTAAACGCATTTCTTCCAGACCTCTGAGTACTCAAGCTATCAGCAATCAGGTGGAGATTTCATGCAACTTGAAATGTAGGGTTACCGCAGAAAGCAACTTGCAGCCCTGGCTGTCCCTAAATCATACCTTGGATTCGAATCCCTTAAAATGGCTAATTAGTACGAACATTTCCGTCACCAACGGATGTAGGGTAAAGTACCCTGATACTCACACTCTCCGTCAATTAAATGCGCGCGTACGTTTCCTGTGGGTTGTGGGGTTATTGATACACGTTTTATGTCTGTTATTTTATTCCTTTAGTGCTCTACTGACATTTACTCATTAGCTTTAATTGACATTGCTCAAGTTAGAAGTTGGAAAGTATATGCAGCATGAATCGATGACGACACTTCGACTTTCTCATTCAATTTAGGATACAACACGCGTGTTTCAATCAAAAACGATAAGAAATTCATTCAGTGTGTTACTCCAAAGGAGAAACAATAGCTTTCAAGCGATATTAAGATGTCGTTCGGAGATGCTTCTTGGTGAGAGATACTGATGGGCTTTATCAAGCAAACGTCATCGTCCTTCCGAAATCATTCGCGACTTGTGTCACGGTGAGCCATTCCTCAGTGAAGTAATCGCCATAGGGAAGGAGTTATTCCCCCCTTGGAAAGATCTCGCTCCAGAATGTGGTTAAAAACGAACGTGATTTTAACACCATCATAATCCTCGAAAACAAGATCTGAGTGTTCAACACTGATGTTTCGCTGCCGTACACTCATAATTTACTTGAAGGCCCTATTGTGAAGAAAAGTATAAACGTGTACGAGGAACGGACTTGTTGCTAGCCTATCACGGACACTTCCAGGTGCCCGCACCTCCAGACACCCATTCATGCAACCTGGATAGAAACTGCAAACAAGAACCCCACTAACATCGAATAGCAACCGTATCTTGCAGGGTCACCAACTGTGCGCAAGGGGGATCATCTGGATCCCGCACCGAAATGCGAGTCGCACTCACATACCAAGACTCTTCGTGATCCATTTCCACCTTTATGCCAGGTGAAATGTTGACCGCCTCAGTGATTTCGCCACTATGAATTTGGCGCTGTGAACACCATTCTCTTCGGCACATGAAATACATGACCAAATCAGCACAGCTTTTGGTGCTGGATACATCCTTCGAGTGAACTCCCCGGATTCGTTGCTGATTCGGTGACACTAGTCTGTTCGAACTACGGTTCCGAGACAACGGTTATCGAAGACCTGAAAACGTCTGAATTTCTCTGTCCGAATAGGTCAACTCTCACAGCCATACAGCAAAGCAGCTCGGACTGTAGCCTGATACACACGTTCCTTGAGATTCGAGGATACGGCATATTACCTTCATAAGTGTCCCAACTTAGCAAACGCTGCCCGAGTGTTACAGATTCGTATATTGGCCCCATATGTCACACTATAATCGGGATTAACGGAACATCCAAGATAAGTAAAACGCTCCACAATTTCGAGTAGCTTTCCTTGGATTGTAAGTGGCGTGTTAAGTAGCTGTATAGCTAGAAGCAGGAAATCCATACTTTTAGGGTGCCACAGACCGTCAACAAATGTTCAAGCAGACCGCCTGACGTCATCGAAATAACGAGATAGCAAAAAAGTCTTTTGAGAGAAGTCTTGTTTGTTGGGAAAATCGTATTAGATAACTGGTTTCTCGTCAAGCCTCGTCAAGTTACACTGTCACAATGAGGGGCTTACACATGTTTAGCTTAGTGTTTTGTGCCGAGCAATTTATTTGTTTAGGCTGTTCCAACTACAAGCAAATACATGCTGACACAGACAAGTTGGAGGTGATTCTATTCTCTATTTGTGTCCGGTAAAATGATATCTGAAACGGGTTGGGGTTAGCCGTTAAGTCCGATCAATATACTGGCCTTTTAAATGTTAGAGGAGAATACGCCGATTCTTTTTCCCACCTGCATTGCTTCCACGGCTCGCTCTTTCTGACAGCAGAAAAGTAAAGAAAAGCCTGTCAATGAACGACGCAAATCATCAGGGACGATTGATTTTCCGCTGGTATATATATAGTGAAATATATTGAGTTATAGTGAAGAAAAACAAACCGTATAGCAAAAGGCACAAATAGGCCTTCCAAGTGAAGTACAAACAATAGTCATGTTTGGTTTAATTGTCACAGTATATTTTCCGGGTTTTTCCCTTAGGTGTTCCCCCAAGTTCTACGTCCGATTTCTCCCTCCCCCTAATTTGTAACTCTGTTTCACGTCCATCCTCTAATCGATGCCCGTATCCTAGTTGATATTTTGATACTGTAGGAACGAAGTGACAAGGTGAACAATTTTCTTCCGCACAGAGCTTAGCTCGTCAGTCAGACTGAATAATTCGTGCTCCGAACAAAAGCTCTCAGGAAGCCGTAGTATTATGAAAATATTGATGTTCATGTTTAAAATGACCGCACTGAATTAACCTCCCGGGAGATAGATCGCCTACTCCAACAAAGGGTAAGATAGTTTCTGTTTCGTATGTACAAGAAAAACTGATGAAAAGTGACATTTCTCCCTCACAATTAGCGGGGAAGTTTCCAAAGAATAACAGAATTACTGCTGTAATGGGAAACTTTGCGCATTCAAAACCGGTGCCTATTAAAGTCGAAAGAAGAGTTTAGATGCGTTTATGAACTGCAACGAACGGCACTCCACAGAGAATGGGTGTATACCGGTTTTGAATTTAACAGCGAGTACGAATCGCCAGGTTCCGAAATGTTCGAAAGGCGGTCGACAACTCATAGGGAGACTCCATGTGGTAATGTTTGTCAAAGTTCTTACACACAGATCACCAAAATGTCTGATCCACGGAAATCCATGTAAACACTCAGTTGGATCTATGGTTGGTCGCCGAACACTATAAGTAACCATGATTCGATCGTCTGCATAAAACCGTGACGCAAGAATTTTAAATGTACCATTCTGCATTCCATATCATTTAGCCTATGCACAGTGATTGCCAAACAACCCTCATGCTTGACGAGGGCTTCTTATTCATCACTAGTCATCGTATTCTAGAGAAGGTCAGCTTCTACTTCCTTGGACTGTTTTATTTTTGTTCACAGGTAGGTGCCACAAATCCAGCTTAGACCAAATTGCTTAGGCATATGTTATCTTCAGACCATGACGAACACTGAAGGCTATGACACGTGCCAATCCATCCAGTTGCACCTAGTTGATAGCAGCCATTCTCCCCATATACTACTCACGATATTTTCGTGTCCGCTGTGTTCGTCTCCACACTCTCAGACATCGTACTCACGATGAGACGCATCTTGTAAGTCTGCGTCAATTCGCTGGAGTCGGTGCGCTTCGGCTACCCACGCACTTACATGTCATCTGCCACAGGAACGTGACGCTGCAGCCGTTTTTATAGTAACTGGTATCCTGATCGACGCCCACGCAGGCAGGCAATATGTTGGTGAGACATCCCACAGCATTTTACAGTGTTGACCGCGCTCAAGCAGTTCGCTCCAGAATGACCAGGGGCCACGTACCGAAAATTTAGGTCAGTTGGTATTGATATCTTCAAATAACAGAAGGCTGACTTGGTGGCTTCAAGGATTCCTACTATCCGGCTTTTTATGGGTACTGAAGCTGAAACCCGGTTTAGAATCACACTTTTTAATCTAGGCTACAATTTCTAAAGTAAAAGTTCATCCCAATACCCAGAAGCTACAATCATATGAAGCTGATAATCCCGCGTTTACTTGGTCCATTGACAGCCCCTTAGCCATGGTGCTCAAAGAGAGCGAGTGAAGTAGATCAAAGTTGACAAATTTGGGCAGTTCAGAAAGCTCAGGAAAACAAGGAAATTGGCTCCTTTGCACCAGTGTTTATTTCCCGGTTTCAGAAGCTTTTGTATACAGCAAGCACTATGTCAAGCATCATGGCAGCAGCATTTGTTTGGCAGAATAACAGCACCTATTCCGTTGGAACCAACAGCCAAAATTCTAACAGTTTCCACTCTGAACTAGTTGGCGTAAAGTATGACAAAAACTTGCTACCATCTGGACTTTCCATTCAAAGCAAAGATTTACCGGTATGAAGACTTATTGAAAGTTGCTGGGAGCAGTCTCTGATGCGGCTCCTCCGCGCCTTCTTTTGAGATGGTGGGATCCAAGAGAGAACAAGACATATTTAAAATACTTACCATGCACTTTGAGAATAAATCGATGAAAAATTAAGTTGGTTTCCTGGCAGTGTTGTTGGGTGGATATCAAGAGGTACGTACAAAACACTGGTGTATTTCTTCCTATAAACTTCAACCCTATTTGATCTCGCTTTGAATTGGAAAAGCTATCCCAACCACAAGAAGCCATGTTCTTATCAGATATCCTGCTCTATACACACCCTAATTTGCCCCAGTCGAATAATCTCACTCTGAAAATATAACTGAATGCAATGGGTGCTGGAAGCTGCTAAACGCGGCTCAGGGATTCGAGGAAGTATGAATCAAACGCGACTGGCTATTCAGTTTCGTCTAAAGGAGAAAGCACACACAATCAGTAACCTACGCTATGACTCTTCATTCCAAACACAGGTTGTACCTTGTATGCCTTAAGTTGGTCCACTCAGAGGCCAGTCAGTTGATACGGAGGTGCTATTTGCTGAGCGATGGACAAGTTCACTCAAACAGATGACTGATTTTCCACTCATGACTAACTGTCCTGCGGTTGCGCTTCGCTCTTTCCTATTCTGAAACGTGTAAGCTTTGTGCTTTGATGCTACATGAGGGACAGTGAAGTTTCAGCAGAAATGTCATAGAGCTCATCCACTCGTCAATCTCCAAAGCAACTCGGTTTGGTTTTCGATATTCTGAAACCAGGCGAACTGATGGAAGCGTATTGCACCAGCTCAGTCGTAACTTCACAAGCTACATTCGTCCTTACGAAGGTTGGCAAAGTGACTTTGACCGTTTTACTTGTTGGTTTCTAAGAGAATGCGAAATTAGAAGAATAGGCGAAAAGCAGCAGAGAAGAAACAGAAGTGAATGGTACGCCGTTTACTGGCACGTTGAACAATTTGCGTCCACAATTTCCACAAATATGATAAAATCATGGTTAAGCCTTCCTAATTGAAGGTGTGTTTTGGTCCCTGTTTGTCATTTTAGCTTCGATATCCGTGAGAGTTTTCTTCTCCTTCGACCCTTGTATTTGGCAATACCCAAGAAATGCAAAACACGGTGTCAATTCACCAACTGTATCGTCGCTCAACCAGGTGACCTTAATAAAGTCTAATGGTGTTGCGTGATCAGACTTTTCTTAATCAGGCTAATTCTTTAACGTAATATCATGACTGCAAGCAAAGCATACCCCTGTGTTCAGTTAAACGTATCCCATCGAACGATAAAATTGTGACAAGAAACCCAGTGCCTTGCACAACCCGCAGGGCATGTTAAATTGACGATATGGCACATTAGGATTTCCGTCGGGATATTATACTATCCCCGTTGGACCCTCTGAATAAGTTTACAAAGATGTTTTTTGGATAGTACCTGTTCACAGAACCGGGAAAACGAGGTTTTGGCAGGAGAGGCAGCGAAGTTACACATCGTCTTTCTGGTTCAATTCTTAACTGTCTACTTGCAAAAAATCAGTAGACATTCATCAACCTAAACAGAAAAACCCTCATTGGAGGGACCAGAAGAAACTCGGTGCTAAGTGTGTGCTACTACTGCCAGATAGGGCTATGTTTTTGTCCATAAAATCATGGCATTCTGCACATCAGCGAACATTAGTTCAAGGTTGGTGAGATCAGGCCCCCTTCGGGGATTTGCACCCTTGAATCCATCTCCTCGGAAGAGCACTGATGATACAACCCGACAGTATGTACGGGGATTGTAAAACTTCATCCCTAGGCTAGCTCTGCGTTTTTATACTTTCAAATTTTTTTACTTACTTTCCTGGTGACTGTGTGACTGGTTATCCGTCATTCTTTCTAGCTTGGATTTCCATGCACACAACAACCAAGCCTCTCCGCCCCAATACTACGTGTTCCCATAAGTCTGTATGCACACTGCAGTAATCTGCTCAAGAAGCCCATGGAGAAAAGATGGAATCGCTCCTATTTGATGGGATAACATGCAAATTTTTGGCTGCCGGAAAGATCCGCTCTGACATGTCCAAGAGAGTAGCACTTTTTCCAAGGGATCTATCTGAGTGATGCTGGTGCACCGCATTTCAAGGTGCTCTGCTGATCTTGCACCGACGGCAGTTTTTAGCAGAATTAATTACCTTTGCCACGATATGAACATAGGTTGCCTGTGGTTCCCAGCTTCTGGTTTTTTATTCGATTAAGATCACCTTGTAGCACGTGGTGGCTGTACGGATTGTGTTCGTTTTGATGTATACCTTGTCATGACGATCGTCTTGTATGTTGTTATCGACTCAAGGAACGATTTTCAGACAGGATCTGAAACAATTGCACTAGATCGGCATTCGTCCCAACTGTTTGAAGGAGTCGATTATCCCGTAGAAATTATGCAACAGATATTTTAACTGTCTGGTGGGGTCCGTTTACCATCTGTACTTTTTGCTTGACTTTTCTGGTGTGTTGTTTTGGCTTATTAGTGTTAAAATCTAAGTGGAGTAGTGTAACGACGTCTGGTTTAAACAGGATTGACACATTTTCGACATGGACAAGGATATCAACACACAAAGCATAAAAATAACCATACGCTTGAAGCCTGTCTTTCACCCTGGCTTCAGTGTTGGCGAAAAGTCGCTGTCGATTGAAGAAGGGTAACGGTGCTTGAAAACTAATCCTGTGTCTCAGAGTTGGCTTTCCACTCCTTGAAGTTGTGACCCATTATGGGACATTACTGGGATGGTTGGGAAAGCATAGAAGAGAGGTCGAAGTTAATGCAGAACAACTGCTGTTTAGCCTATTACTTGTCCCGGGGTTCGACTAGCAATATTCGTGGTCCAACTTCGCGCACAAGTACAACGAGGACTAATCACGACCTGTTAGCCGCTTGAATGTCGTTTGTTATATTCCTTTCTGGCTCTAAATAACAACGAATTTTATCCTGCTTTCCACTGGCATCCATAAATGTATAAAATTCCCAGTCATCCGAAAATTCGTGCCTCAACTATGAACCACCAACGAAGAGACAAACAGTTAGCAGATGGCTAGACAGTTTTGCTTATGGCCTTTTTGGCATGGTCGATGTGTGCTACCTCATATGGTGTCTTATAACTTCGCTTATCATTGTATTCTTTCTTGCGGTACTCCAATTCGCCTGGTAGGCCAAAGAAAAAGATTCAGTTATAGTTACTACGTGACGGGAAATGCACGTTTTAATTCCTCAACTTTCACACGAGCTGGTCATATATTATCAAATTTCATGCCTCTGCATGGTTTGGGCTTGAAAATCACATGGATGATTGTAAGATTGGGTCCACATCATAAAATGGGCTCGTTCAACATTTACGCAATGAAAATTTTCCTCCACTTAAATTTTTTACTGCCCAGGGACATACTGAAAATATGACACTTTCCATCGAGAAAAAAGTTCGGGTGAACAGATGTGGCACAGGATCTTCTCACTTCATTCCATCTCGAGAGAGCAATCCGCCAGCTCATCGTAGTGACCATATCCTATTTCTCGAAATGGATTCTATACTCTTTACTAGGATAAAACAGACTGGCCGTCAACTGACTATTAGCCGATACTGACCAGGTGACTAGACCACAGGCCATTTCCGTCCAAATGTGAACATCAGTTCCCGTTCGGTTAATGATACACCATGTTGGTGTGAAATGGTGAGGTATCCACAGGTCATCCAGGTCAATCGAACCAGTCACTACACCTGCTCAGCGTACTTTTGATGAAGTTTTCCTAACGCAAACGACCAATTCTTCCAACCCACTGATTCGTTAAAAACAGACTGTTGCACTTCTAGTTTCCGTCACTACTGCCTCGGTAGCCAGATTTGCACAATGGAGTTGCAATAGTGTTTGGCTGTTCGGTCCGCCTGACCTCAGTGCAGCATACGTAAGGCAACTCAACGTAACCTTCAGTTGTAACTCGACGCGCCACAGAAGACGTCTAATGTAAATAAGCTGAGTAACCTACAAAGCATTCATCTAGTTGTTCTATTGGTGAAATCCTTGCAACTGTTGTAGAGGTTACAGTTGAAATGATCGTCGGTTGGCGTACTCGCAGAGGAGAATTAACGTTGTAAACTCCCACAGACAACTGAGTTTTTCTTGAATGATTTCGAAGCTTAGGGATGATGGCTCACTTTTCATCCGCCATCAACTCGTCAAGGAAACAGTCTGACATCCTTGAAACGGCTAGCCTGACATTTCGAAAAGTGACGCTCTCTGCTCGGTCTGTCCGGTACGGTATGTGTCAGACAAAGATTCACCACAAATTTCCGCATGAAAAGTTTATTCACCCAAATGTTTCACCTTTTTCCAGACAACTATCGATCAAAAGGGCCCAAAAAGCTCAACAGTGAAAAAATATTACATTGCTTCCCGGTCACCTGCATGTAGTTTTCTATTGAAACAGTTCGTATGGAAGGTTTACTGTTTGACTAATTCATGATTGATTCACCATAGTCTGTGTGTTGCTTGTCTCAGGCCGATGCAGCGCAGCAACAACTTGATAGTACTTCAAGTTGTGTAAGGTTATCCCTAGGAAACTGAATCTAGAATATGTACCATATATTGTGTAAGGTTACCCCAAGGAAACTGAATCTAGAATATGTACCATATGTTTCACCTAATTAAAACAAGACCTGACATTTGGTTCACATTTACAGATGAACTGAATATCTGCTCCCGCGTATGTTCTGCTGATTCAATTATAAGTCTTCCAAATGAGAAAATTTGTAAATTTTTGGGTGACATTTGCATTTGTTTGGAGTCTGTAGCGATGATGATCGATCTGAGCTCTGTTGGTTTCACTTGTTAGCTGTCGCTGTCGCGGATGGCCTAGTTGTTATGCCAGTTCCCCCTGAAAGAGACCACCTCTTACAAGTGAACACGTCCAGTTATCCTTTGATCTGCATGTCATTGGCGGACTCTGTTCTAAAACAGGTCAGCTAGCAAAAAAACTTTCGGTCAGTTCGTTAGGATCTTCAGAGCGGAGCGATTTCTCGACGAAGGTTTGCTGGATATAGACCGTAAAAATGTCTGAATTGGGTACCTACTGACGATGAGGTACTAAATGAAGACAATGTAATTATTCTCATCTTCAAGAATATGAATAACCCGCAAGTGTATCAGCCGCGGGTCATCTTAGTTAGGTAGGATGGATTACGAAGTTCATTAATTCTATACATAACTAATTAGAGTGTTTAAAGTTTTGGGGCCTGGTGATTATACAAAAAATACAGTGTAAGGACGTAACGCACTACTCATAAGGTTGCTGAAAATTCTTCGACAGTCCACGAGCGGCTCGCCCTTCTTGGGGCTCATCAGGTAGGCGCAGTCCCCGAGTTTCCGTCAACCTTATATTCTATTTGAACCCAAACTGGACTGTTTTCGAGAAATACACTCATTTGCATCACAAACGGGAGATTCAGCTGGGTTCCAGGTGAGTCTCTCGCAAAAACCAAATTGATATGCAAATGAGTGTATTTCTCGAAAACAGTCCAATTTGGGTTCAAGTAGAACATAAGGTTGACGGAAACTCGGGGACTGCGCCTACCTGATGAGCCCCAAGAAGGGCGAAACCGGTCGTGGGCTGTCGAACAGTTTTCAGCAACCTTATGAGTAGTGCATTACGTATATACATGAATCGCGATATCTCGAATATCGTAGCAACTGGAACATGAGGCGGCCTGGTGCAGCACATTCAGTTGCCTGAAATCATCACAAACGGGAGATTCCGCTGGGTTCCAGGTGAGTCACTCGCAAAAACCAAATTGATTTACAAAACAGTGTAAGGACATTTCGAATCTGAGTGCGTATTAACAAATCCACGAGTTTGTCAGCCTGAGGTCTTAGTTATTAGAGATGAGTCTTCTCCATGCTCTTCGCAAAGTTATTCTCATAAGTCAGTTATTCGTAGGAAACTAACCCTTAAATGGTTTTAGCTGTCTTGTTCGTTACGTTCACCGATAAATAAAGATTATCGGTAAGTGTCCGTGTAAGTGAGGACATTCCGCAGCCATGTCAAGTCAAACGAGGCGTACTTTTGATGGCTATCACATGCGGGGGATTAAAATATACACTTGTCACATTTTGAGGATCTTTTATTCGACAATTTTCTCAGTCGTACTGCTATAACTGAGTAATTTTCAGCTTTGGGATTCATTAACAAGATTCCCTTAGAAATTCTTTTGACCCATACTTTTAAATCTCCAGATATTCCGACAGTGTGGATCTGAATCGAACGTGCCTGTCTGTGACGCTCACACCTTTTCGATGGCTTGGCGAATAGCCGACACTTTCAACTGTGAGCGTTTGTAAGGTCTTTAAACACTTAAGTTCCGGTTAAGGTGCCACAGCGAAATTGATTCCTTTTCTTGTCATTCAGTTGCTGAAAGCTGTGACCACTACAATCGCCATTTTGGTATCAGGGATACTTCGGTTGAAAAATGACTCAAAGAAAATCTACTTGACCATAAGGTGATCTGATGAGAGCATTAATGATTCGCCAGTTTCCAGGGCTCCACGCTTGATTTATTGGTTGCTTGTTAGCCAGCAGGCGACCCAGGATAATGCTTGGAGGTGGAAAATTGTACCAACGTCTTTATGGTGTCTGCCAACATCGCCGCGGAGGTAAGCGTATTGCAAACTTGGCTCCAGTGGAGAAATTCAAACGGCATCAGTCTCATGTGGAATAAAACGGTCCATTTTAAAACAAAGGAGTCGTGTTGCTTGCTAACGCCTAAAAAACGAAGTATTATCCCGCCAAAATTTGAGAGCGAAATTGCTCAGTGGTTAGAGCGCGAATTAACTGACTGGCAGGTTCGTGGTTTGAACCCGACCTCTGCCTCTCAGATTATCCTGTCTAGGCTTGGGTAACCTAGCAGTAGCCCAGCCCTCGTGCTTCCTTCGGGTGGCGTGGTAGCTAGACACCGAAAGGCTGAACGAGTACTTACTAATTCGAGACAGAAGCATGATCTTTTGATTAAGTTCAAGGGTCTTGATGATAGAATCAACGGAAAACTCTATGTGATGGGACCATTGTAAATAAGATATAATTTATTGGATAAGAAAAGCATCCCAAAGTTCATGACACCTAGTCCTTTGGGGGTCATATAACTCTCTCATATGTCTTATGTTTTATGTGCACGAACAACTCTATGGTATGGATACAATAGGGTGGAATGGTAGGGATCTGAATGCCACCGTTGTTGTAACTTTGAATTCCCCTGAGGTGTGTTTAGTGTAGCCTCACCGTAAGTCTTGGAAACGATTTGTAACAATGAGCGCTTCGTGTACAAAAGCGAGTGCCTGTGTTGCGCCGACGTGTATGATATCTCACCATACACCACTATCTTCCCAGCTGGTAGCGCTATGCTATGCTAACCATCTCTTAATTTGGCAATTCAGAATACGCATTACCGAACATTAAAGGCATGCCTGTTTTCTCTTCCAAAATGTACATCAATATTAAAAACCGGAAGTGGATTCAACCATTGCTCTGCACGCACTAGTAGAGAGTCATTGCATTGTCTTGACCAGGCACAAACATTTCAGTTGGTCGTTTTGATGCAGTTACTGGTCTATGGCAATTTAAACACCAAACGCGCATGCGCCGACCGAAACGACGGTTTCTCCATGTTACCTATCCGGTCAGGCTGATCAGTAATTCAGTGTTGTTCTAAACATCAAACTAGCCCATATGGGAATATCCGCTCTACTCATCAAACGACTTCCCCGTTACGGGAAACGTTAGTTTGACATCGTTCTGTTTGTCCTTTGAAACTCTGATCAGTACACTCCTCAATAAAGTCATCTACTGGTTATTGGTGGGAAAACACAACGTTAAGAGTGCGGTTTTTTTAAACAAATTAACGTTTTGATCACCACGGCTTCTTACCGGTCACCAAAGTTAATCGAAACTTTGAGTCATTAAAAAATCTCTTCTGTTAACGTTGTATTTTCCAACTAGTAATCAGCTCAAATAAATGTCACACATCGCACATTCCAATAGACCTCATCCGTATGGAATACAATGAGAATGTTCCACAGTATCACCCACGCTGGCCGTAACGTCAAGCCACGAACCTTTGTACGTCGACGTTGTGTTCTTCCATCATAGTTCAACCTGACCAGGTATTTGGTGTTTCTTGCAAATCCACTGCATGTATAGCCCTCGGCATTACTTGACTCCCTATTCCGGAATTGTCTATTATTAGCATTTATTTTCATTTATTTTCACCATTCATACTGATTAGAACAAGGTGATCAGCATAATGCAGTGCTTTCTAGAGTCTCTGACTATAGACTAGCTGGTTTACTTCGTGTTTTACAGCGGATCTGGTAGGATGCACCAAGCTAACGATTTTGCTCATTGGGTTGCTTGTAGCAACCATTTGTTGTCCCTATTCGGATCCAGCACTGGGGTCACATTTTTCTACCATTCAGCATCCCAACATGGTGGACAGAAATCTGGCCTTTATTGTTGTTTGCCCATGGCCTGATACCAAAGACGTAGAAGTACGACTCGTCCCCACATAGATCAAACTGTGTATGCTGATGATGGTGCGAACACATCTAGTACTTTCCAACTGAGATTTCATCCTTTAGGTGAAACCAATCTATGCTGAAAAGCAAATAAGCATCGTACAGCTGCTGCACCCTTTTTGGGAATCATCATCAGGCGTCTAGAACTCGCAACCCACCGGCTGATAGTTGGAAGACATACCATTTCGGTCACGTGCGCCTGATCAACACTGTGACTAACTCACATTTAGACGGGATATAAGGCCACTCATTTGTCTATGGAGTGAATCAAACAACAACACTGCTACAAGAGCAGTGAAGCTTCCTTGTGAGAAGTTACCGATCAAGCAGCCAGTCAGGAGGCCACCTTCTTCACAAGATGAGTGGAGCTTCCGGCTAAAAACTCGTTGTTCGAGGAGCCACTCGATACGTCTTCTCGTTAATCACAATGTTGATCAAACCGAACGGCTGTGTTCGAACTACTAGCCGGAAGGCCGCGATTTCGCACTCCCTGGATTTTCGTGAGATGCTCCCTACTGATTTCCTAATCAGGATGGAACAGCCGTAAAGTGCTTCTCCACTTTTGAACATTGTATGCGTATCTGAACTCATGGCTGTTCGAATGCGGCCGCATTCTAAAAAGCCCTTGCTATCCAACATTCATTCTATTGACTTCGTTGTTCAATTTATCGGGAACGTTTGATGACTGTACAGCAAATTTAATTACTGTTTTTCTATGAAATGGTTTAACAGTGAGATATGTGAACTTGATTCGCACTATTGTGACCTATGTGGCTTTTTGTTTTCCAATGTTTTGTGAACTAAATCCGGACGGTTTCTGACATTGTCTTAAATAGAAACCTCAATGCTGACCAACTGAATTGTCGAACGCTGATGGTTGTCCCCAGGGAATGAGAGATTTCTTGGAGGCCTGTTTGTAGTCATGGATTTGCCTTGACATGGTTGCTCAACAGTAAGCATCTGCATCAAATGTTTTAATAATTGAACTTTCGGCCCCATCCATCAGGTGGGTGCAACATTCAGTTCTCCTGTACTATTCCATAGACGCATCGGTGGTAGATGAGCTGACGGTAATCCATCAACATATCGATTGGTACTGTTGTTTTCCATATAGTGACAGCAGGCAAGCCACCGATAAGAAAATTAAAAGGACATTCCGCAGTCTGCTTGTTTGAGTATAGCAAGTAGGCCAGTGTGAGTTCGCTGACGATCCACAGGGCGGAACCTACTAAAACACGTGTGTCCTCATGTTGCCCAAATTTACAGCCATAGCTGCATTGAAAGGAATGAACTCCTTTCATGTGGTTCGTCTGTTTGAAGCACTTAGATAATTCATTAGGAAAAACCCCTCAGACCTGCACAGACAACCATTTTTGGGCCTGCAGAGACAGCTGTTCTGCAGGCACCATTATCGAGTGGCAGATTTTCCCATGAAATTTTCCCATGCAATTTCTCATAGGTACACAGAGGCTGTGCCAGTGGCGGGGTTTTGGAATTTCAGAATATAAACTCCATCCGTCAGATGATCACAGATAGGTTGTTTTTTGCTGGGGGAGGGAGTGAGTTTCAACCACTGGTCTCAGATGGCCCAAACAGTTGGGCTAGTGTTTGCTCAGACTACATTCGGTTTTATCAGTGTTTGCTCACTGGGGCTACTTAGGACACCAGCTATTCACCGGATCCGAAATAGTTTGGTAGACATTTCAAGTGATCTCAACAGACAATCCCAACACTCATGGAGTGTCCAGGCTTCAGTACCGTAAAATAGTGAGGACTGCACAGCACCCCAGCGCACTACCATCTGGGCATGAACACGCAAGTGGCCGTTACCTTGAGTTCGTTTCTAAAAGACAGCTTGATTGGTTTTCCACCGAGTTCACTGTTAAAAATTCGTAGCAAATCCACAGGGCATACCACCCCACAACTGTTCAAGCGAATAACTAAGCCTTCGGTACATTCTGGTAAAAGACAACTGTTTTAAATGTCCTGTTAACATGGTCTAGTCAATCGCTGCGCTGCAGGATGCAGAAATAGAGCGAAATTGTTCGTAAGCTGCAGTATGTAGCCTTCTGAGTCACCTTTCCGTATCCTGGCCAATTAGCATGCATTAATTAGTAACAAAACTGTAATTGACCCCACAGTATCTTCGGAATTATATGGTTGGCTGTTAACTGCAGACTGGGTAAGTTTAGAATGACGTCCCACCTTAGTTCAGTCCTGTACCGATTTTGAACTCGACCAAAATAGTCGGCAGGTCCGGCCAAGTCTCTTATCCCACTGTGTGAAGCTTTGAAGAGATCAACACTCTCATTTGAAAACAATTTGGTTTTGAGTGGAGATTCAGCTAAATCCATCCAGCCTTTATAACGGCCTCCTACCAGTGGAACATAAGACTGACGGGAACTCGTGGACTGCACCTATCTGATGAGCCCGATGTGGAAGGACGAAATCATTCACGGTCTGCCGAGTAGTTTTCGACAACCTTAGGAGTACTGTGTTATGTCTAGACAAGCTTTGAAGAAGTTTACATATTTTGTGAACATTGAAGCTTGTGTATTACGATCCACACTGTTTACAACTAACATGTTAATCAGGACAACCAGTTCAGATCAAACGTGGTACAAACCAGGCGGTGTCACGTAAATGCATCTTACAAACACTGACACACATCTACACATGGTAAGAAACCAGGACACTTAAATGTAATGTAATTTAGTCCCCTAATGTGACAGCAAAACCTCACAACCATTTGGGCCGTTTTCGTGCAGAATTGACGTCAAATTTTCTCCTTTCCGTTGGTCAAGATTTACCCCAGCTGCGGTATTCAGCACTGGATTTCTCTGTCTCTATGAGAATTGTCTTAAAATGTGTAACTTTACTATGAGCTGCCCGATACATTCCCTACAAATTTCGGTTTATCCAAATAACTGGTTTGCAAACAAAAGAAGTCGATACTCTACAATAGCGGGGTGTCCCTTGGTCAGGCTAGTACATACGTGGCATTTATCTGTTTATTCACATTGTACATTGCATAACTGGATGCGTGGAACGTGTGGATACTCATCAACTGTCTGAACTTCAGGGCTGACAAATGAATACAAGCTAATCGTTTGAGACAACCCGATTTTTTCTCTACCGGTCTTCAGCCGGCACTTACACTTTGAGGGTGACTGACCACTGCATTAGGCACCAAACACACACCACTAAAAGGATTATCACAATCATCCAGACAGCGTTTTTCCGTGGCCTGAGCGGAATCGGTATTACGTATGGAACACAATACGTATAGTGTCCAAAATGTCAATATTTTCACGTTTGAAACAAAAGCAAATAGATTCGGACATGAGTTCTTATGACCATCAAATGTCTGCAGTCGAGAGCTGTAAAGATATGACGCAACAAGTCTCTGGACGTTGCATGACCTTTCGATGGCGATCTGTGGTATTGAAGTAAATACATTAGTTACCAAGTATGCATATAAAGGCTTAAACCTTTGTATTCGCACAAATGGGATTACTTGTTCAATCGACTTTTCAGTAACTACTTTACGGTTGTGCATCTTGCCTGGCCTCTTCAGTGGAGGTTTGATTCGACGTCGTACTGTCTGTCACTGGGCATCGTAACTCTCCTAAAAAGGAATCCAGCAACCTCCCCGAAGCAAATTATTTTTTGTAATCTTAGTGAGCGAAAGACTTCGCAGAACGCAAGAAGGAATGCCATTTCACCAGCGTGTGAAATGCTTTTTGATTGCTATCCAATTTCGTCACACATTTCTAAGTTCCCTACGATTTTTAAAAAATCGGAGGACAGCGATTCTGTGATGTCATGTGCTGTCCGTCAGGCATGTACCAAAAGCACCGAAATGTACGCAGTGTTTGGTTGGACAAGTATGGCCGTTTGACAGCCGACGCACTGCTATGTTCAGTCTGTTTGTACATTTATTCGCCAGCTTTTCGATGTTGCGCCAGACTGACAACCGTTTTCACTCCCACTCGGTAGCCACCGGGACACCGTGTTTTTCGTGTTTAAACGCCCGTGTGAAGCCCCGTTCGGTCGGGGGATTTAGGCCATCGACGATTGTTGCTATTGCCTAGTGTAATTTGGAGCCAGCATCTATCGGTTGGCCAGAGAGCTGATCGCTAATGACGGATCCCGCACAGAGAGCGAGGACAGACAAACACACCACATAGAGAGCGAAACAGCAGGGGTACACAGAGGAGTAACTCGAGATGAAGACGATGTCATTCCTCGAAGTTACGCAGATGGCTTTTTCCTGCGACGTATCAACTGAAGTAGATAAACTTAATACAAACCTATTCAGAATAAAATCGAACATTCCAGATGGCATCATAGTATGTTTTTGTGCGTACCCTACTCAAACACAGCATAACTCATTAACAATGACCGCCAGGCAGGAGTGCTCCAGAGCACCTGTGCTTGCCTGTGAGTGATTTAGGTCTCAGCATAAACTAAACCTTAATTCTTTAACCAGTAACATGGGGACTGATTCGGTTTAGACGTGGCTACCGGAAATTCGGGAATCCATTCTATAGGGTGTGGTAGTACGAATTTGAGGCGACCGAATAACAACACCTACTACGAAGAAATCGGTACCGTAGAGGGGCACCCCTTTGATTATTTCATTATAAATCAAACCAGATCGCGGTGTTAGTGTCCACGAATAGGCATGGTCACTTTCGACACTGGAAGTCAAAGGGGGACTAAGACACATGCCTTAAAGACTAACAATGATGCGTTCGTGAATTTGCACAAAGTCTAGTTTTACACAAGTACTTCATGTTTCACCCTAATCGACTGCGAGGTTTGTGTGTTGGTTGTAGAAGCTTCACCGTTGTATCATGCAACCGTTAACTGGGCCATGGAGGACAGGCGATGAAAACTATCAAACCAGCGTAACAATGATTTGTGGTTCCACCTTGTCTGGCTGCAGCCTACTCATCAAGGTTCCGATCATCAGATTGTCAGTTACATTCTACTTTCACTCTTCAAAGACAGGCGTATCGATCGGACTATACAACGGCTGGCCTGCCTGCCAGCGTGGCCTACTATAGTAAGTCGTCGACAACCATCTTGTGAGATCAGGTGCGATGAATACATTTGATTCGACAGTATCAGCCATTGTGAGATATCGAACTCCTGGACTGACTGGAAAGTTCGATTCTCCTCAGGCTTCAGTGGATAGAAACATGTGCTTACCTATTCTAAACAGGTGAGAAAGTATAAAATAATATTGTCATGATTAGTACACTCTGGTGACCCCGCGGTCGGCTGGATACCCGAGGACAACGTTTTCGGATTCATCTTGCGTTGAAAAAAGCATGCTACTGAGATACGCACAAATTTAAACTGCGCAGTCGTAGAAATATTTTACGTACCAGTGTAGTTGAAGTGCCCCTTTTCTGTTCTTAGTAAATGGAACCTTGCGAGAAACTTCACTGTATCCACTTTCTGTAGATGTAGATTTTGGTGAACAGATGTCCCGAAGAATGATGCCAAGAGGCCGGTTTTTTAGAACCAGAAACACTTTTGGTGTGATCAGTGAATACATATTGGATTCGCGAAACAGTGGATCTGTTAAACTGTGGGGCATTCAGATTTCTGTACAGCTAACCGAAAAGATATTTGTTTGCATGACTACTGAAGAACAATTCATGTTCTTGAAGTCGCGCTGCAGGTTCATCAAACTGATGCCGATAAATCCAGGATAAAATACTGTTCTGAACTTCCACAATAATTTTCTTGTGTTCGATATGTCATCTTCGCATTTCTGTAGCAGGCAGTTTCCAACTGGCCACTTTCATCGGAAAATCAGTCTCGTTTTTGCTAACTCTATCTGTGTTTGGTACCTCGAAACGTCTTGCGCATTTTCAGCTTGGCACAGGCAAGAACCACCCTTGAGAATGGTGGATTCAAATTGCCGGCTCTTCTGTTGTGATAAGCTTAGTAAAGTCCGAATATGACCGAGTTAGGAATGTTTCCATCCCCACTACCCTTTCTTATCAGAATCCGAGAGATTTATGTTGATAGCATATGTGGACAAACAATTGTGCTTGTAGTTGATATGTTTGCAATGATTTTCCTCTCAACATTTCAGCTGATGCTTGAGAAAATCTCATTCAGTGTTTAAGTGACTGGAGTCGAGCCCGGGTTTTATTAGTTAGATCGAGCAATCTAACAGCAACATGTAGTATTCCGTTTGAGTTTGTCACACGCTTTCAGGATCCGTCCAGGTTGTTTGGATACACTGCACTGTACAACAGCCACAGCCGGTTTAGTGAAACTGACCATGTAGGAACAGCTGACACATTTGTTTTCCGGGGTTCTGGTGTCACTCAGTACAGGCCGGGCCTCGCCTCCTAAAGCTACCCGCCTTGAAGGTGGAACAGTCGACCTGTTTATCTTATCCAACACTTAAATCCTCAACCGTCTTGTTCCCTCTTGTGGTCGGTGAGACAAAACGAAATGTTGATACCTCGCAAACTATATTGTTTGCAAACCTATCAGCCGAGTGTACAACTCGTCCGACGGTCTTCTACTGAGAAAACTACATCCATTTCATTGGAGTCGTTTACAAGTAAATCAAGACTGCTCAAGCAGGATAGTCCCTCTGGATAATTAACCAAGTTACTTATGCAATGCAGTGAACGGTCATGAAGGGCGACCTAACCCAGAACAACGTTTGTCATATTAGCATCCCTTTGTCATCATCAGGTTCGGTGAATTTCGAGTACGACTCCAAAGTTTTCCACAGGATACTGATTTCAATAGATAGGAAGAATAATACAAAGGACCCTTTGGTAAAACACGAATAAATGAAAAGTCCTATAGGTCACAGAAAAAGCTGCATGTCCAGCGGTTCAGTCGCACTGCACTCCGGTCGAATGGTTCGTAGTCGGCCAGTGATTTTAGGGTTACTTTTGTTGAAAGCGGGCTCTAGGTCAAAGGTTTTCAGCATTTTCTCCTCTACAGTCCCCTCTATTCAGCTTTTATCACGCTGTCCCAAGCAAAGCATGTTTAGTGGTGGTAACTGCAGGAAATGTACCTCATGTTCAAATCACTCGTTTGAAAAGCTATCCTGCTGTCTGGCTATTCCACAGCAAAAGTGGGAGAATGGGACACTTTATATATATATATATATATGTATATATATATATATAACACGGTTCGCTTGAGATAACGAGTTCCTTAGGAATGAGGATGTACTTACCGGACTAGATTAATTTTGCCAATAAATATATTGATGACTTGTATGCTATAGATCAGTTCCTCGAAGTTCCTCGACGTTGCATGATCATTTCGTTGGGCTCCCTTTAGAGATCGAACACGTACAGGATCTTTCGACTCACCCTCTCCAAGCACCTCAGGAATTATGTGAAAATGACTAACAAATTTGGCCTGATTTATGCTTTTAAATTGCCATGCACTGAAGTCCTACTCATCGTTCTTCCACAAATTCGAGGAAGCACCCGACCATTTCTGTGCTGACCTTGATTCTACTCATATTGATTGTCTACAAACGTACACTTACTTCTAAACTTGAATACGAGTTGTCGTCTGTAAAGGGCTAAACGCCTGAAACTCCAATCTTCAGGAAGATTTTGCAACAGGTGGTTTCAATCCCTCCGTATCGATGACCAGTTTTTGGAGCAGAGTAGATTTCTTTTTAAGCTCGAATTATCGTTCATCTACCAACCGTAAATCGGAGTTATCTGATATAGTTCACGAGAGAAACTGCAGTCCCCACCTCACATTTCCACACCACCAACCACTTCATCAAGTTGCCTGTGAATGCAGAGGTCACTCAGTTGACATTCTCGCCGACGTTTTTCTCAAATCCTCATAGAGATTAGCACTACGATCAACCCTCATCCTTTTTATGCCTGTCCGCTTTAGGCAGCCGGCTTAACAGTCCGATAGGAAGTAACAAAAAGACCGTCTTTTGCTTGCTTGTTGCCATTTGTCCATAGTTGAGGGAAAACTCATCGGTGGCCTTGGAGTCCACTGGCTTCAGGCAACTTGCCTCATCTTCCTTATGAATCAGATAAAGCGAAACAAATTTGAATCTCACATATCATAATCCATTGCCGAGAGGGTTTCTATGAATTTGCGGAAATTATACACACTAAACAGGCCTGTGACAGTTTTATCCACCCGTCTCTGGGAGTGGTCCTCATGTGCCAGCCGTTGAAATCAATGTTTGGTTGGCTCCCTCGACGGACAACCAATAGATCGTCAACCGGATTGTACAACCTGACGCTCAGTTTATTCATTTTATTTTGGTCAGAACACCTCCGCTATAAAGCTTTCCATGTTTGGCTGCATCGTGGTAAATTGTGTGGAAATACTTTACTGAGCTGCAGAGGATGACTTTACTCGTTTCTCCGAGACAGTCAGTCCTTGACTATCTTGGGAAATCTTCGATAATTGTGGTAGTTGAACTGGTAAATGCATACATGGAACAACCATATTTGCTGCTCTAATATGGTCACATGATGAACCTCTGTAGAAAGTCACTTTGAAGAATGTGGGAAAATGTCCGACTTTTGTAAAGAATTACTCTTTGTTGAACTGTTGCCCTGATTCGGGAGTTTCATTCCCTTTGCATCATTACGAAATTTGGAAGCAGACAGCGTCCGCATCCTGTTAACTACATTGCCACTAGACACGATGTCGACATGGCGGCAGTGGTTCTCATTTAAAGCAGAAAATCAAGCTGCGACCGCGACTATCTGCAAGATCATGAATCGGCTCCAATAATCACTATTCTATTGTTCATGAACGAAGGTCAGCGGCCAATTCCGTGCTCAGAATGATTTGTGTACGCAAGAAGGTTATTTTCACTCCAAGCTCATTGTAGCCGTAGATTAGGAAGAATCAAGTGAGAGACAAAGCAGTCCGATGAGATCGTTCACGGGGCTCTTGATGCAAATCACATGAAGCACCGCCATAAAGGTAAAATAGTCGTTCCCAACGGCAGACCCGTAGTCATTCACCGGCCAGACGAATCAGCTAGATTCGCGAAATACGCTCGTTTGCGCACCCATTTAGTTTCAGTCTTTTGTGACGGCCTTCAACTACGGTACAAAGGCCACTTCATGCTTCAGTTGGTGCGATATTGGAGAAATCGCAGTACAATTTATTGAAGGAAACTACTCAGAGGGAAACTATTCACGAGGTTGCTGAGAACTCTTCGACAGTCCACGACCGGTTTCATTCTTCTTGTGGTTCACCAAGTAGACGAAGTTCACGAGTTTCCGTCAATATTGTGTTCCACGTTATCCCAAATTATGAGTAGTTTGCTTCAAGAAAATATGCCGCGAACTCACGAATATCGCTTAAATTGAGACAGCACAATCAGTTGAAAACATTATAAACAAGAGATTCAGCTGAGATTCAGCTTGGTCACCAGACAAAACCAAATTGGTGCGCAGGTGATTACAGTTCGCAATTTTCGTGCCATTTGGTTTCAACTAGAACATAAGATTGACGGAAATTCGCAGGCTCCACTTACCTGATGAAACGGAAGAAGAGCGGGTTCGTCCTGAGTTGTTCAAAAGTTTTCAACACCCTTATAAGTAGTTTCCTCCAAAAAAACTATAGAGGCTGCCGTTCACTTGCGATGAGGACCGCGATGATGTATTAAAACTTCTATGCTGAGGCGCGCTGCTCAAGCGTGATTATTGGATACGTTAATTTCAATTCCCTCACAGTCTTCATGCATGATGATGATGATGATGGTGATGATGATGATGATTATGATGGCAGCAGTGCTGTGGATGACGAGGAAGAAGACTATTACTACTAGTTGTATTATGGGTATTATTACTACGGTGGTGATCACAACATCTAATGGCCTTCAGAATAGTCTCAGTCTTCCAGAGAGTCAATGATACTTCACTATCTCGGTCTGATCATTTGCAGCTCTCTGGTGACAATCACGAGGAGATAGCTAACGTATTTACACAATAGTGCCGCACGTGGACTGTGTGTATTCCACACGAAGGCGGGTTTTGTCGCTTGAAAACCACGGAAACACATCGAGCTTCTACGTTAGTGTATTAGTTTTGCTCTTCAACTGAGCCTTATAACATTAGACCTAGTGCTTAACCAGTTGATCCTTTTTCTGGAACCACATGCATAGGAAGCTTGGTGCTGTAAGTGCAAATCACGTGACTCATATGTGCTCTTGCCACAAAAATATACCTGACCATAAGTCGGTCACAAATTCGAAGGGAAAAGTGTCCCGGACATAGTAGACGCATGTGCTATCTTGGAAAATTCAGCAGTCCACAAGCAACAAAGTTCCCGGGTCATTTGAGCTTGTGCATACCGCCCACCACTAACGGTCGGGCTGAACTACATCAGAGTAGTCAGTAACTCTATACTCTTCACTCAGTTAAAAGGGTGGCGGTAAAGGAGAGTTATTTACATAAAAATAAAAGACAATTCTTCATCGTATGTGTTGATATTTCTGGGTTGTACTAGTCTATGATGCGTGTGGGTCGAAATCGACTGCTCAGTGATACGGACTCAGACGAAAGACTCGACAGTGCTGTGGAGACAACCCGGTGGTACTCTCACTAGTCCCCATGACATCCGTTGCAACTGCAAGCAGTCGTAATGATACAACACCAGCCATTTCCTTGTGATTTGCTATTCTGTACTCACTAAGGGGATTTTGCAGTCTCAACTAAGAATTTTACCCTGCATATAAAGTCACTCTATGCTCAAAACGTGGAAAAACTGCATCTCTATTTTATCCATGTGGTACGCAACTCACAAATCCTAATGCAGATTCGGACCTTCAGTCTCATGGATGGGGACTGAACATTCTATATGCGGCCTATAGGTGGTCGATCAGCATTGCAGCTAACTCGAACTGAAAAGCTATGCAACACCCGTCACCTGACCGCGCAGTTCGTGTCACGTGTTGACTGCCTTCTCGAATGACGATTTACGGGAAGGAAGGTTCACAGTACATGGAGAATATAGGCGGTCAAGACTAAAATACAAAAAACTTTTGCCGCGTTCTTGTTTTCTCACAACTGTGTTATTAGCTAGGACTTGGTTGCTTTGGCATAGAGTGCCATGAAATCAAAACCAGGCAAGATGAGTGTGCCCATCCTGTTGATGGCAATACCGCATTTTTCCACTATGAATTCCACACAATTCACATTTCACTGAAGCTGTTTTTAATCAGACTACTGAATTCAACCTTCCGTCGTTCGTTGCGCTTTCACTCAAAGTGGAAAATGCCCTGAATATTTATTACCACCTGCTTCCCCATTTCAGAGTCGCATCTGTTTTAGAATTGGAAATGAGTTAATCCGTGAAACCTCTCTTGGTAGAAATATACAGTCAGATTGTTAAGCTTGGTCGCAGCGTACAGCTTTGCGGATTCTACCAGTAAGTTTACCATCCAATGGTGAACTGTCTGTAACTGAATTGTATATGACAACACGTTCAAACCTATTTTCCTTTCGATAGATTTCTGAGACCATAGTTTCTGTAGAGAAATCATCCGTCCATGCACCAAAAACTAAACCTTAGTTTGACCTGATCGGAGAATTCCGCTGATAGTAATGAAAAATTTGCACAAAATTGAAGAATGAGCACTCAGCTCTTCACTTGTATAGTGGACTGATCAGCTAACCTCATGAGTTCATTTGTAGTTAGCTGTCGTTCGCTCCAAATTTTTGCAAATTCCTGTGACGGAAGGTTGTTTAAACCAAACAATGTTCATTTGCATGGTACACCAAATAGGTTGAGTGCTTTCTTTGCGTGTTCACTTGCTGAAAATACACGACATAAGATAATTACCTGGAATCTCGCAACCATCGGACTGCATAGTGTTGCTGACCCCACAAACTGCGCATCCGGAAAATCAATTCAAAAGCCTTTTTGTGAAGATGGTCACGAGATTTCAAAGAATGTGTCGGTTAGGAGGGCGTGTGCTAAGCACGTTTCGGTGGATACGAGTGTTTTTTCGCATCGAAACAGTTTGTTATTGCCAAAGTGAAAAACCTCGAAATACACAGAAGTATAAACATTGTTGGCCAAAATACCAGGAAATACACATCTTTTTGATTGAAGTACTGCATTTCACAAAGGTCGGAAGAGTCATTTATGGGAACGACCATGTCTAACCACCAAGTAATTAACTACGAGAGGCGATCAATTAAGATAGTTTAGGTTAGAAAGCCGAAGTTGTTACTTAGCTGCAGAGTTTTCAATGTTAGAACTGTGTGAGGTCCCAGCCCATGGGTGAAACGAAGCTGGTAATCACGACTTCGTGGTTTGCTGCCAGCTAGCTGATCCATGATGCAACGGTTTTTCGATCATATGCGTAGCTAACCCAGAAGACGATTGGTAGTTTAGGTAAATGTTAGGCCCGATTCATATCCCACCAACGAGCCGGTTACTGTTTGTGACTTAACTGGAATTGAGTCGGTTACATGTACAGACAGTAATCCGCACTATCCGGGGTGATATGATCTTTCCTCGTAGTGCTCACAGTGCAGAGACCCACCGAGCTATACAGTACGCAAATTGACCATTTGGAAACCGTGTTGTAACTCTGCCCGGCATAACGTTACTCGTTGAAAAATATATGGGTAGAGAGGGTTGCCACATTGTCATAGTAGTCTGCAATTATGTGGTGTTGCATTGTATTATGCAACACTATACTATATTTCACTACATTATATAATGCAATTACTATATTACATTATATTATACTATAGTATATTATGCCATATTCAGTTTTATTATGTCATATTTTATTCGTTGTCGCCACGTTAGGGCCAGCTGGTAGTAGGCCTGTGTGTGGTTGTTCACTGACCTTTTAGCTAATGTTACGTCGGACCCACAGGCTCACACTGAAGCATTTCCTGGTCGGTTTACTAAGCAGCAAGCTATTAACAATTTTTCCCAGACAAACGCACTCCATACGTCCTAAGTCTCTTCAAAATCAGTTATAAACTATGCGGCAGGTTTACATCGGCTTAGCTGCAACTGCCATTCAGCTTGATGTCGAGAGTGGCGGTAAGTGGGTTTACAGGTCAACGTTGATAACCATCCCCTAAAGGTGATCCGATAAATGAACTTACTAATACTGACTGCATTCACAGTGCAGGTCTGTAAAGCGTACACAAAACTCTGTACATGTAAATTCAGTCAACAAGCTATAGTCCAGGAGGAACAGCTGTCATTGTATTCATTTCCTGTAACCTTAGGTGAAAGCAATTAGTCCGGTCAGGTCCACCGCAACTTTTCTGCGAAAACTAACGTTTTGTATCAATTTTTCATTGAGAATCGAATGGACGACACATTGCGCGGTAGATGCTTGTCGGTAATTATTATCCCTTTGAATGATCAACGAAGAACCCAACAACAAAATGTACGTGTGCTTTTGAATGCCTGGGTTTACTTGCACTCTTCGGATAGCATCCGTCTACATCACGTTTTAGGCTGTGGCTTACTAGGTTTGAGTTCAGATCTTTTTCGATAAAATCTGCTTTTCACGCAATTCCTAACATTAAAAAGTTTATTCTAAACCCATTGTGAATTTTTCAATGTAAAAGTATCCTTCACTGTTGATGTATTTTAGAGTAAAGTTGACGAACCCTTCGTTCTTCTGTGGGCAGTGTGATTCCACAGCATCGGAAATTTGACTCATTCGTGAACCTCACTGGTTTCCATCGCAAATGGAAATTCACGCTTTTATACGTAAAACCTAATGGCTTGGTTGAATTGTGGTGGAATAACATGATGTTATTGGGCGGATGTCTATTACTAGACGTTCTGACTATCTCTTGGGAACTTACAGCAGTGGACTGATCAGAATCACAAAAAACGAGGAAAACTAAGTCCAGCTGACATCTGCCACCACAAGCAAGTCGTTTGATTGGTCAGGGGGAATACGCCCACATGTGTGGCTTGAGGTTGAAGTCAAACCATCACGCATCTGTTCTGTTGGATTATTGATTAATCCTGACCAGTCAGGTGACAAGGACAGACCGTCGTTTCGGTTTACGAACGCGCTTTGGACGTGAGTCGCCATTTCTACTTAGTTCAGTTCGAATACTCTCAAATGAAACCCTGCGGTTACCTTCCCAGCGATCTCATTAACAGCACGACTATTCTCCCATTTACAAGATAGTGAACATCCACATTTCTTACACTCCCAGAGTCAAGCGGTTGTACCCTTTTCTTCTGCCTTGAAAAGCAAGAAAACGAGCTCTGGAGGAATCAACAAGAACGTTTCAGTTGACTGGATGTACGAGTAGAGGTCAATCTTTGGAGGCAAATTAGCTGTTCAACTGTCTGGTCTAACACCCGAAGTTATTCAAAGTAATCTAATCTTTCTGCTCAAACTTATTGATGGGCTATCTTGGTTTGCACTCTGCCGATGACTGACAGAGGTATTTCTCAACCAGACGGACTGCATAAGCCATGCTTTCCTCAATCCTGCACATAGATAATCTATTTAAGCCAGAATTCTATTCAGCAGGCACTGAAACAGTAGTTTGGTCTCTTTAAGATCAAACACTTCGTTTATGTCACAGGTATTGGAAGTCGGACGCTAATAGCAGTTAGCGTTCACTGCCTGCTGCGGAACATATGCCAATACCTCACGTAAAGTGGACTACTAAATGTCGGGTGAACACGCAATTCGGCCGAAGAGTCTTCAGGCGCTAAACATTCGGCGGAGTTTAGCTCTGGCTACTTGGCTTGCTTTCACCCCTAAATAATTTTCAGAGACTGGAATGTTTCTAGGCCTACCCCAGAAATTCCACAGTCTGTCTCAAGCACCGGAAAGAAACAGCCATGAGCAGTGCTGAGCTTCTGTCTGATGTTCACACCGTCCGCCCATTACCACCTGTAGACTGCCTTTCCCTGAGCAGCATATTAGACTACCCAACAGTTGACTCCAAACAAGTGAAAGGTATCTCCTGCTTTGTTCACTCAAGTTTTTTGCACATAGATAAGGCATATAGATAGTTTTGTTCCATTCATGTGGACACCAGTGATGTTGGTTGAATGAACAAGCAGTATGTTGCAGCTGTTGAGTAAGGGGTGCAGTTTCCACCAAGTGGGATTGTGCCGGGACTACACACACACGTTTTACCAAGTGAGGCAGAGGTGCACGTTCAGAGTCGACTCGTGCATCCAAGCAGAAGGTGGGCTGACAGCCAAACACGCTTTTAAAAGATAAGGAAGGCAGGTGATTTTTCATCCTCACTCATTTAGTCATCCATCACAAAAAACCTGTACCATTCTCAATACCAGGTGGTTTCTACCCATCAAAAAAGGCGGGCCTATGCAGCGAAACAACAATTTCGTCCTCAAGTTTAAATGTGCACGGATAAGCTGATTATGCTTCTCTTTAGTAACGTGATCCGACTGACCATTTGTCTCATTCTTACTTATTTGCAGATGAGAGATGGTGATCTCGCACTGAGTTGAGTTGCTGTTGCAGCCAAAGGGAGCAACTGTCATCCATATTATTCGCAATTCATCTCATGCTGGGTAGTAACTTCCCTTTATGAGGCATCACCTGTTGTGGATAGTCTTCAAACCTTTGAAATAAATTCCTCAGATTATCAGACTTCGGGCCTTTGATTAGTGGGGGAACTATCCTCTCTCTCTCTCTCTCTATATATATATATATATATATAGTTCAGCTGCAACACCCTTCCGGTGCCTAGCTGCCATGCCACCCGGAGGAAGCACGAGAGTTAGGATGCTGCCAGGTTGCCCGAGCCTAGATGGGTTCGAACCACGGACCTTCCGGTCAGTAAATCCGAGCTCTAACCACTGAACCATATCGCTCCTCCCTATGTACATATATATATCCCAAAAACACCGGACTTGGTTGAGAACACGGTTAACCAACTGCTATGGGCAGTTATCAATATTATTCCGATTCTGTCAGATCCGGCGGCTAAAAACACGTCGATAAAGATCCTAGAATGCTCACAAAATGCAATAATGACTAGCAGACCAAGTAAGCTGAAGGGTTTCAACTCTCTGCGGACTACTCTCATCACAAAGAATTCTAGCTGGAGTGAAAGAAATCTGTGAACCAAAATTCATTATTTTCAGCTCATATGCGACAACCAACCAGACAAGCGGCTTGGAAGCACCACATCCTAACCCTATTCAGTCGATCGAAAGTGGCGGATTCCAGCGAAATAGACTAATTGCTCTGGAATTCGGTGAAGACGTTTTAGTTGACCCACCAAGATAGCCAAACTTAAAACAGCTATAAATTCGTTGCCGAATGGAAGATTCGCAGCCCGGGATGATTTGCTCACATAGTTTTCCAGACATACCAATAGTGCAGAACGAGCTTCACTAACCACAACGCACAACATGGGGTGGAGGACCTTCGGGAAGATTCCAAGAGTGCGACAGTAATTCCTCCGGATAAGGGGAATCGATCTTTCCTACAGAACAGAGCACGTTTTGAAACGACAATCCTTCCACTGAAATAGCCTTTGCTACAGGACAAATAAAAAATAACTGTCATGAACAACCGCTCCACAGATTTTTACAAAATCGCTCACTCAGTCAACAGAAAAAAATCAGGGTGTTTTGACTTTCCAGCAGTTTATTGACACAGAACGAACGCTCAAGTATCTACCCGTGCATCTAACTCCATTACGACTGTAGTCGAATAGAGAGTGAGGCAAAGTTGTATCACCGACCAGTCCCCGTTTATCGTGTATCTGATGACAAAAGTTCTTGACATTGGTCGATGCTTTATTCAGTCCGAGGTACTTCTTGGCCAAAGATCTCCGCGTCGATTCACACTCTCTATGCGGCGGTTCAAGGTTGACTGCACTTTATTGTTGCGTTCTGATGTGAAAGTACAGTATCCGAGTGTGACTTGTGGTTCAGTGGCATCTTGTTTTGACGTACATAAAGAGTTTTTAGAACGTTTTCTACCAGCCTGCAATAACGCGGAACTTGAGGCACCAAGGTTTCAAACAAATTACAGTCAGAAAGTGCATGGTACCGCCACTGCCCTGCAGTCAGGCAGTTGATGTCACAGATGTTGAATGACCTTTTGGCCGTCGACTTCTCAGACCTGCTACTTGCAGGAAGTTTGCCTAACTGACCCGATTATTGGTACCCCTTTGTTCCAGTATTTCAGGTCAACTGAGACCACTTGTCGAAGAAATAAAAATAAGGGGTAGCTGGTTCGGGGTCGGAAAGTTTGAGTCCACCGCAGGAAACGGATGCTATGTGTACTGCCTCTTTGGTTAGCAGAGTATTCTATGGTGACACGAGGATAGGAGAGAAACTCATTCACATTTGGTTTGCTCGCAACAGTTATTTGTAAATGTCATGGTTGTACGAGGGCTGGGATACTGCCAGGTCGCCCACACCTAGACAGGAGGACGATCAGGGTTCTCAACCAAAGTCCTTGGCTCAAAAGTCTAACCGCAAGACAGCGGTGCTGGGCTGGAAATGCAAGTACATTACCATTTTTACAGAACACGTCGCCACACATGTTCCAACCTCCAACCTGGAGGGCCAGGAGACTGTGTTCAGCAGACCTCTAACCATTGACCAACCTGGTATGAGAGACTCTGTGAGTGTCACGGGGACACCCCCAGTATAGCTCAGTGGGTCGCTGAGGTGCACAAACCGTCACACCACGGTAAGGTTCAGTCTCTTCTCGGCCACGTATAGCTGATGAGTAATAAAGGTAAATCGCGTAGCACATGGCTTGCAATGTTAAATGCGGTCGCTAAGTGAAGTATCTTCATACCTCTCTTGATAACCTAATTGCTAGTTCGCTGCTTCCAGCCTTCTGCAGCTGTAGTTCTGATGTATCGGTGGTCATAAGTCGCGGATCTTCCATACAAATTGGCCAGGTCCCGCAGTCGTACAACAATACAGCTCCCACTGGGTCTGATACACGCATTTTTTGACACCCAGTGAGAGACGTTTATGACGCCACAAGAGGCGCAAATCGGCGAAAGCAATTCTTGGCTTTGAAATTCCTGCGTTGAGTTCGTCTGTCAAACTGCCATCAGAGATAATGCAAAATCTGTGATACTTGTAGCGTTATACGTCTTCCAGTGCATTCCTTGAAGTCCTAAGAGCGTGTTCAAAGCCTGAGCATTCCGCACCGTTCTACACTCTCTGGGCGCGAAGAACATAGGGCACGAAGGACTTAACCTGGGATATTTTTCATGGTGATGCTTGCGTTTTCTGCTACTTTTCAACAATGAGAACAATGTCAACCGCATATTCCAAGTGAACAGCTTCTTGTTCGGAGAGATCCAAACACCGGAAACATCCAGTGTTCGTTTCATCACCTCATCAGTGACGAGCTTAAGTAAAAGTGGTGAGACCGGACACACTTACCAGACACCAGTGTTTGTAGGAAAGCTTTTGGAGAAGTCCCATAAACTCTGACGCTCCCAGAGGTACGTGAATGCAAATAGCGCATGGTATCCGCGAGCTTCTGAGACAAGCGTACTGATGGAATCAGACGCGCAACTGAATTCGAGAGACATCGATTTGGCTGGGCCGCTGAATGCATGCCATCGCTCTAAGACTTGACGAAGTGATCCCTTCCTGAACGGAATCCTGCTTGCTGTTCTCAGGTCCTATCTTTGCGCGCTGTTGAATGCGATGCGAAGAATCAGATTGCAATGGTAACCACAACAATTCCCCTGTTTTGCCATACTCTCATGTTTTGAAGGTGAGTACAACTATCGAGTCACCCCATTTGGACGAAACAATCTCTTGCGTTCAAAGAGAGGCAAGCAAGTTAGACAAGCATCGGCTAAGGAGTGCTGCCAACCAACTAACGTCACATTGTTCTTGAAAGACACTTTTATGCCCCTACTATAATTCGTCAACCAATCGAAAATATTTCTGGTAGCCTAAGAGTTATCATGTTCCGCTTATTACGAATCTTGAATTCTATCACCTATGATCACCTTGAATCCTGCACAATCCGGAGAACTCAAGGTATTCTCCAGGACTTTATCAAAATGGTCGGAACGAATTAGAATAGCAATGGTGGAAAGGCTCGGTGCTTTGGAGATGCGTGACAAGTAACAGTAGTGATAAATCGGCTGTCGAGACAGTTATCAGGAGCATCCTTCCTAATCCAACAGTCGCGTAGTCCAGGTTGGTCAACTGAGCATAAATCATCCCTGGTATGAGGGAATGTGAAGAGGCTGGAACGTGTAACTAGTAACTTAGGTAATGTGAATCTTTAGTGGACGCACCCAATTGATTGGGCGGTATCCTTCTTGTTCCACTTGCGGTGTGGGGATAGCCATGGAAAATTGATAGCTACCAAAATTTCCCGTGTGAAGGGTACCAAGTAGATTTCTTGATGTTTGTTGAACGCAGAACTTTCACCCATTTTAAAGACATTGATAGTGTTACTGTATTCAGCCAATTCTCAGACCTGATCTCAAACAATAATAATGTTGTCTGGTTGAGAAGAGTAATTTCTCTTACTTTAGACAGAGACTGAAGCGATCCATTCGTCTCAGAAACCTTTTGGCGTTTCGGATGTTGGCTTACTTTGTGAAGTTGAAGACTAGGATCTAGGCTAAAAGCCTAGGGTTTGGGGGTACAAGTTAATCGTGAATACGTGGCATTGGAAGTCAGTATGTTTGACCAGTGAAGTGCTTAAACCAACGTTCTACCCATTTATTTGTTTTTTTTTAATGATCTGGTAAACCTTTCCGCTCATGGTTTTGTGCACCAAACTAACCAACAAGTTAGAGGAAATTTTTCGGAAATCTGTCCGGTCCCGGCAGCATAACGGATCTACCGCGCTTCTACATCGATTCTGAGGCATCGTTTGACTTCTTCCGTAAGACAATTGCAGAATTGTCCTAAGGGTTGTCAGCTAGAATGTAGTAGCAGGTTTTGAAGGCCTCGGATGTGCTGACCGACAATGTTCCACAACACACGGTACCCTCTAAGTTTACTGCGTTGTGGATATGAGAACAGTAGGTAGGACTATTCTCATGCAGAAAGAGCGAAGAAGTGAGGTGGGCTCCAGTAGGTACCTCTGGATTAACTGCGGGTTTTTCAGGTGGCCGAAACTGACCTTGTAAAACTCAGATTTTTGCTGCTCACTAGAATCACCCCATTTTTGAACAAGAGTGTGCATGATCTGAATCATCCTAGGTGCTCCAACATGATCGACCGGTTGGAACACATCCCCAACCATTCTAGCTGATTACAGCATAGTCAATGTTGGTTGGTGAAAGGCGGGTGCGGATGGGTTATCTACGAATGTTTTAACGGAAACCTGTGCCAGATAAAGAAAGATTGGTTCCGCATTTACACAGCGGTCACAGCTGTCCGACAGTGTTGACTACTCACAGTGTTTTCATCAAAGCCGCTTCTTCCTACCGGAGAGTAAACGAAGCCATCTAATCCCCCTGTCAGTACGACACACCTTTCTCAGAAGCTTGTTAACTGCCCATAGGCCTAGTCTTTAATTGTCGTAGATAAAGTTGGTGGGGACGTAGACAGCCTCGACAAAAGGACATTTGTTGTTCTTCTTGTTCCGAAGTCTTGAAACTATCGTCCATTTGTAGATTTCATCGAGAACCAATTGAGCAGAGGCAATTACTCTATCGCATTGATAACAGCCATAATCCAGCGTGTCACTGTGCAGCAGTTAGCTCTGAATAGTCTTGGTAATCACAGTCCTTTGGGGGTAGCATTCGGTAGGCAATGTACTGTTACAATGTACTATTAGCCAATTAGTCCAGTCAAGGACAGATAGAAAACGCCAGTGCTTATGGATTCTGGGGTTAACACCGGTGCAGCCCGTTGACCTGTCTGCCTCGAAGCTTACTCGTGAGAAGTTGTTCAGATGCATGAACTGCAGGGATTTAAAATGAAATTTTCGGACCGAGGTAGGCGGATATGAAAGTGGTAATTCGATCTTACAGCTGTGCAATTTATTATGAATGGCCCGTAAGAGTTGGTGGGTTGTGGCAAAGAAGATGGGTTAGTTATGGAGGTATGTTACAAGTACTTTTAGTCGCAGTTCCATAGCCCAATAGCTAGTTGAAGAGAATCACCAGATAATGAGTATAATTTTTATGTATAGCAGGTCGATTCGGAAACGGATGCCGGCCCACCATATGTACAGACTTAAGTAAAAAAACGTACATAGATATCTCAGAGTACCGGAAGGCAGAAGCACTTATCGTGAAGAGATCATCCTGGGAGCTTTGATCAATCGACATCAGCTCCACAAGTTAACGGGGTGAATTTGGGAGACTGCAGTCTACTGGAAGCCCGTGACCATGTGTTGTTCGCTCCTCATTCAGCTTGTAGTCAGCTTTCAAGAATGCAGTAGTCCACCAGGGTGTACAAGATAGACTGACTTGATATCGAAAAGACGATAGGTCGAGTCTGCAGCACTCGTCACGTTTCCAGGTACATCATATGCAGCCCTCGGATAGTTTGGATTAGAAACTTAACTGACGTACAAATGATCATCCTTGTTAGAATACCACACCCCATGACTTCACCTTTCATTTTACTGGAAAGAACTTTTCATATAATGGAAGTAAAAAGTAATTTCTCAGCAAAATTATGGGGAGCGACAAACTTTGGGTAGTCAGAAACGAGTCGATGTAGACTAATCTAGAACGAATCCCACAATGTCCACCGCGTGGCCAGATATTTGGGGATCTCCAAGCATTGAAACGATTGGAGTATAGGATTTGGCACAACAAAGTCTATCGAACAAGGTTGTGTGGGGGAAACTTAACAGTGTTTCACAATCAAATTTGAATAAAACAACCAACCAATTCTACGTCCTTTTTTCTGAATGTTGTCATCCAGACGAAATGAAGGCTTTCTTGCCGTCCATGTTGTGCAGCTTCCTTTAAAAGTCTTTGCAAAAATAGATACACCATATTCACACACACTAATATAACATCGACGTCAAGTATAATTATTGTAATATAAGGGAATCAGTGGAGATTGAGTGAACACTCCCGTTGGGAAATGAACTGTCGCTAGCACAAGCATACAATTCGATGTTGAAGCTCGTAATAAGATCAGTGGCAATTCGAGCACAATACCTACCCGATGAGCCCTTAAGAAAGGATGATGCCGGTCTCCAACCTAATAACTGGTGTCCCACATGAGAAAACCTCCCTTTCTGTAACAAACACAAAGCTGCCCAGGTGAACCAAAATGGTCCGCGTGTACAGTAACCGTTTATGTTTCAAACTGCTGGAACGTATTCGTATGGCAAAATCCTTTGAATGTGGCATTCATTACAGAATAGCTGCACCATGAAGACGTCTGTGAACCTCTATTTTCAATCCAGACGCATATCCTTAACAAAAAGAGCCCTGTATAAGTTTTATTGCCACACTGAAGTTTCCACTTCATCAAACCTTGCAGATGATCATTTGGATATATCGATCATGACTATAGCCCCATGATATGCAGCCTCAGCTGTTAAAATTTCGTCCAAAAATGCAGCAGTTGTTTCTGAGCTGTGGCATTCGCGTACGACGTGGAAATCGCTGAAGTTTGGGATTCCGTGAGTCCCTCACAGTTATTCTTCCACATAAGATTTCGCTGCGGAAATATTCGCCAAATTGTTCTTTGTCGTGACGCAAGTAGTACGGGCCGGTTGACCAGAATCCGTAAACTCAACAGATGTTAATGCCAGGGATTGTTTATCTCAGATTCATGGGACCTCGCCCAGGTGATGAGCCCAAAACAGAGTGAAACCGGTGTTGGGCTGTCTGTAAGTCCAACCAAACTTGTCATACTACTTAGGACAAGACAAAACAAACTATTGAACAATTGAAAAGTCACACTTCTTCGTTATTGTTGCCCATTCCTGAGAGAAGATGTACGGTGATGCAGAACAGCATGACTTCCGTGTCAATCACTAAGCCTGTTTTCATGATAGTTGGCACCGGATTTCGGTATGAAACCGACTTTTCCGCCGACCCTGTCCGCAGTATCATGGTCAGAAGCACACCAAAACTACGTAATACACTACTCATAAGGTTGTTGGAAATTCTTCGACAGCCCACGACCGGTTTCGCCCTTCTTGGGGCTCATCAGATAGGCGCAGTCCCCGAGTTTCCGTCAACCTTATGTTCTACTTGAACCCAAATTGGACTGAGTTCGATAAATACACTCATTTGCAGATCAATTTGGTTTTTGCGAGAGACCCGCCTGGAAACATCACAAACTACAGATTCAGCTGGGTTCCAGATGGGTCTCTCGCAATAACCAAATTGATTTGCAAATGAGTGTATATACCTACTTCGTTCACTGTACAAATTACCGGTTGGTTGGGTTCAACAGCTTCATCAAGAACAATTTGTGAATCGAGTGAATCCAGCTTGTACGCCGTCGCAGCACGAAAATTATGTTTAAACTGCTTGAGAAAGCTGGTGGAATCGTGGCAGACATCATTGATGAATTTGTTGGCAATCCGCTTTGACGTAAAAAGAACGTGATAATCCACAATACACAATGCTCATAGCTGATGCACGAAGCGGTATATCGATCAAGGTACTGTGCTGTTAAACTATTCATAAGCATGCATTATACAAGAGCAGTTTTCGCACACATTCTATAGAGATTTCTCTAGGCAAAAAGAATACTTGAGAACGCTTCTGTAGACTGAAAAGGTATATGTCTTAAAAAGAATTAAATTCTTTCAAGAACTAACACCTGGAGGTTTCTAATAATATCATGGTAACGTGCGAAAATGTGTATCGACCCAGGTAGGTCTTGAGAGTTCATAAAATACCGATACTCTTGGTAGCACACCGTCTGGCGGTGACTGACGTTCCAAATAAAACGAATCAACGTCAAACATAGTTTCGGATGATTGTATGAGCTAACACCAAGAATGAACGCCTCATATTCCTAACTAGCAGTCATCTTGACTAGCCCTCAATTCGTACTCTGAAACCTCATGTCCCGGAGCACTATTGAAGGATTCCGTTAGGTGCCTGTATAATTATTAGCCCTTCTTGAGTTACTGCCTCATTCTGGACAAAATCTCCCATACAGAAATCGGTCACACTGGACCGATTCAATATGACATTTAAAGACTACGCAACATACAATACAGATTATTCGACTTGTGCTAAAATCCCTGGGTCTCGACAACTCGAGTGGACGAAAGGTTAAATTTGCGATGTTTCCTGTTTGTATTCCGGAAGCAGCCACAATGAGATAAGTTCGCATCGGAATAGTTGCTTCTCCGCTGGTGTGGGAGATTACGGCAGTATACCGGTTAATTGAGCTCATAAGCGGTCCTCATCTTCATCACCATCCCGATTTTCGGTGCTGCTTCGAGAAACTGTATCCTGCTGTTCTCGAGTTGGATGTCGGGATAAAAACCGTAAAATTATAAAAGCTTTCAAAGATGATGATACCAGTGAAACCGGGGAGCGGAGTTACTTATGGTTGACTGACTAGATATAATCCCATTAGAAGTAACCCCGACCGTTCTCGAGAATTGTCACCTGCTTCCCAACAGATAAACTGTGTTTACCAACCTTGTTAAGTTATTCAACCACAACATTTGTAGGTCGAAATTCTGGGGTCTTTTCTAGCCTGATTAGGGCCTCTTAGGGAACGTTACGGGTGCCAGCCACTCTATCAACACTCGGAGACCAAGGACTTACCAGAGTATGTTGCGACTCCTAGTGGAATTTTCACTGGATACGCAATCGACGTGTTGGCACCGTACAGGTTTGCAGTTCTAACCCGATGCTTTAGATTGAAATAAGCTAGCGTGAAATTGTAGTCATTCGGCCACATTGCCTGATTGGAATCGTGCATAGTACTTGGGTTCGGCAACCACAAAACGGAAACTAAATTAGATACCTAATCGAAATGACAAAATTTATCTGGGTAAGGTCAAATCAACCTAGTCGTGTACTCACTTCAAAAAACGCCATTTTGTTCATCGCGGCTGAGATGAGACGCAGAACTATTTAGTAGTTTCATCAAGTTTCAACCAAAGTCAAAGTGTTTTTGATCGTTTTTCTTGGATGTGCCTCCGTCCCAAAGAAAGTGGACGTTGTCGCGGTGTGACGGTTTGCGCATCTCCATTGAGCACTCCGTGAGCGTGTACGCATGACAAACAGGGCCTCTCATACCAGGTTGATTAGTGGGTGGAGGTCTGACTAACAGCCTTCTGGTGCTTCAGGTTGGGGTTGGAACACGTATGGCGAGTAAACCCTTAAAAATGTAGGCTGACCTGACGGCCTTACACTAACCATTGCTGCCTGTGGTCAGGCTTTTGAGCCAAAGACTCTGGTTAGGACCAGCATCGCCCTGCTGTTTAGATCTGGGCACCCTGGCATTATCTCGGCTAATGTACAACCATGAATTACAACATACAAATAACCTTATACCATATTGACCGCCGTGCGGTGCCAACCACCGTTTGTATAGCAGTGAATCACTAGTGTCCTCACCCGGAATCGGTCAGTGATAATGATTTGAGTAAGCCCGGTAAAGGATACTTTACGCAGCACGTTTTGGATAGTCTAAAAGCACCCATATGAAGTTCAACCATGAGCCAACAACTTCTTTCTTACTGGATGCTCGAGTTCGGGTCCCATTTGTATTACATAAGATAAAGATAACCCTTTCGGAGCCCAGTTGCCATGCCACCAGAAGGAAGCACGAGGGCTGGGATACTGCCAGGTTGCCCAAGCCTAGAAAGAGGAGGTCGAGAGGCAGAGGTCGGGTTCGAACCAGGGACATTCCGACCAATAAATTCGCGCTCTAATCATTGAGCCATCTCTTGTATTATATACGAAATCATAAACCACAAATATTTACTTAACCTTCAAATATGTACTTCTTTCAACGGTTTGCTTCACTAGACTGATTTACCTTTGAAGTGTCAACTGATTCGTGCTTTGAATTGGTCGTTTACCCAGTTGGGTGGTTTTTAGCACTTGAGAATCTTTCTATTCCACGCAGTGAATTTCATCAAAAAATGAAACGGATATGAAATAGCTGACAACCATCCTGTTACAGTATTCTATTCTAAAAACACTCCAACGTGCCTGTAACTTTCTCTCCATAAAAGAATGAGTTTCTTGTTGGAGCAAACAATACAGAATAAGTGGTAAAAAACCTATATCAGTTACTCCCACTTGCACGCTAACTTGGAAACGCAACGGACTCCAGCTAAATCTCTCGCTAATGATGGTCGGTCCTTGTCAACTGAATGTGCTGCGCAAGACAACCTCAAGTTTCAGTTGGTACGATATTCGAGAATATGAAAAAAATTTCGGACGTAACGCCTTATGGGTAGTGAGGTAATTCTAGACAATCTGTATCAAGCTATCCGTGGTTTTATGGTTGCGCAGTTCACATTTTTAAGCTTGTAACTGAAATGCTCAAACAAGTCCTTCTCATGACTGAAATGAGTGCATGTGCCGAGTCGTTTCCAAATTGGATTTCCCAACTTATTTTCCGTGAATTTTCGATAATATTGATGTCTGCTCTGTCCCGTTCTCCAGACAATGGCTTCACGAAAACAACCAAACGGAATCAAACCGGAAGAGTTTCCAGCTTGAGCCGTGCTGTCAAGTTCGTTGCTTACATTCCTCGTCGCATAATACTCGTTCACAGTCAAGGATGTTCCACGTCAATATAGTATTGGGATATGAACTCTGAAGGTGATGTCAAAACCGCAAAAACTTTGGTCAGTAGATTTGAGAAGGAATAGAAACGTGGTTAGAATCCTCGGGAAAAAAACACATATAGGTTGGATAGTGCACTATCACGTTGGGGATGGGGAGAGAATGTACGAACAAAAAGCCAGCAGGCTCGTTCCCGTCCTCGCGATATTAGATTTACCAATGTCTACTCAACTGACACTGATTATATACAGGAAGTTTCGTGGACAAAAAGAAACATTTATCCCAAAACGTTCGCGGCACGAGACTGCAAGTGCTGACAAATGCTCATGGATGAACAACGATGGACAGGAAATGCTCAACTATTAGACCATTGCATTAAGGTGAGAAAAAGGCATGTGAACCAGCTATATTAGCCAGTGTTTTGCTGTGTGGGAAATTTCAGCAAGCAGTCTGTTCTTTCTCTCTCTCTCTCTCATTCTAGTGGACGGTCAAACACAACCTTAATCGACAAACTAGTTTGTTGTCGAATCAGCCGTCGGTTGCCTTAGCGACATTTTGATGACGCGTTTAGAAGAATTGTCCACTGTAATGCACGTATGAAAGAATAGACACTACCTACATTCTGAAGGTTATCGAAATGGCCAAAATAATTGCAAACAAACGAATCGGTGATAAGGAATAGGGTATTTCGAAAACCAAAGTGACATAAAAACACAGTGTTAGAGCGCGACCGTTTTTAACGGTCATACTCATATGAGAAGGAAGCCAAATTTCTTGGACGAAGGTGCATTGATTATTTCTACCCAGAAATTACAGATGCAGTCAAACGAGATCCTAGATGTGAATCTGATTCAATGTGTACTAATGACCGAAGGTGTAGAGTGTGTAGTTTTTAGACAATTAGGACAATTGGCAGAAAACCAAGTGCGCGATATCCACTGCTTCCTCAAATCATCAATTCTTATATGGGAGGACTGTGCAGTTTGTGAGCACGTTTTCTATTCTGAACAGATTGTTTATGTCTTATGTGCACTGATAAGGTTTTGAAGTTTCAATTCAGATTATATTGTAAACTTAACTTCCATGTGGATAGGAAGAGGATCTACCGAGCACAAGGTAACCAAACAACGACACCTCTACAGTTTTTCATCATTTTGTTTGGTCTACGTCTGTCCACTTCGGGGTCAGGGTGAAAATCCATTCAACAGTGGGTTGTTAACATTGTTCAGTGAGATCATCCAACTACGGTACTCCTCATGGCCGTAGAGAAGCCCCTCCCGTGATGTTAGTGACATTCCCCAACCACGATCTTGTGCAAGACGGGGGAAGGAGAAGCAATCCTCCTAAATACCCTTCTCTCCATACTCTCTTCTCCTTTGGGAGTATTACTGTATTTTGGTTGCTTCTTCCCCAGTCACATCATATCCTGCTTTTTCGTCGTACTGTAATCCGTTAATATTCTGTTGTCAGTTTACAATTAGTTCAACAAAATTATTTACGTCGGAATGATCATCATGAAGAGGCATGTGTATCAGTACGAAGGACTGCTTCGATGGATGCCCTTTGAGAGGTGGCCACTTCGGGTAGCGGAACTGGGACGTCTTCAGGTATACGACAACCGTTGTCTCAGAACCATAGCTCGCGTAGGCTAATGAAGAGGCGGTTAGAAAACGAGTATTCGCTTGTGCAGCGGGAACTTCAGCTGAAGAATGTATTCAGCACTAGAAGCTACTTTAGTTAGGCCATGTATTTCGCATGCCAAATCACTGTTTCCCCAAAAGGATGCTGTTTTCCGTGTCCAGTTGATAGTGGTGCAAGCGGAAAGGTGGTCAACCTTTGACTTAGCCGTAGGGCATGAAAAGTCCGGATACTGTGAGTGCAACTCACGTCCCACCACCTGATACCTACTGCGCTGGAGACACTGCAAGATATGGGCGCTAGTCGATGTCACTGGCGTTATTGTTGTCAATTTCTATCCAGATTATGTGAACGAGTGTTTGGTGGTGTAGACACCGCGATAAGCTAGCAATAGGTGCACAAGTCCATTCCTCAACCAAGTTTATTCTTTTCTTCAAAATGAGGCTTCCAGATAAATTATGGCTGTACGTGGGCGACCCATGTGTTGAACACTGTCGTTGTGATTGTGATCATCATCATCACTAGCGTTTACTTAGGTGAATGCTTCGGTAACCTCCTGAGGTTTATTCGTGAACAGTGTGCCAGCACTATCGGATTTATACGTTAACAGTGAGAACCATCAGGTTAAGTACGATCTTGGCTGGCACAGGCAAGATGCTACATGTCACGCCGAATGGACCTAGATCGACACCAACACACAAAGAGGGATACGCACAAATTACTGCATGCTATACAACGGGTTTGCGAGAAAGTACACAGATTGCCGGGTTAGCCACATTGCTTTTGAAGAAAGAGCTGTGTAACTACAATGGAACCGCTAGTTAGGGTTAAATTATCCAGGACATTTAAGACCATTCAGGTTCATTGTACATGAGGGGACTCAAATGCACTACGGTTGGGTTTAGAAGTTGACGGCGAAGATATGGTGTATCTAGAGTAAAACTAGTCGATTGCTATGCGTCAGTGTAGTTAAAGGTTGCTATGGTAACGAAGTCCCAAAGTGATAAACTTCCTGTTGTAGAAACCAACATGCAACTAGTTTGCTGAACTCGGCATTTAGGTTGTTGTGCACACCAGAATCACCTATCATCAGTAAATTAAATGCAGTCATGTGGTGTTTGTAAAATGATGGCCTTGAGAGCAGATATTCCCCACATACCAGTGGTGACAGAGCTGGTAAGCGTTGTAATTTTATGTAATCAACCCGTGCGTTTTCTTGCGTTGTTACTAAAGTGCTACCGTCCGTCAAAGACATCCCTCCAGAAAAGAACCAAACACTGCAACCCTTCTTCATAAATAGTTTTTCCTTCGGGCGGATTATTATACTCCCATCTGTTCATTGCAGTGCGAAGCAGGAAGAAAACTTAGTCGTGCGCAAAATCATTCTGAAAAGTTTCAGCTACATACTCTGGTAAGAAATGTAAACAGACTAACAGGAGAACTACTGGAGGGGAGAAAAGACAGTGAATTTTCCCGAATTCCGTGTGTACTATGTTTCAGTAGGAATGAATTAGCTCACTACTAAGCTGCCGCTTGAAACACGAAGCAAATATTGGTTAAAGGACTAAAGTTATCCCTCGCGAGGGACTACTATCCTCGATAGATTGCACTGGCGCTCGTGGCAACTCTGGTTTACTGTAGAATCTCCTCAAAGGTCTCCAACAGAGGTAAGAAAGCCATATTTCTATGGTTTCCACTCTTCAGAGGGACTACTGTATTCTCGATCTTCCTGCTGAAGCTTGACTGGTGAAAATGCGGCGGTTCGCCACACACAAGGCATTAAGTGCTTAAATGTACCGCTCATCCAGACTTAGAGAAGAAAAGACGGTTATTTCAGCTTTATATGGCTCAAACGAAACCAAATGTGACCGACTGTAGCTAGCCGACTTGATTTGGCATGTGATTTCCTATCCTCATGTTTGAGAATAGTACTCCGTGAAAACGGAGGATCTACTCGGTGCCGACAACACTATTCACTGCTTCGCTAAACCCGCATGACCCTTCTCAACCCAACATAACTGGGGTCTAATATGCCTCCCAGAGTTGAGGAGGATTCTGAAGAACTAGTAGCGTTTCTTCCGAATTTTGCATTTGCTGCGCTTATGCTTGCAAGAATGGCAGCCCGTGTGAGTTAGAATGCTTGGAAACCAGAACCAAATCTGTCGAATGTTCTCTTCGAATGCTCGTCAAATGTACCAGATTTTCCACGTCTCCATCCCATTAAACAGTTTTCTATGGAAATCTCATATTCAAATACAGCACCCCGTGAGAAGCACTGGGGCCTCATATCCGGCCGAAACATACGACGGGGCTTGAGAAATATACTCATTCGCAAACTAACTGGCATTTAATGGGAAACTCAGCTGACTGCCAGCTACGGCTATCGTTTGCGCTATTCTTCAACTTAATGTGCTGCACAAAGTTCGCCTCATGTTTCACTTGGTACGGGATTCGATACACAGAAATACATTTTCCAAATGGGAGAATATATATATATATATACCGAAATGCATCTGAGAATTTAGCATGACGCCATACTACTGATTAGCTTGTTGTCTAGTCAAATAACTGAGTCCTCATAAGTATCCTTTTTTCTGTTGTCCAAAGAGTGATACTTCCGGCAGGCTTTCGATTAAAACTACCATTAAAGGTCTACTGGTGCCTGATGAAAGGCTGTATCTAGGTCGTGCTCCAATCTTTAGGAAAGTCGTTTGGTAAGCCGCCATGGATGTTCACCTGTATTACAGATCAATAAGCGATTACGAGGGTACAAGCAAACACAAGACGAAATCACTAATCCCGCTACAAGCGACTTTCCAGCACACCGACCCATCAGGTCTATTACTGAACTGTCGCGTGTTACTGTGTCTTATGGCGTGACCATCTGGTTCAACGCTCGCGCACATCATTCGTGTGATGTTTTAGGAGAACCCACTGTCAGGTATTTACCGGTGCCTGAGTGTCATGAATGCTCTATTTCGATGAATGTCCGAGGTTGTGTTTTCTCTCACACTACTCGCCAAAACACTGCACATAGACAGCCTTTCACTGGGATTCACATGAAGAAGGTGTAGAAGTTTGTGAGGAACCCCGAACCAATCTCTTTTCGGGTGCCTTGGGTGAATGCATACTGAACGCTTGTTGCCACACCAAAAAACGTGTACTATTCAATAGCAGTCCGTGGTACGTGACAACTCAGGTTACCATCCGTTTTCTCATCGATTCGCCTAACTGTACTTCCTTGTCCAGGGTTATATCATTGTAAGACAGCAAGTTCAAACGCTCTAAAGCCAAACGTGGTCACCAGCATCACCATGCCTTAGTAATCGTAGCAGGGATACGACGTTATCGGTGCTATACAGGAATCAATACTGAGCTGATTAACTGGTTTGTGACTGCTCTGAATTTCTGTCATCTTGAAAGTTGCCCTTTCTAGACCTTCGGTCCCGAGGTCGACCTTTATGGTCATCCCTTTTACAAGCTTCACAGCCAGTGACTTACGGTCCCCGTATCGTCCCTGCCATAAAGGCTCGTGGAGTGTGAGCCAGTTGAGCCGTGAGTGATTCAAGACTCATGCGCTCAGTTCTACAGCGGAGCTAGTCATGGCTTCCATGCCTTTTCTGGGATCACCACACAAAAAATCTGTTACACTCTACAGTATCGATGGCTCCATTTTGCTTCATAACACGTTGACATACAGTCTGTTAATGATAAGGCCGTGAATGGAAAAGGGGGACGGTGAGAAGGCACAGAGTAGACTAGGTTGGAACGATGGACTGCGGCATACGTTAGACTTGCCTGTTGTCTGGTGTGACAGGATCCGGTAGGATTCACTTAAGGTGTAAGAACAAACGCGGTCGCCACTTCCCGTCCACGGGCCAACCAGAACCAGATGGCATGTATGTGATTTTCTGAAGAACGGTTAACTTGATCTAGTCAATTTAATTCAATTAATTGATTAAAGTAATATCGTTACTTTAACCCTCACATGTTGGTTGTTCAGACCCATTCAACAGAATATTCTTTCGACCATTGTTTCTTAGTCGTAAACACGTGACCAAAACGATTATTTCCCACTTTGCTTCATAGTCCATATAGATGTCGTCAGCTTGATATGAGTAAACCTGACTGGTTTCAACATTTCCTGAAGGGTTGAACCATCGCTCACCAAAATGAACTGAAAGCAGTTGGCGAAAGCCTGGGAAGAAAACTGGCGAAAAATTCAGACATCATCAGTGCGCCGTGTGCTAGGTTACATTATCTAACCAAAAATTGCATCTTGCTGAGCAAATAAGTGATCGAATTCAAATGCCAAAACAATTTGGTTCTACACCGACTGCAACAATGCTGTAGGTTTCTCCAATAAGGACCGCTCCTCTGGAACCCCCACAAAAGAAGCCCTCGTAGGCCATTATGTATTATGGACTTCCCCGCCCCACCTTCCCCCCCCCCCCACCATCCGTTGTCCTGGGAGTTCAGCTTCGGCCTTAACTGGAGTCAGCTTATTTTCAGCTGTCTGCTGCGGCATTCTACGGCGTGATTACTATTCGACACACTTGTAACGGAAACACGGTGGAGGCAGTGCGGAAACATATCAAGTGTTTTCATGCACATCTGTGATATACCAGTCATACTATACTACTACCGGAGAAAGAGAAAAAACGGATTTCATCTGACCAGACTTCAGGTAAAAGGGAGCGCTTCATTAGCAAAATCTGACGTGGTTTCAAATGGTTGAAGGGCCAACTGAGTCGTAGACATGACGGAATTGGGAGAAAACCATCTCCATTATGAAATGAAATCAAGAGGTCACTGGTGGACTTATGTATGGATGTTCCTGCGAAAGAGACTATCACGGAACAGTGAGGTATTTCGCTACTGTTTTTTGGAGGAAGGTGTTGCACACTACCAGGAGAGTGACGAGAACTGTCATTGTGGATTCTGAAGAGGAGTGAGCTCTCTTGAGAAGCGTTTCTCTCGAGCGAATACTGTGCAATCTGATATTCTCGTCAAGAAGTTATTCTCTTTGCCACCCATTTACAAGTAGTGAAGATTCGATGAATCTGACTCCGGAGATTGTTCGACAAGGGTTGTCGGTCAAACGTTTTGTCGACTAGTGAAGATCTTGTCCTCCAGTTGGAGCCGGTCTAGGCCGATCGGCATTGTGAATACCTCGCACCTGGACAGGATATAGCACCACTCATCCTTCAGTCGTGGAGACCACATCACGTGATCACGTGTTGATTGCACAGCTAGTTCGTCCTAGTCGGGAGTCCTCAGCCATGCGCATCTCACAACTCTCTGGGGCGTCTTCGTTCAAAGTCATCAACAGTGCACATATTCGGAAACGAAAGAGTCAATCCGGGTACAAGTGAGCAGCAGTTCTATTCTTTTCTGAAGTCTAGGATAAAAAAAGCTTGATGCAACCGGAACAACTCTATTTGTATGGGCAGCTGAGTGATCTGTAAGAAAAAGTGCGATTGAGTTGTTATCCTTTAGTCGAATGTTGCAAACTGTAGTATAAAAAACCCGAGTAAGAAACCCATCGGAACGTGCCAGAAAATATGGTGTAGGACTAAGAAGTAACAACCATATGCAGTCACACGAAATTCGGACTTCTCCGTACGAAGTGTATTCCTACCATACCAGTCGCATATTACCAATATAAATGGCTTACATGATCGATCTAATTGGCCACTATAGTTGATACCTAGCCACCAGTTGACGGTTTCATTTATGTTCCGATGCTTTTCGGTTTGTTGGTCTCATGGATCATAATAGCCGAGCGTACGTGACACACATGTGATTGTCTGGTTCGACAACTCCATTTTTTTCGGAACACGGAGGCCAATTGTTCTTGGGGCGTTCACAGCTGCACCGTTCACAGTCTCTCGCTCACACAGTCTGCTCACATCCCTTTCAGGACATTGCAGAAGCATAAGGATAGATAGAATCAAAAATGGGTCCAATATTAAGGCAAACAGTGACCTATCACGAATTGTCGAAATGCGATTTACCATCGGCCAGACGGGTTTCACTGTGCGTATAAACATTTGGTGGGGTTTAGTGGTGGTGAGTTAATCTGTTTACAAATGCATCCATCTACAATATTCGTGTATGGGGTACGGTTTCCACAAAAGGTTACCGAAAAGATAAATAATGGACATAGAAAGCAACCAAAGGAACGGCTGTGAAGAACAGTCGCGCCTACGCAAACCGATGGCCGTACCCAGACGTGTCACGTGCACTTGGTGGCCAACACCAACCCAATCTAGTGCAATAAAGAGGTGCAAGATTATCGGAACTGCCGTGATGAAGGTCACAAGTTGGTAAGAAGCACAAAATTACGCGAACATAAGCTTAAATTCCGGTGCAATATTTGTTAAGGTGACCGAAAAGAAATACTCGGCAGTTTGTTAGGTTACGTGTTTATTATCCCCCGAAACAACAACAAATGACCCAACAATTTTGTGTGGTCGTTCAAACAGTATTATGTTAGGCAACCGAGTATCAATCCCCCGCCCGAAAGGTTAACCGAAAGGTTAACGAACAAACCCCGACCTTACGTTTTCGAATTCCATGGTTGCTATTTAGAGAAGATCACCTGAAAAGCGTTAATCCGCATAACAATCGGGAACTAATATACTACTGTATCACGCCGAATGATCGGAACAATGCGGTCAGATTGCTAGTGCACCGCGAACTAGTCCGAACATTTTGTCGGATCAACTAGAGTTGCTGCGACACTTACACAGGCAGGACAGATCAGCCAAATACACGGACATCACAATCCTGGACACTACAAACTACCTGGGGTGCAATCATGAAGAACCAATCCTAACATGTTCGGCTTCTGTGAAACAAAGCTGAACAATCGTCAACGGTCAGCCTTATATGCGTATATGAACCCATAAAGTAAGTTCTGCGCTTACGTTTGAAATCCCGAAGCCGATCCAAATCGACGGATACAGTATTCGGCTACCATTGATCCATTTAGGTGGCTTCTGTGAAACGTGAGGTGATGAGTGAGAAATCCCGACTTCCTGATGTCTGTCTTCTAGCTAATCCGATTAGTTGAATAGGAGGGACTTGAAACTGTCGGTCAAAGTATCACGTGTCTGGCCCCTCCAAATCCAACTGAAATCTCGATAAACATAAAAGTCATTGCGTTACTGGGCTTTTCAAGATCCGACTATGGCTTCACCTGGAACCTCCGGTAAAACTCCAAACCCTACTGCGAGGATCAAGGACTAATCAGACGAAACTCTCCGACCGGTCAGCAGTAATCAGGCAATCGTCCGAATGAGTGAATCGCTAGCTAGACCGGGAATTACACTCAAAAGAAACATTCAAGGTTAAAGAACTGGAATACACTCATTCACATAATAGTTTGGCTTTAACAGGAGACTCGATAGAAGCTCAGATTAATCCTTCTTTAATGACGCTGTCCAACTGAATGTGCTACACAAAAGCCGTCCTCCTGTGCCGGTTGGTACGATATTCGGGATATCGCTGTCGTGGGATGTTGAATTTTTCAAAAACATCAAGAGTAGTGTGTCCCACCAGAGATGAGAATTTCGTGTGCTAAGTCTCTTGTCCAACCGCAACCATCCTCCTCTGTAGTGAACTGCTGAATTACTTTTCTAGATAGTTGAAAGAAGCCTCAAGAAATAACTGAAAGCGGTCTCTCCTGAATTTTCAACTTTCACCAGGCACATCGGTCTATTGGAAGCTGTTTTTTTGTCAAATAGGCGGCGTGATGACAGCAAACTTGAACTGACCTGGACGATAAAACAACTTCCGATACAATTCAAAAACAAATTGAGAACACCATCATGGAGAGCTCCGCTGGACAGTTTGGGCTGAACTTGTTGAGTAACGGCGACGCTTGAAGCAGGACAGGCCACCCCGCTAAGTGGACATCCTAGGGAGCTGAAAGCCAGTCGTCTTCTCTTGACAAGACTAAACGCAGACTGTCTACTACTCAAAATGGTGTACAGGTGACAGAGGAAATAACCTAATACAGTGAGCGTGCACGCTTACCGTCGGTTGTGACTGGAACAACAAAAATATAGTGTCTTTCAGCTATAGATCACGCCGTTTGGACACCAGAAAGTTATAACATATGTCTCGAAGCGGATCAAAATGCTCAGACTGTAAATTAAGTTTTCTGTGACTTCCTGTTGGCCTTCGTTGAATAAAAGACAGCGGTCCACTAGTTCCTCTGACCCTAATGATTCGATCCTGGATTGGCTGGATCTTACGGCTAGAAAATGATGTAAAGAGCTGCATAAAAAGAGTACCACTAGAACCAGTAAAACTGCATTGTCACATAATTATTCTCGCTAAAAGAGGTAAGATGCACCCGAAGGAATTGCTTCCCAAAAGAATGTGGTCTGTTAGTTCTGATGAAAAAGCATTCACTATGCATGCATCAACGTTTGATGAATAAGGACACGGGTTACACGCTCGAAGAGCGAGACAATGAGCATACGACTGGTTGTGACAATTATCTCCTTGAGTGTCGTACCACCATCAACACTATGGATTCCATGCACCTCAAGTCTCTCGCTCAGTAGTTACAGCGCGACTTTACTAACCGGAAGGTTCATGGTTCGAACCCGACCTCTGCCTCTCGACTTCCTCTGTCTAGGCTTGGGCAACCTGGCAGTATCCCAGCCCTCGTGCAACCCTCGGGTGGCATGGCAGCTAAGCATCGAAAGGGTGTTACAGATGAACGATCATCTTATTAGGTCCCTCGTTTCGATTAGTAATGGCTACCGATCAGCTCAAACAATGTGTCTACATCTATCTAACGCAAACGACGGTGAGTTCGAAGTGAAGAGGATAATGGTAGTCCATTCTTCGAAGGCTTTCAAGATGATACGCACTTTTACGCTCATTTTCGACTCAAGCCCAGCGAGCATGCATCGAAACAAACAAGAGAGAAAATGCTTCGCAGAACCTCATAGAATAAATTTTCTATCCTTTGTGTCAGATGTTTGCGATCTTTCCTAAGACAGCAAGCTTCAAAGAGTGGCTCGATTTTGGCCGGTCCAGAGGGTGCGCACTCTTCCAGAGGAACACAGCACACCTTTTTATGTCAGAATGTTACGAGAAAGATTTAGGTGTTCCAAAGTAAATTCGAGGTGTTCCGAGGAAGTGTCCAGCCTCGTGCGTGAAATTCAACACGCTACACATCTCCATGAATATCTCATGAAAAAACCGGTACGTTTGACCGTGAAAAAGGTACACAGTTGATGTGTAACAGTAACGCACTTAAAAACCAATCGTATAAAACTGTAGCAGATGCGGCACATTGTATATTGCTTTCGACGCATGCTCCATCACGCGTCCAGTGGAAATCACGCAATTAGTCCAAAAGTCGACTGAAAAGGTTTTATCTCCTTGCTTGCTGTAGCGCCAGTTCGAATGGAGCATAAGGTCCCGCGACTGAAAGGATTTTCATTTGAGAAGTGAAGCCAGTCTATACAAGAAAGCCGAGTGCTGTACGGCTGCTTGATTCTTACTGGGAATCACCAGCATTGCGCATCTCATGAAACCCCAGGGGAATTTCGAACCTGCAACCTCCCGGTTAGTAGTCAGATCACTTGATCATTCGGTCACAAGCGGTCGAACTGAATGAATTTAGCCAATAGGATTGGACTGGTGGTAGTCGCAAAGGATAGGAGCTTAGGTAGTGCCTCCGATTGTGCACCTCGACGATCCAGGCTGATTAATGGATAACGGTAAAACTAAGAGTTTAGGTGTCCTCCAGGTTTGGGTTTAAAACATATATGGGAATTTGTTCCATACTGATGAAATATTCCGGTAGTCTTTATATTAACGACGCTCGTGTGTGACGGGAGTCCGAATCAAGAACTGCGATCGTCCTCGTGTCTGGAGATGGATACCCTGGAAGTTGCTTAGGTCATACACAGCCATGACCTAAGTCAATCAGAGTAATCTGATGTCACTGTCGGGTGGTATCAACGGCAGGGGCGCTTATGTTCACTTTCTAAACAACACTACCTTTTAGGTCTCAACTACCAACCAAACTTGTCACCAACCTACACTTCAAGCAGCTCAGGAAATGCTTACTGAGATCACAATCGACACCCTTCAGGAAAACATCGGCAGATTACTGACTACCGAAGAACTCCGGGGAATGATTTTTTATCATTTGGTCCCAGAGTCCAAAAAAATCAGCACAGGTTTGTAGGGACCAATATAAAATGGTCTTTCTTCCAAGATTTACAGCTGATGCAGTTTCAAATAATCTGCCAACCGGTCTTGTGGTTTAACTTTGTGCACACTGCAACTGATAGAAACTAACTTTTGAGAAGGTTCTGTTACCTTCGGGTTACAGAAAATGTATCGCTAGTATCAACGGTGGCTAACTAAGCATATTACTGAATTCGCCATCTTGGAAGTGGACGGATTCGGATCGATAGAATTCACCGCACAGACGCAACCGATCAAAAGCCACGCTAACCTATTCAAAAGCGGAATGGTGTTGATGCGTCTAATCCTAGCAGTTGTGAGTGGGTCGGGCCTAGAAACCGGATATCGTGCGCGAAGGAAGTAAACAGCCATCTGACTTGCGACAACTGCTATAACTAATGAACACAGGTGTATAAAACGCATGTAAGAGTTTGATTTTACTTTTCCAGCAAGGATAAATTCTATCTAGGATGCGTTTATTTGGTGGTGATCTGTTTGCCGACGTTCGCATTCGGCAGTTATGCTCCGTAATCCTGGTAGACACCTTTGAGAGCCATAGCTACATCAGGCTGTGCAGATGCCTGTTGTCGATCGTCCAGTGACCTGGGTACTTCAAATGCGAACGTTTAATCACAATTTGATTCTAAATCGCTCGAGCGTCAACGAAGTTCAAAGACCATACAGAACCTTAGATCACGAGCCAGCCAGTTGAACCACTCATCCAAATAACGAGTCTTAGTTAGTCGCAACAAGCGGTAGGCATAGGGACATTTGCACATCAATACGCAACACCCACCGACAGGCTGCTCCGCTTCGTTATGAAACCAGGTACCGATATCATGTTGAATGGCGATGAAACATACGTAATCAAACTATCCAGGTCAGTTACTCTTCCAGTTTACCATATGTTTTTTCTCTGTATCACTTTGAGTGCACTTATGATGCAAGATACTCAAAACATACATCTCGCTGCTTATATGAACGGAGGTCCAAATAAGCTTCAGCTTATCTACTCAAGCATTAAAATAACTCATTAAAACAACCAATGGTCCCTCCTTACAAAGCTTCGTCCAAAGCTGCCACCAAGCAGACTGTCCGAATGTGCACAGACTATTGCATTTGATGGGCAAATATCACTCAAAAAGGCCCCGTAAGCGGATTCTACAGTCAACAGAGGATGCCGCCTTGAAAACTGAGCCGGTCAGCACACTTCCTGCTGAACTGATCACGAGTGATGACAAATCAGTTTAATTGGCGATCTGTGTAAGGGGATCCTGCATATTTGTTTGACGTTGAGTATTATCAACAGCTAACACTTCGGTGACATCGGCCCAGTCAAATTTTTTTCCGTTCCTTTGTCGTCAACACACCAATCGTGACTGAACTGACATTGCCGACTTCGATTCATGTATAGGTATCATGGGCACATACTTGCCAGAGGCGATTTTTCGAAAGGGAATTCCGTATTCTCATGTAGGATGAGGTTCAATCCAGTTAACGAATACTAAACACGAGGTTCTCCCAACGGAGGTCATACTTCCGTAAACGTAGGCACAGCATACATCCGAAGATTAACTGGTCACTTCTCAGAAAAGTTTATGGGTAATCACGCGATCATCGAGTCCTGCTGTTGGCAGTGTGTGAGGTCTCAGATTATTTCTCAATTGAGATTTCGTCCTGCAACTGAGGCCAATTTATGCTGAAAAGCTGTTTCATCCTTATTGGGAATAATCAGCAATGCACATTTCACAAAACCCAAAGGGTCTCTGAGGTAGCGAGATCGAGACCCTCTGGGGTTCCGTAACACGCGCACTGCTGATGATTCCCAATGAGGATGAAACAGCTGCACACTGATTCTCGGCTTTTCAGCACATATAAGACGAAATCTCCGTCAAAAATTTGTACCGGCCTACTGCGTGCCTTCACTTCAGTTGTTTCAACTGCGATTGTCAGACCTGCACGATCAACAGTGTACTTTGATTGAGCAGAACTTGCTCAAAGGCATACATCCACCTTCACCATGCCAGCGCGATCACCAGCCATCAAGGCAACCTCTTCCAGATGTTAGAAGTGGGACGAGATGGCTCAGTGGTTAGAGCGCAACTTTACTGACCGGAAGGTGCGTGGTTCGAACCCGACCTCTGCATCCCGACTTTCCCTGTCTAGGCTTGGGCAACCTGGAAGTATCCCAGCCCTCGTGCTTTCTTCTGGTGGCATTGCAGCTAGGCACCGAAAGGATGCTATAAGGATTTTATAAGTTAAACTCAACCCCATTAGATCCCAGTCAGTGAGAATAGATAGAATACGATGGCCCTTTGACTGTTTTATCCTAACGCATATGAAAACAAAAATTCGAATATTCCAATTTGATCGAATGGGAATCGTCAAGCTCCCTGTTTACGTGCAATTCGCAGAAAATGACCAAATTATTGTAGAACCGTATCACTATTTGGCGCAGCGACCGGTCTAACTAGTTCCGTCGCAACCAACATGATTAGGAGGCAGGAAAATGTGGTCTTCGATTGCTAGAACTGACGAGAATTTCACGGCAAGAGTAAAACTCGAACGGATGTCGAAACAATTGCATTTGACATGGGTGAACACACATACACGCACACGTATGCTCACAAACAAACAGGCGCGTGTTCAGGACCTGTAAAATATTGAGACAGAGGGAGAGAAATAAGGCAAGTGAAAAGGCGTTGGGCAAAAATGAGATACGGCGCTTGATGACGAATGATCACAAATAGCTAGGATGACATAAATACCAGGTTCGCAAAAATAGAACATCAGAAAATACATATTTAAGTGCGTGAAGTCAAAGAGAAATAGACGAGAAGTGTGAGAGAGATAGAGAGAGACAAACAAACGAGCGACAGACAGGTACAGACCACCGATCCATCCAATCACACAATTTGCCATGATATCAAGCTGTCATGGACACGTGATCCGTGTGGAAAACGAACAGCCAAGTGAATGGGTGAAAGCGACGGGCGCATTGCACAAATGCGCAGTAATGCGTCAAGGAAAACGGGACGGGGTAGGGAACAGCACTACGAATAATAATGGTGACTGACAACAGTACGGAAAAGCATAAAAATAAGTGAATCAAAAACAAACGAAATTTTCTCAGCAGGTGCAAATACGAACTAAAAGAAAATGTGTGTGTGTGTGCATCTGTCTTGGGTCGCGGAGGAGTAATTGTCATACAGGTCGTTGCTGGTAATCGTGCACATGAATCATGGGGCTCTAGAACAGAGGGGGTCGAATAGGTACCGATCAATCATGAATTGGCAATCGACACACACACACACACACACGAACGAATGCTACACACTAGCACACGAACACGAAAGGCGACGACGGTGCTTCGTGGTGAAAAACTATAAACACGGCGATCGTTGCGATAGGACGGGCGTGTGCGTGTATAGGTAAATGGAGAAATCCTGAGATCGAATGGACCAGTCACTCTGAGCAGCATCATTAGCAGTCTTCTTCAACCGCCACTTCGTGTGTGTGTGCGTGTGTATGCATGTGTCGTGTAACCGGGTCACATAGGTATCAAAAAGACATAAGAAGGGTGAAGAGAGCACATATGGTAATACAGTACGAAAGCAGGGAGTAGCCACAAGGAAAGAGCGGTGTGTGATGTCTGCATGATGAACATAGAGGATGGGGAGAACAGAGGGTATAAATGCACAAAGAGGTTCAGGGACACAGGAAAGCGTGCTTGTTCAATTGAATGACACAAAAATGAAACACAGAAATAGTGCACGGATCACGGTAGCACAGTGCGGTCGGTCGGGTTCGGACTGAGGTTCAACGGGTGTCGACGATAAAAATTCATCGAATCAATCAGATCCGAATGGCTGGAGTTGGATTCGGGGTTGGGTACAAACAACTCTTACATCACATCTGTGTTTGATAGTAGCATCTGTTGAAGTCAAATAGCAAATAGATTGTAAAACGGTAGAGGCAGGGAATCTAAAGAACACATACTCACAGATACCTAGATGGATCAGATCATAATAAGATAGGAGCTCTTGTTTCACACAGTTGAATCAGTGTGTTGACGGATGTTTATCCCCGAAAAAAACATGCATAGAGTGACGACAATGTAGGTACATCGGGCGCGTGACATGTGGTTTGTTGTTCTCAACAAATTCGAAACGAAAACCGGGAGATTGGACAGTGTATGTGTTTGCAGCAGATCATGTATGTCGAATACGCTTCAAGGGAGTAGTCGAAGAGTCGAAGGAAAGCAATCTGTTTCCTTCTTGAAGGGCAGCTTCGCTTGTGTGCAGATCCAAACACATTTCGGGTCCTCGATTGGTGGTAAAGCGCTGGGCCACGTCTGCGCAGGCATAAAAGGAAGGTAAACAGTGTTATCAGTGTATGCATTTCTAGTAGCGAGTAGAAAACACGGTGACCCTGTCCTTCCAGTGTGTATTTCAGATTTTACTCACCATAGGGAATAAGGCTGCTTCGGCCATTTGCCAAGCCCAGTCTTCCGTGTCGCTTTGACGGACGGCTGCGGCCATTGCAACCCCCCCCCCAGTCGGTGTGAGTTATCAAGCGGAAGTTCACCGAGAGTGTAACCTGTTCTTGGTGGCATACAGGCACTAAAAATTCACCACCAACAAAAACAGTATGCAGTTGACCAATCCAACTCACGAGAAGCAAACCACGACGTAACACAGATCACAAACGGACCAAGCAGACCTTATCATATGCTATCGAAAATCCCACCACTCTAGCTTTTGGCGGCCGCTGTGAATAAATGCGCGGATTTCGTAGTGACGGGAAGTGGGGCTAATATTAGCTGCCTCGTTGTTCCATCCGGCTTTATCGTCCCAAAACAGGTCACGGTGCATCAAGTGAGCCGACCCAGGCGTACTACGGAGGATGGAGTGACTCGCCGCATAGTCCGAGTCCATGGGCGTGTAGCTGGTGGACAATGGCTACGGACTGATTTCATATCCACCCCGAAAACATATGTATATGGAAAGCATAGGTACCCTGAAGTTACGGAAACATAACACAATGGTTAAGACACATGGAAAAACTAACGGTGGAATGAACTGCGGTTGTTGTTTTGCTGAGGGGCACCTACTTTATGATCGAGGGGTTTTACCGGGTAGAGCTACCCTCTAGTTTAAGAGAAGAATAGTGGGAAGCTGAAGATCACTGCTTAGGAGAAAATAGTCTTTTACGGAGAACCTTATACAGCCACTGACTGCACTACTCGGAGAGACAGCCAGAAGATTAAGGCATGTTCTCCTGACGCAAACGTTCACCGCCCTAAGCTGCATTCCGACTGTTCCTGTCTAAAATTGAGTAGATTGACAGTAGCTCAGCCCTTGGGTATCAGTAGGGAAGGCGTGACAGCTATACATAAAAAAGGGTGTAACCGTTGATCGGTTTGATTTAAATGTACTGAATTTGCGGAAAAATTAGTTATCGTTCCACTGTGCGATATCAAAATGGATCAGAGTAAAACACTTCAATGAATTTAAAGCTTTCAAATTGTGGAGTCCTGTGTAGCGACTAGCCCTCTTTGATTAGGATCCCATTGGTAGACTTCGCTTAAAAGAGATCTTAATCATAAACTAGCGTCACAAACTACATCACTACAATGTGTATCAAACAAGAGTGCAAGCGCACATCCAAGAAAGGGAACTCATGAATGCGGGTAGTTACCAGGCGTGCGCAGCAGCATCGTCGTCTTTGGTATTTTACGTGCGAGAAGGGATGAAAAATAGGTCTGCATATTGCTTCGGAAAGAGGACTGCCGGGTTTCGTGGTAATCGATAGCATTCCTGTCAGAAATGCTGTCTGTATGGCCGTTTCACGACAACTAAAGGTCGCTTGGTTGCCACGCAATGGAAAGATCAATAATCACAAATTCAGTTGCAGTTTCATGCTAGAAAACGTTCCGGTGGGGGAATTTTCTCTTCCCGTGAACAACACAAGTGAACCAGTTGGTAATTGATCAGGTGGCTGTTGATCTGTTCGCCGAGCTTGGCAATTGATTTGCAAACGTTTCGTCACCATTCGAGGAAACATCTTACAACAAATTACCAACAAGTGAACCAATCGTAAACAGCCGGTTATTCTCAAGGAGACGCCGCGCATTAATGCGGTCCTGTATACTACCACTAACTAGATTCGTCTCTTTACTATAACCTTGAAAATCAAAAAAACTAAGCACCCTTCTGCTAATCACGTAAAAATGTGAAGGTAGAAATCATACGCGACTCATGTTCTAGCAAGTACCCCACCGTCGCCAAGCCGATAGTTGCTTTCGTATGGTCCCATGACGCACGCAATCACAGCGCTAACTGCCACAGGATAGCCTTAAACTTCGAATACCGACAAACTCGATGGATGAACCGGTGTTTGACAATGTTTTCCACAGCCAACCATACCAAAAGCAAGCACATCAGCTACAATCTTCGTCACTCCAATCAATTTGACCCCTATATTTATGCCAACTTCACCACTTCCGAGAATGCTCGTTCGTTTCACCCACAATCCTAAAGGCTCAGATTGCGTACGATCGTTTAAGGTCGGTGCCTGGAACTCTGGGTGTGAAAACATCATAGATCACCTCGGGGTGCACAACGGTTGTTCACTTCTGTCGCCGGTTACCACAGTAACTAGGGTCCAGTGCAGCATCGTTGTCCTAGCCGCCAACCAACTGTCTGTTTCTAACCGTACCTGGACTTCTGATCAGTTATTACAGTGAGGTAAAATGGAGAAACTCGCGTTCACTTTCTGACCTTACCAACATTAGACTGTTTGTCTATTTGTTTTTTTTTCTCACTTGACTGTATCGGTGTTGGTTGAGATTCAGACTAGTTATCATCTTGATAACGGAATACTGATGATCGTACGTCTACTTACTTACTTACGTCTACGGTTACAGTAGACTGTGTATCGATCGAGTGTTTTTGACTTAATCAGACAACCTGACTGGTCGTGAAGTCCGAGTGTTCCACCAGAATAGCCACCAATCTTCAGGAAAAATCTGATAAATTCCAAAACATGGGGTTGGAAACCTAGCGGACACTTATGCCAACTGACGAACAACTGAGGATCTTCGCCATAAGTTCGACTCATCAAGGTGTGGCTATTGATTGGTAGACCCAGGTTCCTGACGTGTTCAATCTCTCTTCGCCCATCTGGGTGAAATACCCAATGTGGCTGAGCCTTCCGGGCTCTCAGAACATCTTGACCAAAAGCGTCTGGTGAAATTCAAAGCTCGACTTCACATTTATCAGGCCTTTAGAGAGAGGGATCGCCAGTGGACAGCATAGTTCACTTAATAGCATGATAGACCGAAAGTGACAGCCAATGCAAATTTCTAAATGTGAACAACGACCAGCGGAACGTCGGAATTAAATCGAACCGTCCAGCTGTGATAGTACTTTGATGCATGCCCCATGTAGCACAACGGCTGAAGTATTAACCAGTTGCCCAAGCCTAGAAGGAGCGATCGAACCACGGAACTCGCTGTAGCTCTCGTCTAAACTACTAACCTGTCTCTATCATCATCATCATCATCATCATCAAGGACAGCAACATCAGTGTTAACACTGATGCTTCACTGCCGTACAACAATAAGGTTCGTCTAATTATATATATATATAGTTATTATATAATACATATAATATATAATTATATTTAAAGTCCTAGAGTGAAAAGAAGAGAGAGTGGGTGAGGGAGGAGACCTAGTGCTGGCCTGTGTCAAGCACTCCGAGGTGCGTACATCTCCAACCGCTCAATCAGACAATCTGGAAAGAAACTGACAGCACGAAATCCACTGACATCGATTAGCCGCCATTTCTTGCAACGTCTCTAGCCGGCCCTGTAGCCAACAGCTATCTGTTTGCTTCACAGTTTTTTAACCCAACAGGGTCAATTGAAATTTGCTCCTAACCCTCATCAGTGCACACTAAAATCCTGTGGCCGAACGCTTACATTCTAATGAATAATTCGAGATCACTCTTGTCAAAATCTGTATGATTGTATCCTGCTTCTTAGTTCTCCCAAAATGAAAGAACAGAAAACGAAGTCTTACGAAAGTATGTATTCAAAGTGTAGGCCTTCACTCTACTCGCACAGCAATATTCTTCCTGTACGGAATTCTGGGACTTTCACTAATGTATGGAAGACCATGGGATACTGCTGCTCAACGTGCGTCTTGGGATGATCAAAAGTTCTCGGGCATCTGGCCGTGAACAGCACGCTCAAGATGCTCAGAAATAAAATAAGACAATATAGCCCGACTGACTAGATCGCCTATTCTACCGAGGATCTAATTATGGCTCCAAATGAAGACTCCTCAAATGATGGTGCACCATCCACCCCCCGTTAGAAGCACAACCGTGAGGGGATTTTATTCACAGTAGATGCCGACAAATGTCCCATCGTTATTGTGGGACTACAGAAGAAGGGTGGAACCAAGATGCTGAATGATTTGGGTGCTCTGACATCCCCAGAACTAAGACACTGAAAAACTCACTCATTGGATGGTAAACAGAGCCTTTCGACACAGAAGCATAGTATAACAGTATGTTCACGTTCGTCTCTGAGCAGTTACAATGCAATAGACAATTCCGCCGGATGTCTACCATGCAAATGAAATAACACTAATGCATCAACTCAATTACCGGTCAGACACTTTGCAACCCACAAAAGGTACGCCAAACTTATTTAGAGCCAAAGCAAGTCCAAAGCTATCTGCAGGCTTATCGTAATTAAGGAATACGCAGCGGTAACATACTAGGAATTCAGAAGCCTGAAAACGTTATCCACAACTGATACACAAGGAACATTAAAACATTACCGGCCTTTGGATACAAACAAAAACCGTCTTGGTGCCCATCCACAACTGATACACAACGAACATTAAAACATTACCGGCCCTTGGATACAAACAAAAACCGTCTTGGTGCCTGACCGACTGTCAAGTCCTATATAGGACCAATCACGGGCTAGTTAAGTTTGTTGACCGTAACAGCGCCCAACTGCGTGCGGTAAGACGGTTAGGGTGTAGAATTCCGCCTGAAGACCTCTTGAAGTTCACTGACGCAAATCCGAAGTCGGGCTTTACCTGTGATAGCTTGATCGGCTTACAGTTCCTATCCTTCCAGCGTCGCGATTGTAGTGAATTCTCGGCCTGAACTTCCGGCAAAGCAGCCGGGGCTACGCCAGTCCAACGGAGTTCACATATATCTGAAAACACTTGCAGACTCAAGTCACTATGTTCAGGGGACGGACTCTGCACATACCCATTGACGATACTTGATTTGAATGTTTTGGCTAGGCCAACCTGAGTCTCATGTGAAAACCCTGTTGCACCGGGGGAGGATGTCGTTTGATGTAAAGTTAAAGCCTTCGTTGTCGCAAACATATGCCCATTCTACCTTTCGCTAAGGAACGCGCGGTTGCATGGCAATGCCGGTTGAACTGTTTCTTCATCAGCGGGCTGTGATGCCCCAGCATTGGCAGCACTTGGCCAAATAACGTCAAGTGATGTCCGGATCGTACATCGCAAAAGGGCCCTGCTAGTAATATTCAACCTGACGAACTGGGATTGCGCGTGGTTCGAGAAGTTAGCAGAAGGCTTTGCAAAATCTGGTTTTCCAGCCTATCTATCTGGATTTTCGGAACACAGGCTTCAGCACCAATGAAACGTACTGCCTGACCATTGGTCTTCGGATGGAATAGAGATGAGTGGATATGGGTTGTCATTCTCTTGACAGAGGTTTTCGAACGCTTATGAAGTAAATTGGTCGCTCTCATCACATGCAGTAGACTTCAGGGTTCCAAAAACGGGCGAATAATCAGCTGAGTACAGGATGGCAATTGAGACTATTAATTGGGGGATTTCCGACCATTTTCTGTAAGCAAGGACCGAACACAAAAGCGCTCACGATCTACCAAATCTGCATAGTCGATATGAAGTTGAGATCAGCGTTCAGTCGGTTTTGACCACAACCTTAGCGGAGCTTTCACGGGTGACTTAGCTGTTTCGCCACACTGCAAACATGTTTGGAGGCCTGCTCGATCTGGGAGCCAGTAAGGGCCAATCGAACTAAAACCAAGCACGGACCCTCACTCTGTTTGTGCCAGCATTCCCCTTGTGAAATTTCCGGATCATGATTTGCAGCAGCTCTCTTAGGATGACTGCGCGTTCTGAAAGCGAAACACAGTGCAACTAAAGTGCTACAACTCATGCAGTTATGCGGCCGCTGTGTTCGATACTATTTGATGACCTAGTGCAACACACAGTCTCGATCGGTAACCTGGCGGACTCTGTCATCCGTCATGAAGTGTAAATCGCTTCTAACCTTGGCGGTTCACTTCTGACTTCAGGGATACTGTGGCGACTACAATGACGCAGCAGTGTGACGCCTTTACAGGTAGAACTTATCAAACTGATTTACTGTATGCAGTAGCGTCAGGAGTGATTCTTCTACGCTTTACTCCCTGCAACCTTGGATTAAGCCAGCCCTCCACAATCAAGCGGGTCAGATTGTTTAGACACTGAGTCCGGCTACTGGACTGGCTCCAGTAAACACTCGTCCCTACGTTGACTGGTCCAATTAAGATTGATAAAGCTCGATGAGAAAAACAGCGTCTCTCTGTCGTGTTAGCAGACGCCTGAGAGGCTGTACTCCTGTGGCTGTGAAAGATGGTTTTGTCGGGATCTGTAACGACTGCTTCTTGCAGTGAAACAAGGACAGATATTGTCATCTAGGTGGATGGTACGAACGCTCAAGTTGAACAACTAGTCCTGAAGAAGCAGTTGGATGGTAAATTTGGAGTCGACGCTCACCGTATGGATAATTAGGAGCGACTTCCCTAAGTGTGTGCAGAATATCATCCGCTCCTAGGCAGCAGGAACTTGCAACACAGATACCCACACCGAGTTACTTGGACCAAACACAACAGTCATAAATTCAACTGGATCACGTGGCCATCAACTACCGATGAAGAGCTTCAACTAAAGGCTATCGTTCCTTCTAAGGTGCGTAAACTGATCTCGATCATACTAATTTGAAGTCCAGCTATCAACGCGCTTTCCCTGGTCAACGCAAACTGATTCATTCAGTAGCGAAGCGACATCAGGTCGACTTGGAATCCTGCTGTCAGGGTGATTATAAAGATTGGTTGGAGAGGGAGTGGTAGTGAGTGGAAGAAGCTACAACCTCGGCTTTAGGACTTTCTGTCCAAACCATCCGACTCGACCAAAGGAACGCAGGATTCAATGAGGCCAGATAAGCAATATCAGCAACTAGTGACCAAGATGGCACATGTAGATCCCTCAAACGCCGGATAACTGAAAAACTGAAAAATGACAGAGTGTGCTGGTCGATAACAAGAGACCAAGGGACGGAGAAGGCTTTCGCTGACGGAAGCAACTGCGCAACCGGAAGATAACGGCTAGAACTATTTGCAAAAAAGGTGTAACAGCGTTTCATCCACATAGCCATCGTATTAAGCAGCAAGCTGAACACTCTCAACGAAAGTTCTAGAACAACTCAGTGAACCTAAATGGGACCAAACCCTCATCAGCAACAGAAATTCTTCCCTTAAAAGTGGCGGCGAGACACCCGGATCCACTGGTTTGCACCCAACAATTTTTCAAAGCTGATAACGCTATGGTCAACAGTTTTACGATCCGATTGCAGAGTATCAGGAACAAGAACAGAATACCGATAGAATGGAGCGCTTCGACAGTGATTCCAATCTTCAAAAAGGGCGCAAGACCATCGCGCGAAAATCATCGTGAAATGAGTCCAGTGGTCATGCGATTCAAGGTGCCTCCTGCCATTACCTTGCGCAAGCTAATTAATTAAGCCACACGGTTTGGTGCGTGCTTCATACCTGCAAAGTGCTACGCAAGCCTAACGCTTTCACACTGATCAATTGACTTGGCAGATGAATTTATTTACCTTGGCTGTTGCACAAGTTACGGAGGTAGATCACAACTCGCATTACAAAGACAAGGGCCAACCTTCGACGCGTCAGTGTGACGTTCAATTGCGTGTTATGGGCAGAGTATACACAGTGTGCGACCCATACTACTAGATACATTGGAAAATAGTCTCTAAGCACGAAAACTTCCGTGTCCAACCATTGGTGTTTTTTGAAGCGCTGATCGGATCCAGTAAGAACATCGGATTAGCAACGTTGAATTAGACCAGATGGCTTTAGGAAGAAGGCAATCTCCCGGAATGTACGGCCTAGTCACATTTCACAGGTTAGGACATGCACTTCGCAAGTCCGAGGGACATCTGCCGCTCAGAGCTATTTTGAACGAGCTCAGTGCTGTGTGAAGACGATCAAGAGGTGGACTGTCAAGGATTTGGCAAAGAAGGATGGAAGCACTAACCAGTAAATTCAGTAGCTCGGTAAGGTTACCAACTGTCGTCTTTCTGTATAGGGGACCCAGAACTCGACTCACTAGCGGTTAATGGCATTGGAAGACATGGCTCAGTCGTGCAGGTAGTGGAATTGCTGCGTCAAAACTGTCGTCTCAAATGCGTGGAGGCCCAGTTGCCGCTTCAACAGACAACTAGAAGCAAGCAACCTCAATCAAGTGAATACGCCGTCGCCTCTAATTATTGCCTATGCCTCTCTCGATCTCCCCTTTCCCAGTGACCGAAAATGTAGCAGTTTGAACCAACACATTCCTTGTATATGGTCTATAGCTGATAAACTGAATTGGAATCTAACTCAACAAACCGAAGTTATCGCGCTGAAGATCGACTCGACAAACAGTTAAGGTAACTTGTAATCTGATGGGCTCGGCATATTAACTTCAAACACAGTCCTCGCATGACTGTTAGCTAGCCACGTCAAATATTTAGGCCAACTATCCAAAGAATCGAGTTCCTACACTATACGAACTAAGTCAAAGTTGTTTAGCGTAAAGTCAGGATTGACATCGTCAACTCAACGTAATGCGAGCAAGTTGTGGCGGACTTGCTCTGCCTCCGACTAACTTTCTCCATGCATTCTTTGGAAAAGTGCAATTGACTGCGTACATAGCACTGCTGCAACTGGCCGAAGGCGACGGACTGAGCATGGCTTCATGTTCGTAATGAATGCAAGGTAACGTGATGTAGCGGCCAGGTGGGGACTCGGTTGTAGGATAAAGGCGGTATCGAACAAGCAACAGGTTTAAAATGACTGCCTGACTATCTGAACAGGTGACACATCGTCCAATGCGTCACAGTCGCGAGCGCAACTCTCCGTGCGCATACGGTACCACAGAGAAGTTCATATAGATACGCCACATGCATGGATGTGACCGAGTAGTCCTTAGTCTAATACGCTGCAACTACACGTCGATATTCGGTGGTGAAAATCTGGAGCGTCCTATCTGCGCCGGGTTCTGGTATCTGTACCGGAAACGAATAAAGGGTATTTGAACTAACACCCAGTTATTGAGCTAAGCCTGACAATGCTGCATACGCGATAACATTGTCATCGTCTCTATTGACCAGCTCGAGACAGACTTTGGAGAGCAACGTTGGTCCGAATGTAAGTCAACTAAGCGCACTCTTGTCTGAAATGCACTGTTTTGCGCATACGGTGCATACTGTATCAACATTATTCATTGAAATAACAACTCCTCAGTTAGGACAATTTCAGCTCGGTTCCGCAAAAACTGACATGAAATCGATAACTTTTGGGGGACCACTCCCGAAAATGCCACCCTCAATGCTCCTGTGACGCGAAACCTCTTCCCATAAAAGATCATACTCGGAACCTTAGGCGCTGAGGTTTCATTTGGGCGTCTGACCAACGGCGTCGAGACCAAATTGCTGCCTCAAGTGAACAGGGTTCTACAACGTTATTTTATTTACGTGTCAAAACGTCTCCCGATGTAGAGACCACTAATTGTTTGTTATTTGTAGCCCGTCCTCACGATACTACCCCTCCCAGGAGAGGCACGTACAGAGAGAAAGAGAGCACAACCCTACACCTTGTGCTGGAGAGACCACTCGAAAGGATCTGTTTGCTCTATTTAAGAGGCAATCGCAGATTCGGTCCCTCCTGAAACAGTGCTTCAAAGGGCCAACCGAAAGTGGCTTCTTATGCGAGTTGGTCTCTTGTTGGAGAAAAAGCGCTTTAAGGGCCGAATAAAGGAAACCGGTATTTTGGAAGCCGGTCTTTTCAGCGCTTGGTCCCTAAAATCACAAAACCATAGCTCTAAATTTTGAGGAGCGTTATAACACAGAACCCCAAAACTAGAACATCACACTTTTTCTGAACAAAACTACTCAAAACGTTGCTGAAAACTTCTCAACCTTATGAGTGGTATTCCTTCAAGAAAATATACCGCGATATCCCGAATATCGTACCAACCGAAACATGAGGCAGCCTTTGTGCATGACATTCAGCTGAAGAATATCGCAAACTAGAAAAAATCGTTCAGCTGCAGCACCCTTTCGGCGCAAACGAGAGATTCAGCTTGATTCAGTTGAGTCTCTCATTAAAACCAAACTGGCCTGCAAATGAGGGCATTTCGCGTAGAACACCACTAGATGACACCATACACAAAAATGTCATCACGTGTCAAACATCTAGTGTGAATGTGCAGAACTAACACAGCTTTGGACAGCCCTGATTCCAGGAGTATCACTTTGTGGACCGAGTGCTATTAGGAGGGAGGAGCTCGCAGCACTCGGTGGAGGCCAGTTATGCTTGGATTCCTGAAGCTCCTTCCTCGGTTACGAAGCTGACCGAAGAGGCCAGTTTTTATCAAAGCCAGTAGTTTTGCCAGAGCGAGACAAAATTATAAGACGTCAGTTGGCACAAGACCAGTACTGTCCGGCCCAACCCCGAAGTGAAAAGTTCCACTTAACCCCGAAGAGGACACTTAGCAAACACAAAATGTGGCATTTCGAGCTTGATTTTCACGAAGACATTAGTGGGTATGCAGCTCCCATGTTCTGGAGCCTTACGATTAAGCGTAGAACGTTATGTAAACGCACGTAATCGCATGGACGGTTTAGAGAGATGCTGAGTTAGAGGCCTTTTATCCTTAATAGAGGTCGTTCAGATGTAACACTCTTTAGGCGCCTAACTGCCATGCCACCAGAAGAAAGCACGAAGGCTGGGATACTGCCAGGTTGCCCAAGCCTAGACAGGGGAAATCGAGAGGCAGAGGTCGGGTTCGAACCACCCGGGCAGTAAATTCGCGCTCTAACCACTGAGCCATCACGCCCTTAGTAGAGGTGGGCCTAAAGGATCCCTTAATTAGTAGGTTCGAGCTGCTGACCTCCGAGTTATGAGCTCGCTGACCACCAGATGGTTTGAATAGGTCAACAGATGCCTGATAAATACCATCATGCCGATGGCTCTTATCGGCCCACGCCGTATATGTATGCAGGTCGAAGTGGTTTTATGGGAGTTTGGGTACCACCGCCATCTGACTCAGATCTGCTTGCTAAGGTCACATGCCAGGGTGCATTAGTTGTCCATGAAAATAAATATCTGTAGAGACATGTGAACACCACAGTTTGAAATAATATACTCATCATTTGGGAGTGATACCTATGTGACACTCCATTGGCCCCAGTATACTTTTGCGCCAGAACCGTATGGTTGACGGGCAGTACCTTTTCTACGAAACGACCCTTTTGTTCGAATGCATGCAAGGTCGTACACTCTCTCCGACAGACTCACTAATGTGATTGGCGACTCAAGCACCCTTCTTCACCAATATCGTAACAAAATGACTGTTGCCTTGTCCCTACTTTTAGTGTAAACAGTTCTTCGGTGAACCAACCTTACCCCTCCTCGCGTCACTGATCGTTGTTTGCCACCACATTTTGTATGGTCAGTTAGTCATGCAAGCGGCACTGTGTAAAACGTGTTAAAGAAAAAAGTCATCAGCACTTTATAATGCTGAGTCTCCAGAAAATTACTCAGATAGCTAGGGCGTTCACAAATGTCAAGGTAGACCAGCTGTCACAACTCAGGCAGTTCCATACCAAAGCTAGGTGAAAAGCAAATATTCACCTCACTCCCAACTGTCATAGCTAGGATCGATATTGATACCTCAAAGGATAGGCTGACAACATTGTTTGATAGAAATCAGCATCGCAGACAATACTGTCAGTGTTAGAACACTAGGGCTTGACTGCTATATCAGCATACTAATAAGTTGAATAAAGTCGTATAATGAAATGGGAGAGGGCAATGGGCCTACCACAGACACTAGGCGAACCTAGAACTCTGAACATTCGAGAACTGTGGGTAAAATGTAGCAGTGAAAACATCAGAGAAAACAGCCATAACAGTCATAACCTCCAGTAGCTTCAGCCAGTCGAAGAGGGTTTCACATGGACCCTATTTTGAATCGAACCCACAGTAAGCAGACTCCACGTAACCCTCTCTGTCAAGTCACACTATGCCTAGTCCTGGGTAGAAATACGGAGAATTAGCTCGAAGAATTTCACAAAGAAATGACGAGAAAGACAAAACGAACAGTTGGTAAGTAAGGGAGAAGCACAAGGGCGCCGGAGGAAAATGACTTTGTGATCGCGCTTTTTAAAAGACCGAAATTCGGGACGCCGAGTTCCTTATTCTGCAGGCGACACAGAAAAAGCAGAAAGCAGAAAAACACGACCATCGGTGGAAAAAGAATAAGTCGCTCGGCTGTGACATTCACTTCGGTACGCATATGCATAGACACCTTAGGACTGAAGTACCGCCAATTCGCTCAACCCTAGACAGGAATTAGGAAGAGTGAACATCTTGTCAGTAGATCCCACTATAATCTCAGAGCTATTCCGGGTTCATGGGCACCGGATCGCACCCATTAACTTCCTCGCATCACAGTTGCACCAGGGACGTATCGGAAGCTGTATGGCCCCACATTCGAATGCACTACAGCCCAAAATGGCAAAACATCTGTCGAACCTTAAAAAACTTCTTAATGGCTTATGGTCAACCGTAGCTGCGATCATAAAAGAACCAATGGCCAGCCGAACGGTAAGCCTACAATAGTACAAAACGGCCTACCTTGGAACGGTAATTTCGAACACATGACCCGTGAGTTCGTCTCGTCGTACGGTTGCTGATCGCACAAAGAAATAGGCTGGTTGTGTTGTAACTGCGGGGAAATGCGAAAATCGGGACCGGAAGAGGGGCGAACATTCAAATGCGTGGAAACAGGAACATTTTCGCTAGCAACAACCTTGGCAAAAGTTTGATAGCCCACGCAGGTGGACGGAACGTTTTGTTGGGTAACGTTCATGGGAAGGTTGAGAAACGTTGTAGAGGATGATGTTTCTACCGTACGACTGGAGGACGACGCGAGACCAGTTCTCATGTGAACATTTGCGTTCCCGTTGTTCCCATCATTCAATGACATCGGAATTGAGTTCATATCACTACTGAGAGGCATTGGAGAGTTCCTCTTTGGTAAGTTAACCGCATTGTGCAAATTAAAGGGAAAGACTTGAGGATCGTTGGATAAGGAGAGAAAATCGCCAAGGCGTTTCTTGTCTGCCGTGTAAGAAGGTATGTCTTGATTCGAAAGAGTACGTCGTCCAGCTTGCAATGTCATGTTGGTGGAAAGGTTCAGCTCTTGTGTTTGTATATCACTCTGTGTTGCCGACAATGGCGGACTATTGTTCCAGTTGGAAATGGAAAGGAATTTAGGGTCTAGCTGTTGAGAATAGAGGAATTGTGGTAGATGCTGCTGCTGCATAAGCTGGCCTTTACCAAGCACGGCATTCGAGTGAGGATCTGTTTTGGAAAACGATGGGTTATTCGCAAAGACCTCGAAGTTCAAACTGCTATCACTTCCAGCCAACGGAAATTTTCTGTCCAACTTGTTCCTAGTCTCGGTGGTTGCTGGACCCGAGCGTAGGAGAGGAGAACCACGTTCACTTGTGTATCGTGAAGCCGGTTCGGAATAGGATCCTGGACTGTGCTTTTCTGGCCGCATTACCAACAACGTGTCGGATCGTGAATCATTGACTGAGGGTGGCGGTTGCAGGTACATTTTTTTATCGCACATTTCATCATTACTAAATTGTATTGTTGGCAAAGCGGAGTGGCTCCCATCGGTCAGAAAATCGTTGGCACTGTCTAGCAGATTGCCGCTTGATCTACTGTCGCATGGTAAAAGAAAGTTGGAAGGGTTCGAAGCTACGGAGAAGTCCGACAATCGAGCTGCCTGCTGTGGCACAGGCCCGGCTTCGTTTCCGTTTGTTCGACTATTCTTTTCACTAGTGAAGGTCCGATTCCCCTCACCGGGAAGCAGCGCAGTCTGATGAAAATGCTGGGGACCATTATCACACATCATACTGAGATCCGGGGAACAATAGGCCACGGATCGGCTACCAGGAGAGTCACCAGAAAGATTTGCCGTCCGGCACCTTAGCTCATTGGCTTGAGTTGCCGTCACGTTTGACGGTGAGGCAGTGGATGATGGTATTATGTTGAGGTGCTTTGGCGTCAGGAATAGAGAGGGTGAGTGGCGGTCTAACGTACTCAGAGGGGACGCATCACTGGAATTGCGATCCGGACCATGTAGCTTGAGTTCTTTGAATTGGTCATGTCCACAGCGACTGATCACGGGATTGGACGAGGTGCACTGTAGCCGATTAGGTTAACAGAAAAACTCGTCAGATACACGCGTACATATATGGGAAATGTTGAATTTAGAAATGCTATTCGAGAAAAGTGAACTTCAGAATTGGAACCGGATAAGGAGTGAGACCGGAATAGTCAATAAAACAATAACCTCGTGTAAGGAAAGGAGTGGTACGAAAACCACGTCAACATCAAACTGGCTGTGGACCCTGAGTAGGCCACACCGACAAGTCGATACTCCGGAAGAATAGCTAATAGACCATACTCGATGCGGCACACACAACAGCCCTAGAGTTTGAGAACCGAAGACCATCGGCACCAAATCCGACGATCATGTGAATTTATTGCAATTCCAGCGCAAACACATTCTGAGTGACCATTTCTGAATTTCGGAAATGGATGACAATCGTCACCGCGCAGTGTAGCGCTGGGTGGGTGCCCATAGTATGTGACACTTAGCAGGCGGCTCTTGGTGTTTCTCAGATTCTCAGTTATATTGCAAACAGTACAGGTGTGATTAACTTAACGGTTTACTTGTCTAAGCACCACACACAAAGTCGAACGATCCCCTACCTTAACGGGCATGTCTAATTTTATATGGCGGGATGAAGCAATTCACGTTATAAGGACTTTAAGGGAATCAGGTGGCCTAACACTGTTTCTATAGCTTTGAGCTCTCGAGTCACTGATCGACAGTGATCTCCAGACCTAAGGATAAAACAGGAAATTCTGAGTCTACAATTTGGGAAACAAGTCTTCTTCGGAAACAGAAACCAGAAAGTGACGAATTCACTCATTACCTGATGAGCAATAACGAAGTATCTCAGTTGACCAAACCTGAGCACACAACAATGTACGCGAGTGTATTAGCTGCAAAGAATGATGAACATGCTGAGATGAAATCGATGGGACGCGATTATGCGCAGCACGTAGCTGATCGATGAATGTTGCTCAATTGTAACACGAGATTCCTAAGGAGTATCCAAATATGCTTATCGTATTTTACCAGGGTGTGGTCGGATGAACCAGTGGATGAAGAAGGTCGAGGTAAAACTCGTAGAAATGCCAACCTAGTAAACTCGTTCCACCGGTCAGGTAAAATGTCTGTTGTGCACTTTTCACAATAATGACCAATCCCGGTAAAGTGTTGAAAGGAACAGTGCTTAACGTGGCAATAAGTGTATCCAAGTCGCTGATGTACTGCTGACACCCCGACATAGACGCTACTGGATACGGGAGAAGAGAATAAGCACCAACCTGGATGACAGCCGCCCACATGAACAGCTGACGGAAATTGACACAAGCGTAAAAATCAAAGAGCCTGGAAGCGAATAGTGCAACCAGTTACGCAACTGGTGCAGGCCGGTAGACAGGCACAGCTGGTGTACACGCAAAAGTGTTACAAAAAAAGAAGGAAATGCGCTTGGCCACCCACTACATCTCTTACATTTCAAATGTGAAACGTGCATCTGTTTAAAAGCAACCATTGGCTAACACCTGAGTTTGAAGGTATTCGTCAGCCACAAAGATAAAAACAACAATTATTCAAATAGCGTGTTTTGTTGTTCCTTCCGACCGCAGACTGCCTAACCTCAATATATGAATATGTGTATACTACTCAGTGTCGCTACAACGAACAATGCGGCAGATGAAAACAGTTGACATTGTGGTCGTAATAAACTCTGCTTGTATTATTCAACAAGCCAAGATGCTCCTAAGGGAAAGGAACGCACGGATAAACCTCAGACGACCACTGGTTACCAGACAACTGCCTCAAAGTTTACGACAAACAGTTCAGGGGCACCAGTTACTCAAGACGCAAAAGGAAAACCATCTCAGACATACAGGAAAACAACACAAGACCGAGTAGCTCAGTCATCTAAGGATAAGTGGCTGGAGCATAAAGTTTTCGGTTAACATAAGAAGGGCTGGCCTTCAAGAGTCGGATTTACACGGGAAAAATCCGCCCAACTTCTCAGCCTAGGGCATAGATCAATACAGGTATGTGTATAGCGCACACGTGATCATGTACTGCGTCGCAGTTGCAGCTGCGTCCAGATGCAGAAGCTAATGCATGTAAAGACTGGGGTTTCGCGTCACTAAGTTTGTCCAAATGAATGGTCTCCTGCCACCTAATGACGACGATAGCTCCGAAATATCTATGTGGAACCCAATCCAACGAAACGACTTCATTATGCTGGAATACGATCTGAAGAGCAGAGAACACTACACAGATGTGTTCGCGTCGTGAACTCCTATTAGGCACAATCCTGTAACGATTGTTAGCTGGCCACCGTATATTGGGTGCCAAATGTTGAGTCGAATTACGCGATAGATCGAGCTCAAACATTGCATGAACCGAAACAATGTCAGGATATCTTCGAAACGATATGCGGACTAACCGGAAGTTCTAGGTCAACTCCGTGAAAATCTGTGCTATTACACTGCAGCAGCGGTTGACTCCTTGTATCGTTCAACACGGACGTCGCCAGGCCGGAGAGCTGATCCACTGCACACGGGAACATTCGATCACTACTATCGCTGGTGGCACCCGCATCCGACAAGGAAGAAAGTTTGTTCTCCTTACGGTTCAGTAACTGCGGAGAAGAGACACACAAAGGGAGAGGAGGTATAGGGTGAAGAGGGATGATCAATAATAATTTCTAATGGCATCCTAGCCACAGCCACAGCCCAAGAGAAGCTGCTCCGAAAAAAGCCACACATTGAAAAAGAGACCAAATATTCTGTTCACTGATGGAATGGACTTACACCACAAAAATTCAGTGAGCTAGATAAGTTACCAATGGGGGAGAAAAAATCAGAGGTTAAGACGAGCAGTATGTCTCTTAAACTACGGAAAGGATGAATAACAAAAACGCAGCGAGGAGGAAGCAATGAAACAACAAATGTTTCTCCCTGCAGAAGAAAGAAAACCCAAAAAACAGCGGTTTTGTCTTCTCCCTGTGTGACAGGGATGCTGAAAAAGCGTCTCCCGAAGAAGCAGCGCCCGCCTAACAGTGATCAAAATAAGAAACGCCCATAATAAGATAGTCCACGCCTTTTCCAAGCAATCAGTGAATAAAGCTTCCCCCGTAAATGCTTTTCAATGGCAAGTTAAAGTCTAGTTTGTGCACCTTTTAAAACAAGAGTTTTCCCACCCTGTCACACTTTCCCCAGTAGTGATGTCCATCGTCGTGTATCCAAAAGAAGTGTATATTCACGAGAAAACACCTTTTTTGAATAGACGATCTTGACTGTGTCAAAGACACCGACCTTACTCTTGCAAGAAAAAAACACCACAACGGAAAGAACGTCTACGATTGACAGTCAAGTGTCATGTTGAACGGCTGATACTGTAAGCACTACTGAAGTAAGCCGCCCTCACAATGTTAGCGACAATTTTTCGACTGGACTGCAGTGGTCTTGACTGATAATTTATAGTTAGACATTCAGTAGACAATTCATTGGAAAACATTACAGCCACAGTACGAATTTACAGTAAGGAAACTGGAATACGGGGTGATGCGACGCATGAAAACTCGAAATTAATCGACTTTCCACCAATTTTCTTTTCAATGCAATAAAATGATAGCTATTCGTAGTAAGTCACCTTGCTTTGCGGCCGTCACACGAGGTCAGGTGGGTGGTACAAAGATGATACGTTTCCGATGACTTAGCTGACCAAAGCCGGTAATACCTAAGCAGGTTAACCACGCAAATGCGAAGTGTGGCGGCCGCTCCAAACGAACCAGAGTATTCCTCGGACAAGTAACATATACGATTAGATTTAGAGTAAGCCGACGTAGAAAGCAGGCGACACGGTTGGGATTATTCGCTCTTCTTGATGGGGATATATCTCAATTGGTGGGATATGTTCATATTTCCCAAAGCCATTTCTTCCACGGTATTTAGGCAAAAACTATGACGACCTTATCCGGCAACTTTGATGAAGGAAACGATGAAGCGATTATGCGGTGGAACACTTCTGGCCAATCAATAGCTCGGCTTAGCATTCTCGGCCTATGAACATCTGGCTGACTTGTGTTCGTGCATCACATAGTCTATGATGCCAGAACCAAAACATTTCCAAAGAACGGTCATCGTAATCATTGTCAGCAATAGACAAGTAGTAAAGACTGAAGTGGTAAACCGTGGAACGAAGAGTCTTTCTTGAGGAAGGATATCAAAAATGGTGCTTAAACTGTATAGAGTATCAGCATCATATCGGATTGAGAGACCGTCAGCAAGACCGAATCACCATCCCTCGTGAACCTTACTCAACACAAGCACAGTGCCCAACAGAAAAACCGGACAGCATACCCGCAGAGGACTTACTTCAACAATATCACGATTCGTTTTGGATTCGTGTGGCTCGTTGAATTCCGTGTAGCGGAGCAAGATCTTATCCATGTCGGAGCTTGCATACTGAAAGAGCTTTTGCGAACTCGTGAACACAATCAGAGCAATCTCGCAGTCACACAATATACTAAGCTCATATGCTTTTTTCATCAAGCCCAATTTCCGCTTGGTGAATGTAACCTGGAAAGAGATGAGCGGGGGTCGGTCGATTTCTGCGTTACCTGACGGTTCCTTTCATCGTCAATCCGCTTGATGAGGATCTTTTTTCTTCCCATTGTTAGCAAGGAACTGTGATGAACACGCACACAATGTGCTTGCGAGCGGGCGGCGTCAAAATTACTATGGCTCCTGAGATAGCATGCAGAAAGAGAGGGATAATCAGCAAATACGACGAAGGTTCAGCAGTCGTTTGAGGACCTGAAGGAGAATCAACAGTGAATTAGTGTCAGAAGCCAGCAATGTAGGCCTTAGAGGCTTTGAATGAGTCGTATTTTGGGTAGCTTTCGTGGCCTAATGATCGTTATCGCATTCAAAGCCCGCGGAAGAATGTTCCAGTTATTATTCTCTAGAGGGTAGTTTTACGGTACCACGGATTTCACAACTGACCTAACTATTTTTGGAACCAAAGGCTGTTAAGTTATGGGATGGGTTACATTTGAAAGAGCATGATCATTCCACTCTCCAATTTCCGTACTTTGGCAGTAACTGGGCTAGAACTATTGGACTACTGGAGAAGGTAGGTTTACCTCGAACGTTTTTTTATCATTCACATAAATATGCCTAACTGATCATGAATGGTAGTAAAAGTTGCTGTTAACTACTTCGTCTAGTGGGAACAAATCAATTATTCGTATATATATATATATATATATATATCTTTATATATATATATATATATGTCAGTGGTCGTAGATCCCTTCGAGAGGCCAGTAGGTATTTGATACCCAGAAGTCCCCCATGAACAATCATCCAACTGTTCTTCCAGGAGCCTTCATGTGTTAAGGTCGAATTTTGCTCGGTAGTTCGCGTTTCAAGCGTAACCAAGTAGACAAGGTGCTTGGCAATCAGCACCACCTGCTCGGTGGACAAGTGTAGACTGAGTACACCAAGCAGTTGCGCAGCCGTTTCGCGGACGGGTGAGTACAGAGTATTGGGTGAATTGAACTGGATCAGTGCAAGGATAGTGACTGTTCAGCTTCGACTGAAAATAAGACTATTGCCACCTTTATATGTGCGTATGCCCACATGACGTCTCACCCAGGTATTCACTAACAATGTTTTCCACGATGGAAATTGCCATCATTATTTCATGGTTCAATTCTGGGAAAGTGCCCATCGTGAAATGGATGCACCCAAGAAGTGAACATGAACAAAGTTTAGATCGCATCATTGTCCGACAAAGGGATCTTAAGGAAGCTCTCATAACAAAGGTAATGTGCACTGCTGGTTGCAACACGGACCACACATTAGTATGATCCAAGGTGTGATTGGCCCTGGAGAAGCCACTTCACCGTGCGACGAAGTCATTTGCAACCAGGCTCGATATCAAGCAGGTGCTGGATTGGTTGGAATTACAGAAGTTACAGGAGGTTGTCCAACCCAACGACGCCACACACATTGAAAGAATAAACTAAAATCATGCATGATGTCGGGAGGACTGCGATTGAAACCATTGGGAAAAGAAGGCCGTTAAGTCTGGTTTCACGGAAGTGATGCACATATAACTTCCTTGGTCGATTTTTAAAAAAAATTTAAAAAAAGACACCTCGACAAAAGTCAAACCGACAGGAAATTTACGATGCAAAATGGAGAATGAATAGTACATTGAAAAGATTCAGGAAATCCAATCCCAAGTGGATCGACGACGTCACTTGGAATCCTCTGGGGGACTGAAAGCTATCGACGCGCCAATACATCCAGGACATCCAGATCAGCCGAACACTCAATAGGACCCAAGACATACCGGCTGCTTGGAAGGCAAATTCCTCGGCATTACTTAGCAACCCGTCTAATGTAGATTTGGACTAATCTGCCGCGACCTCAACCATCTGTGAAGATGGAACTTTCCGAGCAACCCACAAAAACTGCAATTCGAAGGGTGACAACTGGGTTGTAAAATGGAAGGCCTCCCAAGAAGGAATACCTGTAGAAGTGAGGATGGTCCAATAATGGAAGCCGAAGTTTTTCGCCCGATTTGCACATGTTGAAAGACTGCCAGTGGTATGCAAGAGTTTAAGAACGCCATATTTGTAGCGCTGATCAAAAGAGAACCTGACAGATTAAGGACAACTACCGAAGAATCAATCTTCTGTGCACTGTATACAAAACACTGGCCCGCATCCTGCTCAGGGCTGATATTCTGGTAAAAAATACTTCTAAAGAATAATGTGGATTCTGAATCGGAAACAACTGACTGGCAGGTCCGTGGTTCGAACCTAAACCTGGCTTTTCAAACGATTCTGTCTAGGCTTAGGCAACCTGGTAACCCCTCAGTAATCGTGCTTACTTCCAGTTGCACGGCAGCCATGCATCGAAAGAAGACCACAGCTAAACGACTTGAAACGAGGCCGTACAAAGCTCTGTGTACCGCTTTCTGCGAATGACCTACTTTATTCGTGCATTCAGAGGCGAGATTACAGTGAATTACCGCAGTCTTAGCCCTGGGAGCATCTCGCTCTGGTCTAAACATAAATGTTTCTAAAACACCTGCTTTTTATCATCCGGCTCGGAGCTTGAAGCAGTAGACACTGTGTAGTCCAAAGAAAAGTTCTATCCACAAAGTCAAACTCTGCTAGGATGTCCAGAGATACAATGACAATTATGGTCACACACTACAGTTTACCATAATGCAAAAATGACATGGGCTTTCGTCCAATGTGAATCTTGCTCCTCAAAATTCGGCAGATCAAACATGCGCCGTCTTCTAATGTTTCGATTCTAAGGGATAGTGAATTTACTGACCGGAAGGTCCGTGTTCTGTACCCGACTTCTGCTATTCGACTTCTGTCTAGGCTTGGGTAACCTGGCAGTATCCCAGCCCTCGTGCTTCCTTCGGGTGGAATGGCACCTGGGCACCGAAAGGATGTTACAGCTGAACGATTTCTCCCCTAACAATTGTGACAGACGAAGCCAATTCATGAATATCAAAGGCCAGAATTGTGTTTACCAACTTGTGTCCCTTGCTGCATCGAAAAAGCGCATCGCTGGGTAAAAAAAAACGCGTGTATCGCACCACAGTCCACGCTGTGGTGCTGCATAGCTGTAAGGTTTAGCTGCTACGGGTGCATGATCTAGTAAATTTCTAGGTCCTTGGTAACCGGCTTCCCAAAACTGCAGCCAGAATCGGACCAGTAAACGGATGCTTTCTGAGACAGCAGGTATTGTACTTGAGGATTGCATCCAGCACTGCAGGCTAAGGTGGTTAGGCAATATGCTACGAGTATCGGGTCAGTCTGCCGAGAATAGCGACCAATTTGGAGTGGCGAAGACATAGAAAATGGTAGAGGAGGTTGAACTATGTTAAGTAGTGTGATGCTGGAGCCGTTCAGTTTCTAGGATGGAGCCCAAGTGACCCTCCTTGACTTGATTCCTTGCTCGACTGAAGACGCTGAAGGATACAGCGGCTGACCCATGCTAGTGGTGTCCAAGTAGCTTTTCCCAACCAAACTCAGTTTGATTAACTGTCCGAGGCGTGGGAACTTCGGGTGTTTGCGTTAGGCCAGCCCTAGGCCCCTTGATCCATCATTCGTCCTTCCATTATATGGTTCCAATTAAATAAATTTTCATGGTTCTAGGGCGCCACAGCACCAGTGTTACTCAATTGTGCTGCTGTCAATGGTAATGATGTTGGAAATAACGGATCCTTTTAGCCTATTAAAGGGTTATTTTGAAACATTCTAGCCCAAAGTGTGTCAGGTAAGTAGCGGCGGTTAGACATCTGACAGATAACTGATCTAGGGAAGTTGGATTGTAGTACAGAGAAGGATTGCTGGAGGGAAACGAAGAAGTATGGGGGTGAACGTCGCTTATTGCTGGTTGATCAGGTGGCCGTTGAACTGTTCGCTGAACGTGGCAATTAGCTTAAAACCGTTTTGTCATCGCGATTGATGACGAAACTTTGTAAACCAATTGTCAAGTTCGGAGGACAAACGACCACCTTATCAATCCTCAATCAGCGCACCCGATCTACCAATATTCCGGTACACTTTCAATGATGTTCAGCTCCCAGGCGAATAATAGAGGGTTGTTTTGAACATCCCACCTTGAGCCTTCTGACCAACAAGGCAGTGTGTTGGAGCCACTGCCCACAGCCAGTGACCCGATTGTCTGACTCGTGGCTGTTCAGCCCATAGGTGCAGTAACTAATAGAATCTCACGCCACTGTAGACCTGATCGTTAAAGGCGTGGAGATAAACGTATCAGGCGATTAAAACGCCTCCGGGTATCAGCACCGGATTGGTTTGCACGTTGCAGGCATCAGCAGTTAAACCCTTTTACTTAGGACTACCATTTACTCATGGAGTCCATGCTTTTCACTCCGAGAAAACTCTTGCGTTCCATGCGCTACCTTCTGTTGGTACTGCTGTGCACAGAGGAGATCACAGGTTCATCGGGTTTTGGATTAGATCCATCAGTTTTCCGACCGCACTGAATGATTTGTTGGCAGTCATAGCAGTCGGACGATCAGGTCATGCGGTTTTAAGAGTCACTATCATCATCAAAGACAGCAACATCAGTGTTGGTACAGATGTTTCACTATGTATATATATATATATGTATGTACATATATGTATATGTGCATATATATATATATGTATATATATATATACATCCTCCCAATGCCTCGTGGGTCAGACGTTTGAGTTGAAGGATCAAGGTAGGAAACCTAAACCAAGCTCCCTTCTTCAGCTTGGGCAACCCAAAAGTATGGTTTGCCCTTAGAGCTCCTCACTCACCGACCTTCTCCTGATTCCCTCCGCTCTCATCGAACAATGCAGTGCGATCAGCCCATATGCCAATCCCCTAGCCACTATTTCGTGTCTAAAACCTTCGACCAGAAAAATAAACCAAAATAATCACTTACTGACCTCAAAAGACCTGATCCACACTGCAGCCTTTAACGTCCGTACTCCATGTTGAATTGGGCAACAGGCATCCCTTGCTGAAACCTTGCTTTCCCCCTCAATCGATGTATGTTGTGTCCTCGAAACACGCATACAAGACCCCACTTTGGTCGTGCACCTAAAGCCGATTAAGACAAACCCAGATGTTCCACGCTTCACTCTTCGGGTATCCAGTTATCCCGACGCAATGGCTCGTGGTATCTATGGTGTGGGAGTTGCACTCGGCCGAAAGCTAAAAGTGCCTTACTGCACTGGATCCCAGTAAACAGTCGTCTTTGCGCTGTGCGGCTGTCTAACTCAATGAAGATCAATGCAGATCGGTGTGGTAAACCATGTCTACTTGTCGTATCGGCATACGCCCGATAGACGGCAGTTCTGAGACTGAGAAGGGCGGGTTTTATCGAGATCTGTCACGACTGATCCGGTCAGCAAGAAGAGATATTGTAATCCTATCGAGTGATAGGAATGCTCAATTTGGCCGACTAAGTCCGGAAGAATCACAATTAAGTGGTAGATTTGGAGTCGATGCTCAGCCGACGGACAATGAGGAGCGACTGTTTCGGTTGTGTGTTGATCATCTTCTATTCTTGGCCAGTACGAGCTTCCAACACAAACGTTCACACCGATTTACTTAGAAGCTACCGACCACATGACAGTCGTGGACTTGCTTGGACCATGTGGCTATTAGTTACCGATGGAGAGCGTCAATTGAAGATTGCTCCTTCTAACTCTGACCATGCCATTGTGCGAGCCCAGTTATCACTTTGCATTCTTTCCGCAATACGTATGCCAAAGCAGAGCAGTTCCATTCATCAACTTTGACAAATCTCGGTAGCTCACGCGTGTCGAGCTGACCTGGTTAGAAAGCTAATGGAAGCGCAGTCATGCGGATGACGAAGACTGTTTGGAGGTTGAATGGATGCGAGTTAAGGGAGCTATGCTCTCAGCCTTCAGAGCTGTGTCCAAGCCATCCGACTCGACTCAATGAACCTTGGATATCGTCAAGATCAGCAGATCCTACTGCTGTCAGAAAGGTCATACCAGTAACTAGCGACTAGGATGGCGCACGCAGATCCCTCAAACACAGGATAATCAGGATCTTGAAGAATGACAGAACGCTGGCGGATTTCGAAGGCCCAGGAGATGGAGAAGGCTTTCGCTACACGCAACAGCCGCGCCCTGTTTCAACTGATCCGATCAACGTTTGCTAATTTGCGTCACTTGTGGCGTCAAAAAGGCATCTCACTAGATCTTAAGGGTCGTGTGTACCAGGCTACAGTAAGGGCTGTGTTGTTGTATGGGTGCGAGACATGGCCTCTACGGACAGATGATGTGAGGCGTCTCCAGGTTTTCGACCACCGATGCCTCAGAAGCGTGGCTGGTTTTGGATGGCGTCAGCGTGTTAGTCACGAGGTGATTAGAAAACGGGTATTTGGTTGTGCTGCAGGTACATCAATTGGGGAAATCATCCAGCACCACCGACTACGATGGCTCGGTCATGTGCTACGCATGCCGAAACACCGTCTACCGAGACGAGTGTTGTTCTCCGTGCCTCCTTCAGACTGGCGCAAACCGCGAGGTGGCCAGCGCATGACTTGGCAGAAAGGCGTGAAAGAGATCACGAAGAGTTTGGGTGTTGTACGCCTTCCAGGATGGGGTCCCCGTGACCCCACCTGTGCTTGGCTGGAGACGTTGCAAGAAATGGCGGCTAATCGATGTCAGTGGCGTTCATGCTGTCAGTTTCTTTCCAGATTGTCTGATTGAGCGGTTGGTGTAGGCACCTCAGAATGCTTGACATAGACCAGCACTAGGTCCCCTCCCTCATCCACTCTTTTTCTCTTCTCACTCTAGGGCTTTTAATATATATGTATATATATATATAAAAGTAGACGAACTTTATGGTTGTACGGCAGTGAAGCATCAGTGTCAACACTGATGTTGCTGTCTTTGATGATGATTATGATGATGATGATGATGATCAACCGGTCGAAAGAAAGCAGGCATCAGTGAAATAATATGCGGACAAGACGGAACGGCAATTCACTCCCTCATTCGTGGTCTTAATTGGTGGACTGAATACTTCAAAGAACAGTTCAGCTGTTATCCTTCAACTTTCAACCCAGTGGGCCTGAATGGAAGACTGACACCAACCCGCCATCAGCAACCAAAATCCAGCATGAGATATCAACCCTCAAGCGCGATAAGGCACCTGGAGTGGATGGTGAACAGTTTGACAACCATACTGTAGAAGACTTGGGACGAAAACAGAATACCAGCCCAATGGAACTCCTCGGCCGTCATACCAGTCTTCAAAAAGGGCGCACGAACGTCACGTGAAAACCTTCGTGGTATCAGCCTGATATCCGTCGCATCTAAAGTGCTCTCTAGCATTATTTAGCGCAGACTGACCGATTATCGGAACAGACAGTTTCGTGAGAATCAAGCTTGAATTTGCCCTGGCATCGACCAGGACAAATTCTTGAACAGCGTCACTGCTTCAGACGTCCCACGTTGATCGATTTTCTTGATCCGAAAGCTGCTTTTGATTTTGTCGGTCGTGATAAACTTTGGCGGTGTCTGGCGACCAAAAGTGCCCCTTTTCTATTTACACCCCTTATGAGGGCACTGTGTGCGAACTCCCGTGGACGTGTACAAGTATACGCAAAGCTTACACCTGGGTTCATCACATCCAGTGGTGTAAGATAAGACTGACCTCTCTCGCCTTTCCACTTCAACTTGGTTATTGATGTGTTTTTTTAAGTTTCTCTGCCTACCTCTGAGAACTCGGGGGTCGAAATGCTCCCAGGACATTCGCTGGCAGACATTGAGTATGTGGACGATATTACTCTCCTTGGTTCAGATCCTTCCCAAATGCACGGGGTTTTAAATAACCTAAATAACTCTGCCGCATGGTTTGGCATGCGCCTCACACCTAAAAAGTGCAAAGTGCTGCGACAAGACTGGGTTGGATCAGGCTCAAACCTCATGCTTGCAGGCGAGCCAATCGTCGTGGTAGACAAGTTTGTTTACCTGGGCAGTCATATAAGCTCAAGCAGACTGGCTAGAGATGAGATTATTTCTCGAATCGGAAAGACCAGGGCAGCTTTTACCAAGCCCCGACGCCTATGGCGGTGCCGTGACGTCAGTTTGTCTGACAGGGGCAGAGTTTGCACCGCGTTGGTGCGAACTTACTGCTTCGTGGATCAGAGACGTACGGAAGATGTCAGTGTTTGACCAACGGTGCCTCCAAGGCATTAGTCAGGTGTAGGAGGACATCGGATTAACAATGCTAAGGTACGCCAGACGGTCTTAGGAAGAATGGGGCGAGATGGCTCAGTGGTTAGAGCACGAATTTACTGATCGGAAAGTTCGTGGTTGGAAACCGACCTCTGCCTCTTGACTTCCCCTGTCTAGGCTTTGGCAACCTGACAGTATCCCAGCCCTCGTGCTTACTTCTGGTGGCATGGTGGTTAGGCACCGAAAGGGAGGTAATCACACCGCTGATCAGCCCCACATAGCCAGACGGTGCAGGGTTCAACCACTGACTGGAAGGTCGCGGATGCGAAACTCTGAGTTTAGTGAGATGTTCACTGCTGACAATTCCCAAAAGGGAGGAAACAGCTGTACAATGCCTCTCGGTTTTTCAGCACAGATTGGCTTCACTGACAGCAGAACAACGATCACTTCTCGGTAGACGATGACTCGACATATGTAGCGAATGGCCGATCCAATGCAGTTGATATCGCTGGATGCTTCCGGCGACCGATCTACTTGCTGCACAACCAAATACCCGTTTTCCAATTATCTCGTTTCGAATCCGTCGACGTCATCCGACCCAACCAACGCCCCTGAGACATATGCGGTCAAAATCCTGAGGACTGCCCATCACACCTGTCCGTAAAAGCCATGTCTTGCAACCATGCAACAATACATTCCTTATTGTGGCATGGTACACGCAACTATCGATACCAACTGATATGCCCGTTCCATGCCACAAATGACGCAAATTAGGAAACGTGACTCGGACTTTCGAGAATCGTGCACTGACTTCATCAGACACTCCCGTCAGATGTAATACAATTACCAAAGTATGTCAAATTCCCCACAATCTCCAGTGATTCTCCATGGACTACAATGGGCACGTTCAGAGACAGCACGTTCTGAAGCATGACTTTGCACTCTAAAGGTGCAAGATGCATGCCGAAAGATGGTATCATGGTGGTCAGTTTAATCAACAGAGCTTGTATTTCGCCTTCGTCTTCAGAGATGAAGACGATGTCGTCTGCGTCGTCTGCAGGTGGTTGTCGGGATCAGCAAAAAGTGGCGAATGTGCCGGGATATAGATCTGAATACTTCTGAGTCGAAGACGATAGACTGAAGGCGATAACTTTGGTGCAACAGCGTGACATAGCCACACCTGCCAGGGTCACTAACCATCAGTTTGTCTCGTCCTGTGGTACGTATTCAAGGAGGCATCACCATCATCATCGACAGCATAACATCAGTGCTTAACACTGATGATTCGCTGCCGTACAGTCAATTTATTTGAAGGCCTTGTGAAAAGGATAAGGGATGGGGAAGGAAGTATGTGTTAGCGTACCACAATCAATCCGAGGTGTCTCCGGACACTTATTAAGGTAATTCGGATACGAAATAATGAAAGGAATACCACTAACAACGATCAGCAGTCATGTCTTGCAGCGTCTACAACCCTGCACAGAGGGGATCACATGGTTTCTAGCACCCGGACTTTTCGTAATCTCTTTCACGCCCCTCTGCCAAGTCAAAGGTTGACCAATTCACTGCTTGCACCACTCCGAACTGTGTGTAAAAGATAATAAATAATAAAAAGATAATCGTACAGCTGTAACGGACTCGGTGCCGAGCTGCCATGCTACCCGAAAGAAGCATGAGGGCTGGAATACTGCCAGGTTACCCAAGCCTAGACAGGGACTGGACATAGAAAACAGCACTCTCTTCGGAAAACTATGATTCGACATGAGCAATGCATGGCCTAACTGACGCAGCTTCCGGCATAACACATTCTTTGATTGATGTCCCTGTCGCACAACCGAACACTCATTTTCTAATTGATCCATTAGGGATTCGTCAACAAGGGTTGTCGGTTATCCGCTGCCCGAATAGGTCACATATCACAGCCATCCAAAGAAACAGCTCATATTGTATCCTGATATACAGGTCTCTTCATGAAAAGCTACACGAATAGTTTCGTAGAACTAATCCTAAACTGGTATCAGATGACCAGAGTAGTTCAAAAAGCTCGACCTGCAAGTCGAGACGTCCTCCTTCGTCGCATCACTTTGATCCTTGATGGTTTCGCTCACAGGCAGTTTCCGGGGACCAGTCGTATGGATCAACTGACATATTCTTCCGGCATTCCTGACTTTCTTGGCCTCTTCCATTTTCTTAGTCCTTCATGTCAAGCAGGTATCACGGTCGATGCGTATCCTAAGTTCCACTTAGTGTCTAATTTTCCGTTGGGCTGAATCCAGGAAGATGGTGTAGGTGGAATCGTCGCCAGAACAGCACTAGGGATAATAGTGAATGGAAAGGAATTCTAGTAATTGCATACAAAAGGAGTAGTGCCACCTCTCTTCGCCTCGGTAGATTAGATGACCGTTTTGGTGTTAAACCCTTTATGAAGGCCAGAAAGGCCAGAAGGGCGACGTGAATTTATCCGCAGCTGATGCAAGCTTGTGATACGGAACAGAATTTCCGAGATCCTGTTGCACGAGGATTGTCGAGCAGTGATTAGGAGGTCCAGCGTGGCCAAATAGGTTGTATCTTTACAGGATGACATTTAGTCGGGTTGGAGGCAAACCTACTGATCAAGTATGGATGGTATGGAAGCCAGTCTGTACGACTTCATGGTTGACTGAGGATAGCATTTTTCCACCGGCGAAGTTTGCACGATGAGGTGGGTCACAAGGTTATAAGTGGACAGAACAGAGCCTCGCCCCACTCATTACGAGATTTGCCCGGCGTCAGACAGCGCTCCTTTTGAGATAGCCTGCTAGTTAAGGCGGGAGACTGTTGACTGGAAATGCTGAGCCGGTTACTGTGCCTCCTTCGAGATTCAAAGCAGTTATGCATCGAAAGGGTATCGAAGATGAACGGTTTATTCTTTATTTCAATTTTCCGCGCACCCTGACAACGGGCGTCAGACCTCTCGAGCAGCTGCACAACCACCGAAGTTGTCGACTCCAAATGCGTAGTTTCCAGATTTTGAGGATACACCGGGTTGAAGGTATTGGAGAAGTCTAGACAGATGACACAGATATCTAACCCTGCGCCGAAGCCTCTGGCGCGGGTGTCCTTCGTCAACACCTTGGTCAGAGAAGCACACCTCCGTAAGGAACCATGTTGGACCGCAGGCATTAGTTTGTCGTGCACAGAGTGAGCCCGCCTTTGATCTGCCACCAGGATGTGTTGTTCAAAGACAATGGTCTTAGTCAGAAACTTTGGGAAACTTTTGGGAATCCTGTTTTCGAATTCAACAGTCAGAAAAGAGTATGAAGGCGATCAATGCAATTTTGCAGTGTACATTTCTGGCTACTTAAATGGCTCCGTGAGTAGTGGAAATACGCAGGTGGGCTAGCTACGCTACCCCACCCCAAATGAGTTGACCAATGCTTTCCAGAAGGCTAGTACCAGGAACACCCCATCTTCCTGATAACTTCATACAGGTCACTATGCTGGTCAATCCGCCGATTAAGCTGCCCCATGTTCCTAGAACGACGCTCATACGAATCCTCTCGCCTTCCAGCTAGCTCCACATATCCTCGATGCTAATACAACAGGCGCCCATCACCGTGCAAACCGATCGCTCTGACAGCTACACCACGGTAAGATGTGGCTACACAAAGAAACCTCCAGCCGGAGTATTGTGACGCTCCTTGCACTGGGCAGCACAGCATCTTCAAACGCGTAGTTAGCTTGGTCAGAGCCCTACTGCACTGTAGGGAGGTTGGCATCAAAGCAGCTATTGACTTCGGCATTGTTTCCTGAGTAAGAACGATCTATCAAGTTCTGAATACAAGTTCACGAGATACGTCTAGCTTGGCTTCCCTCGTAGTGGCTTCTGGAACATTGTGTAGAGTGATGTAAAAGTAATTACTGCAAGTCGAAGCCTGCAATCTAGGCTTAAAATTCAGCTGAAAATAAATCTCGGTTGCTTGGCGCTTTCTTGTTATCAAAGGCGAGGCTTCCTCCACACTGATGGATCGAGTGAACGGCTGTCTCCGAAAGTTTGGTTTTACATCGTCAATTTGGTGTCCGCCCCGATGGCCAGTGAAACAAGATGCTGACGATTATGTGCGTTCCCATCTCTTCAAAAGGTTTCTGAACACATGTGACGAATTAGCTGAATGAAAATAGATAAATCCAGCCGAAGAACGGAGAGCAAACGAGAGGTCAATGAAGTAGCGCACAGGATTATATCACCCGCCGCGAAATTCGGCAATGGGTTCCGTAGGTCACGGATTGATACACAGGAGCGAGGCTTTCGCCCAAGTTTCCCGGGTCGGTTTTGTTCTTGTCGTTCAGCAGCTGTCGTTCACCTGAAAGGCACAAGTGAAAAAAGGGTGTAGCACTGCTCTTTAAGTTCTCAGCGCAGGGCAGTATGTTTGCCGGCACGAGGACCCACGTAAATAAGTGACTAAAAGTGTTTTGAACTGAGTTCTAGAGGGAGCGTGGACAACCGTTTCAGGAAGGTTATTCCACGCAGCAGCTACCCGAAATGAGAAAAAAGTTTGCCTAATGAATGTGTGCGCTCTGAGATTAAAAATCTTACCATGTCCTCGCTGTGTGTTTGTTGGGTCAACGGTGAAAATCCTGGTGGCCAAGCCTTGTTCAAACAGGGCGTAAGTAAGAATTAAGTCCCCTCGGAGGCGACGATACTCCAAGGGAAAGAGGTCGAGCACCACGAGACGCGTTTCGTAGTCCATGGACTTGAGACCGGCAACCATTTTCGTAGCAGCTCGCTGGACACGCTCAATGAGGACTACGTCTTTCGTGCGTCCTGAGTAGACAACCGGGTTGGCATATTCAAGGAGCGGTCTGACATAGGCCCCATAGAGTATTTGGAAGTCCGTGCGAGTAATACGAGAGAAGGTACGCCGAATCATCCGTAGAACAGCGAATGCCTTCTGAGCCGATTTCTCAAGGTGCAGTGAGAAGGACAGGTTTGGAGAGAGCCAGATACCCAAATCTTTTTTGGCATCTATCCTCGTGATGTCTTCTGGTCCTTTCTCACCATGCATGACAAAGGAGTTCGCTGAGTCTCCTCCAAATGACATATGGACGCACTTTTCGTCATTCAGAGGAAGGTGCCAGTCCAACGACCACTGCTTTGCGGCGTCCACATCAATTTGGAGGGCACTGGCATTGGAACTCCACGATTTCAAGTCGTCCGCAAAAAGTAGACATGGACTTGAAAGAACATCTGGAAGGTCATTGACGTATATCAGAAACAGCAAAGGTCCCAAAACGGAGCCCTGAGGAACTCCAATGGAGACCGGCGCCGCAGAAGAGTAGGTCGAGCCTACTTTCACTCGGAATGATCTGTCTGATAGGAATGCCTTGATCCAGTGTAGGATTTTCCCTTGAATCCCGTAAGACTCGAGTTTGTGGAGCAGAGGGACGTGTGGGACTCGATCAAATGCTTTTGAAAAGTCGAAAAATATGGCATCCGATATGAGTCCCTCGTCCTTGGCTTGGGTTAAGCTGTCCATAAATACGAGCATGTTCGTCACGCAGGAACGGTTTGGGAGAAATCCGTGTTGAGCTTGAGAAATCAAGTTGTTGGAAGTAAGGTGATCTAGAATGGCTCGCTTCAGAATGCGTTCCATCACCTTGCATGGCACGCTAGTGAGGCTTATAGGCCTGTAGCTGCCAGGCGATAGTCGGTCACCAGTTTTGTAGATTGGCGTGACAATCGCTTCCTTCCAAACAGAGGGAAGGTGGCCTTCGTCAAGCGACTGACGAAACAGCAGATGGAAATGAGTTGCCAGTGTGTACGACGTTTCCTTCAGGATCCTTGGGTGGACTTCGTCGGGCCCCAACGCGCAGAATGGGTTGATCTTGTGCAGGAGTTGACGAATGTCCTCCACCGTGAATACCAAGTCGGTTAGAGGCCGTTCGTAGGTACGCCTTGACAACGTTGGATGTGACGAGGACGCTGGGACTGAATACAGACCTGCATAGTGATCTCTGTAGAACTCAGATACCACTATTGGGTCACTCGTGGGTTCCCCGTTCCTGTCCCTCAGGGAGAACGCGGATGGCTTGTTTCTTCGGCGATGCCGCATGTATTTGAACAGCACATTTCTGTTCTTCCGGGCGAGGTCTAGAATGGTGGCTTGTTTTCGTATGTTCCATTGGCGGATTTCCGATTTACAGCGGTTCCGCATTTTACGAAATGCCAGCTCATCTTCTGTGTCTCCTGTAGTCAACTTTTTGAGAAATAGTTGTGACCTCTTTTCCAGAAGACGCCGGATCCTTTTGGGTAGTTTACGGCTCATCCGACTGCGTGCTGGTTTTTTTGGGACGAACATCGCGTCAGCCTCGTGAACTTTCTGGACAATAGTCCTATATAAGTCTTCCACTGAGGCTGGCCCCAGTTTAACTTGGTTAAGAAAGATGCGCATTCCCGAAAAGTCTGCACGGCAGAAGTTTCGAATCCACGTTTGGGGTTCGGGATTTCTGGCCCAATAGCAGATGAAATCAAAGGTGAGCACACAGTGGTCGCTATGTCCCAGTGGAGCGTTAATTGTCACCTGATCAACGAAATGTCTTTCGTTGGTGATGACCAAATCCAGGAGGGACGGTTGTTGGCCCGCGCGGTATCTGGTGGGTGCAACGACATGTTGAGTCCAAGCGCTCTGTTGAACGACTTCGGTCAACGCCGCTGCAAAGGGTCCACTTGATCCGACGCACTGGAGCTCCGTCCAGGGGGCCTTTGGAGCGTTGAAGTCACCTACCAGCAGGAGATGAGTGAAGTGGTAGCTGGAGGAGAGTTGCCCAAGGGTTCGTATGAGGAAGTGGTCATCTTCCGGAGGACTCGAGGGGCTACGGTAGACCACACCGAGAAGGAGAGAATCGGACCCGCGCAGCGGGACTTGAAGCCACAGTGCATCGAAAAAGGTGCAGGAGCGGTATCAGAGAGGACAATCTGGATTAGCAGGGCCGCATGTAAGTACAAAGCAACCCCACCAGCTCTCCCTCGTTTTGAGTCAGCTCGAAAAATAGAATAGCCGTCTATTGAGATTCCCGCGTCAGAGACATCTGGTGCGAGCCAGGTCTCCGTGAGTGCGATAATGGACGGCTGTTCAAGACGAACTGATTGTTTAATATCGCAAAGTTTGTTGAAGAGGCTAAGGCAGTTTGTGGACAAGCATTTCAACACTGTCTCTGCTGCCTCCGAAGGTGAGGAGCCGAGAGTTGTCTAACCAGGGAGGTTAGCAGGCTTAGTAGCTGTGCGTCGGGGTTGAGTCGAGGGCTCCGAAGGGACCTCTGAGGCATACTTGTCTGCTCCCTCGATTGGTGGTTTCCTGGCTTGCTTTTCATTTGCAGGGTTTTTTTCGCCCTGTGGGAGCCCGGTTTGCGCGGGCCTATTAGTTTTGGTGGACGAAGTTTTTTCTCTGTGGGCGAAAATTTCGACCATTGCTACTTGTAGCCTTTTCATTAACGTCTTTTGGACGGCCAGGTTTGCTGTTGCTCAAGGGGCAATCTTGCGTCTGTTTGACTTCCTGGGCATTTTGGCGCGGTTTGGTCGGAAAGGTTTCTCTGTGAGGCTTTGAGCGCTGGGTGGCAGCACCGGGTAGTTCTTTTGGTGGTGCTCCCATGAGGCACATGATTTTTACTATGGTGCAAAAAGCCGCAAAAGGACAGGATGGAATGCGTTAATAGGATGAGCGCCCAGGTTAGATGACGCTCCAAGTTTGTTGCACATGGGAGCGCAGAGAATGATTGTGCTGTGATGTATCGCTCTTTGCCGTGCATGGTGAACGGAAGCCGCTGGGCGACAAGAACAAACCGGGCGGGATAAGCTTGGACGGAAGCCTTGATACTGTATATAAACCCATGATACCGTGCCACAAAAGAGTTCTAATACTCGTTTTGCTACAACATCTGAAGAAAGCTCTGCAAACTAGTATATAGGCTTACTCAATAGGTGAAACGGGTTGCTGCGCAAACCTTCATCAGTATAAATATTCGATTATGAGGGAGACCCACCTGGAACCCAGATGACTCTCTCGTTAATAATATTCTTCTCTGATGGTGTCTAAAAGTCTCCAGAAAACTTGTGGGTAGTGTATTCCATCCATACAACGTGGCTGCCCTTGACCGTAAAACATGTCGAGGTGTAACCAAATTCGGAGTATCAAAAACGTTAGAAAACGGACGCTGAGAGCCTGGGATGAGTAGGCGAGGGAAAGAGGTAAAATAGGGAATGGCGTTCCAAATTTTATTCGGTGGAGCCAAAAATGATGTGAACTTATCACTGACAGTCTACCAAAACGACTGGCCTCCTCACGATAGTGTGGCATGGTAACTGATTGCCCTGTCAAAACTGAACAAATCTACTCCAATGGTTAAATATTCCGATCCCGGGGGCCGGGTCATATCCTTTTCCTCAGAAGTTATTTTACAACCTCTCAGTCTGGACGGGTTTTCAAGCCCAGCGGAGGGTATTCGTCTAAACTCTGAGGATTACTCTGCAGATCTCGAGGACTTCCATTAGAGTTACCAGGACCCACGACTTTTCGGTGAGAAGAGTTTTCGTGCATTCAGGTGGGAAGCAAAACGTATTCGTGTCCTGTTCGCCGGATTTGTTTCCTTCACGAGACCGGAGCACGATTCACGCACACAATACACTAGATGCAATCTGACGCAGGTTTTGTGATGGGGAAGCAACACAGTGGGTTCTTTAGATCAGGAAGCTTAGTTGGGTTGAAACAGGACCCTGTTCGGCTTCGTTGCTACAGCTATACGTCACACACTGAGCTTCGAATACACAACAGTTTGTGTCCCTAAATTAATAATGGCTGGCACGGCCTGCCTAACTCCATTCTGACCCCAGGTTCACATAATTTCTCGTGTGAGTACGAAGACGGATTTGTTCACCGGTGGTTAGGTTCACTCATCCAAGTGTTGTCCTAGGTTCACAGATTAAATAAAAGAAGCAATCCACGAAAAAGGACTACAAAAATGATTACTAAATGATTCAAGTGACGCAAATTCGTGTCGCTTTTATCAACCTTTCCTTATGAGACCTGAAAGATAGAAGGTCACAATTAACGTAGTTCAAGCTGGTAAAAGAGCGATAACCGATTTAAGCATGTGAGCCTCAATATATGGTCGCCATCAGTAGAATTCATATGTTTCCCAAAAACTAACTTCTTCCCCGGAGGACTAAGCCCAGGGGGTGTCAAAACCAATTGAAAAATTTGTTTTTGGTGCTGACTGCCCTGGGCAGAAGTCCCTTTCAGTGTTAGAGCGTTGCGGGCGGTAAGAATTGCCGTGGGATGAACATTTATGTTTCATTCATCATTCATTCTAAGTGCTTTTGAGAAACGCGAAGTTGGGACCCCAAATTCGGCTTCAGCATTCTCGCCCCGTCTAAGAATTAGGTTGTGGTGGTTCGCAGCACAATATAGTACACTACTGGTTTATGGTACATCCGATTTCGTATTCATTCATACTCCAAATTTCAGTGTCTCCTTTTTTTCTTCGTGTTTGAATCAGGCAGTGGTGCATATAAACACCTTTTGTATACACGCGCTCTGGCTCGTCTGCTTTAGCTATTCATAGTAATCCTTGGGTGGTTCAAAAAGCAGACCACGTCCGCAAACATCAAGATGCTCGGATCGCGGTGTTGGTTACCTCCTGTTATCCCTGATTGTTAATTTTGGTGCCCCAAGAACGGACATCGATTCATAACGCAACTGCGTATGCCCCGGAAGTCACTTAGTGGCGGTTGTGGCTCTTTTGACAACGGTCTTAGCGCATTCGCCGTCCAGTTCATCTTTTCATGGGAGGAGTTCGGCGACTGAAAAGTGGATGTAAGTGTAGACGATTCCTCAGGCAACTTCGAGCAAGGCGCCCATCAGCGGCCGTCGGGAAATGACCTAAAGCGTCAACCACAAAACGCCTATTACCACACAGGAAGTCATAAAATACGAATGCCGAGGGCCGGTGCGCAGGCATGAGGCACCCAGCCGGGCGGACGGAATATGCACGCTTAACAGCACAGATGTGAGCAGTAAGGCAGCATTTACTGATTAAAGCCAAAGAACAGAAGTTGCTGAAAAAACTCCATCACACCTGGTTTTCTGTGAAGCGATGGCTGCACAGCCTTGCTGTATGTGACCGCGAGTGTCTGCAGATCAAAGAAAACGTGGATGCGGGCATAAGGCAAGTCTAGTTGATGGCACAACAGTCACATTCGGACGTTCCTTCCAGATACTGGTAACAAGAAATGTTTCTAAGGAGTGGACTCCTGCATCAACCCAAATGTTAGATGAACAGCCAGCGTGTCATGAGGTGGAAAATCATATGAGGGTTTATGTCCGACACTTTAAACCAAAGTTGCGGCTGATTTTATAAGGCGCGAAAGGATAATCTCAAGTCAGGAGTTGCAGAATTTTCTTGGGTCTTGCCCCATTCATAACGCTTCACCCTGTTTTTTGTAATAGTAAGATATTTATTTAGAGCGGTCTATTACTAGCTGCACTCACCCAGGTCTCCGGCCTTCTTCCGTTCATTAAGCTTTCAAGATATCAACGCGGTACGTTCGAAATTGGTTTCATTTTTCCCTCGTGCTAGTTCGTGAAAGAATTCTTTCACTGTTCAAACTATTTACAGAGTTTACACGTGTTATTTGTTGAACTGTCTCACGCCAGCATAACATTTACGTGATAACCCCTGTTACTTTGCACCCAGTTCCTACCCTGCATCTAGTCGCACTCATGTCATTGGTCAATGCAGGCTGCTCACTGCAGTCATCGGTGGTCCACAACAGATGTGCGCGAAATGGCTGTCCGTCGAACGTGAGACGCGGTATGCAATGCCACAACTAAAAGGCCTGGTGGCACTTTAAATGCACTGGCTTACAGGACCACCAGATAAGCCAACTGGCTAAACCTCCTGACCCGTTTGTATGCGCCAGTTGCCTCTACACCATGGGTGCAATGCATTCCCAAAATCAGAAGAAAGCCATAAAAAAAACAAGACCAAGTCCTCACCACCGAATCACACAGTCCAGTGTAAGTGCTCCTCGTTAATCGATGTACTCGCGACGAAACTCGAGCTTCTCTCTAAAGCTCTGACAGACGCAAACACTAAAAATGCAGCGATCTGGAAGAAAGTTCATAAAGAAATTTCTACGCTGAGCGAGTAAGTTGCACTATCCACCCCTGGTCTGCTGGCTGCGAAAAAGGTTATCCAGCTCTCCGATGCGGCAACAAAGACCTCCACGGCGTCTCTAGTGGACAGGCGCTGAGGGAGAGCGGACTGACAATCTGGGGTCATTCTCTAGAAAAGTCACGCCAACGAAGCAGGCACAATCGCTCCTTGGCAGTGTCCTCTCAAAGCCTGACCACGAATCGCTTCACGCATACTGGTTACGCCAGAAGGGAAGCAAGCAAACACTTGGGCTTCTCGTTACCCTTCCTCGCCGTCGGCCGTACAGAAGATTTTGGGTCGGGCTGTCAGCGTCCAAAAGGCAAATCCAACGATCAGGCGTCTATCTGAGGATCGCCCTCTAGACGCGCGGAAGCCAGGCCACAGCAGTTCTAGGGAAGAGGTGCGGAAAAGGCTTCCGGATGGCGCCAGTTCGGCCGATCGAACTTAAGGCCAAACTGATTGCGGTTATAGCCCCTTGTGCTCCTGAAAGCACGCCGAGGCAAACGACGGCCGAGCTTCGGACAGCAGTTTCTACTCAACCACCACAGACCCCTCGAATTCTAGAGGCAGTGATGCTCTGGAGGAGGCAAACCTCACGTGGACGGAGCGCCCAAAGTATGTAGAGCTATCAGCGCTTCTTTCCGTAACAGACGACAAAGGTGCAACAGCGAACTTCACGCCCAAGTCACAACCGAGCTGGGCGGGTCAGACGAGCGGAGTCAAGTGGCGAAGCCTACCGGCGAACCACCCACACGCGCTGACGTCGACATCGGGGAATGCTGCGAAAACCGTACAACCACTGAGGCTGTGAAACTGCCATCTCCAGCCCACTCCGTCTAAAGTAGCCTCTTTGATTGTGGACATAGCTGTCACCCAGGGCCAAGACAGTCAAAGCCTCAAGCCTGACCACGGCGAACGGATGACCCTCATACACCCAGTTGGCCACGCTGATCGCGGGTGACTCGGATGTCCACACAGGCGCGAAAGAAAGGCGACTGCAGCCAAACAAGCCATATACAACTCGCCAAATCAGAAAACTGCTGGCTGGCTTCAAGATGCAGTCCTCTGCGAAAATCAGCCTCATGGGAGCACCACCAAAAGAACTACCCGGTGCTGCCACCCAGCGCTCAAAGCCTCACAGAGAAACCTTTCCGACCAAACCGCGCCAAAATGCCCAGGAAGTCAAACAGACGCAAGATTGCCCCTTGAGCAACAGCAAACCTGGCCGTCAAAAGACGTTAATGAAAAGGCTACAAGTAGCAATGGTCGAAATTTTCGCCCACAGAGAAAAACTTCGTCCACCAAAACTAATAGGCCCGCGCAAACCGGGCTCCCACAGGGCGAAAAAACCCTGCAAATGAAAAGCAAGCCAGGAAACCACCAATCGAGGGAGCAGACAAGTATGCCTCAGAGGTCCCTTCGGAGCCCTCGACTCAACCCCGACGCACAGCTATTAAGCCTGCTAACCTCCCTGGTTACACAACTCTCGGCTCCTCACCTTCGGAGGCAGCAGAGACAGTGTTGAAATGCTTGTCCACAAACTGCCTTAGCCTCTTCAACAAACTTTGCGATATTAAACAGTCAGTTCGTCTTGAACAGCCGTCCATTATCGCACTCACGGAGACCTGGCTCACACCAGATGTCTCTGACGCGGAGATCTCAATAGACGGCTACTCTATTTTTCGAGCTGACTCAAAACGAGGAGCTGGTGGGGTTGCTTTGTACTTACATGCGGCCCTGCCAATCCAGATTGTCCTCTCTGATACCACTCCTGCACCTTTTTCGATGCACTGTGGCTTCAAGTCCCGCTGCGCGGGTCCGATTCTCTCCTTCTCGGTGTGGTCTACCGTAGCCCCTCGAGTCCTCCGGAAGATGACCAATTCCTCACACGAACCCTTGGGCAACTCTCCTCCAGCTACCACTTCACTCATCTCCTGCTGGTAGGTGACTTCAACTCCAAAGGCCCCTGGACGGAGCTCCAGTGCGTCGGATCAAGTGGACCTTTTGCAGCGGCGTTGACCGAAGTCGTTCAACAGAGGGCTTGGACTCAACATGTCGTTGCACCCACCAGATACCGCGCGGGCCAACAACCGTCCCTCCTGGATTTGGTCATCACCAACGAAAGACATTTCGTTGATCAGGTGATAATTAACGCTCCACTGGGACATAGCGACCACTGTGTGCTGACCTTTGATTTCATCTGCTATTGGGCCAGAAATTCCGAACCCAAACGTGGATTCGAAACTTCTGCCGTGCAGACTTTTCGGGAATGCGCATCTTTCTTGACCAAGTTAAACTGAGACCAGCCTCAGTGGAAGACTTATATAGGACTATTGTCCAGAAAGTTCACGAGACTGACGCGATGTTCGTCCCAAAAAACCAGCACGCAGTCGGATGAACCGTAAGCTACCCAAAAGGATCCGGCGGCTTCTGGAAAAGAGGTCTCAACTATTTTTCAAAAGTTGACTACAGGTGACACAGAAGATGAGCTGGCATTTCGTAAAATGCGGAACCGCTGTAAATCGGAAATACGCCAATGGAACATACGTAAACAAGCCACCATTCTGGACCTCACCCGGAAGAACAAAAATGTGCTGTTCAAATATATGAGACATCGCCGAAGAAACAAGCCATCCGCGTTCTCCTTGGGGACAGGAACGGGGAACCCACGAGTGACCCAATAGTGGTATCTGAGTTCTACAGAGATCACTATGCAGGTCTGTATTCAGTCCCAGCGTCCTCGTCACATCCAACCTTGTCAAGTGTACCTACGAACGGCCTCTAACCGACTTGGTATTCGCGGTGGAGGACATTCGTCAACTCCTGCACAAGATCAACCCATTCTGCGCGTTGGGGCCCAACGAAGTCCACAAGGATCCTGAAGGAAACGTCGAATACTCTGGCAACCCATTTCCACCTGCTGTTTCGTCAGTCGCTTGACGAAGGCCACCTTCCTTCTGTTTGGAAGAAAGCGATTGTCACGCCAATCTACAAAACTGGTGACCGACTATCGCCTGGCATTACAGGCCTATAAGCCTCACTAGCGTGCCATGCAAGGTGATGGAACACATTCTGGAGCGAGCCATTCTAGATCACCTTACTTCCAACAAATTTCTTTCTCCAGCTCAACACGGATTTCTCCCAAACCGTTCCTGCGTGACGAACATGCTCGTATTTATGGACAGCTTAACCCAAGCCAAGGACGAGGAACTCATATCGGATGCCATATTTTTGACTTTTCAAAAGCATTTGATCGAGTCCCACACGTCACGCTGCTCCACAAACTCGAGTCTTACGGGATTCAAGGGAAGATCCTACACTGGATCAAGGCCTTCCTATCAGACAGATCATTCCGAGTGAAAGTAGGCTCGACCTACTCTTCTGCGGCACCGGTCTCCATTGGAGTTCCTCAGGGCTCCGTTTTGGGACCTTTGCTGATTCTGATATACGTCAATGACCTTCCAGATGTTCTTTCAAGTCCATGTTTACTTTTCGCGGACGACTTGAAATCGTGGAGTTCTAATGCCAGTGCCCTCTAAATTGATGTAGACGCCGCAAAGCAATGGTCGTTGGACTGGCACCTTCCTCTGAATGACGAAAAGTGCGTCCATATGTCATTTGGAGGAGACTCAGCGAACTCCTTTGCCATGCATGGTGAGAAAGGACTAGAAGACATCACGAGGATAGATGCCAAAAAGGATTTGGGTATCTGGCTCTCTCCAAACCTGTCCTTCTCACTGCACCTTGAGAAATCGGCTCAGAAGGCATTCGCTGTTCTACGGATGATTCGGCGTACCTTCTCTCGTATTACTCGCACGGACTTCCAAATACTCTATGGGGCCTACGTCAGACCGCTCCTTGAATATGCCAACCCGGTTGTCTACTCAGGACGCACGAAAGACGTAATCCTCATTGAGCGTGTCCAGCGAGCTGCTACGAAAATGGTTGCCGGTCTCAAGTCCATGGACTACGAAACGCGTCTCGTGGTGCTCGACCTCTTTCTCTTGGAGTATCGTCGCCTCCGAGGGGACTTAATTCTTACTTACGCCCTGTTTGAACAAGGCTTGGCCACCAGGATTTTCACCGTTGACCCAGCAAACACACGGGACATGTTAAGAAGATTTTTAAGGTCAGAGCGCACACCTTTATTAGGCAAACTTTTTTCTCGTTTCGGGTATTTGCTGCGTGGAATAACCTTCCTGAGACGGTTGTCCACGCTCCCTCTAGAACTCAGTTCAAAACACTATTGGACACTTATTTACGCGAGTCCTCGCGCTGGCAAACATACTGCCCTGCGCTGAGAACTTAAAGAGCAGTGCTACACCCTTTTTTCACTTGTGCCTTTCAGGTGAACGACAGCTGCTGAACGACAAGAACAAAACCGACCCGGGAAACTTGGGCGAAAGCCTCGCTCCTGTGTATCAATCCGTGAATCCGTGAATGCCCAAGCTTGCCAGTCCCACAACGCTTGTCCCGTAATTACACTGCTCACCCCCTTCTTCATTCCCTTTCTGCTTTCTGGTATTCATCCCCCTGGCTCCAAAGTCCTCGCGACACCTTGCAACCAGCCTGCACTAAATCGCAATAGCACCCTCGCAAACTTAGATACTGGAGGTTAACTCCTGTGCTTACGTTGGCAAGCAGACTCTGTCGTAATCTTCGCTTTCCTGTTGGCCGCTCACTAGAAGCACACCGAAATTATTTTCGCCGAATCTCTAGGGTTTTCTAAGTTGTGACGTTTACAGGGAGTTAGTCTAATCCATTTGCACGTGTAGGTGATATGTTGCTTATGGCATTTTGTTTAAGTGAGCGAAATTTCAAGGTCACGCACCATCACCGATGCGTCAGAGATAAAACACGAAATCGCACTTTATCATATTTTGGCGTTCTTTAAGAATGAAAAAATATCTATAATATATCCTATGCAAATTCTACTCAGGAAACTCGGTCATTGCCTTTTGTTCGCTTTACACCCCCAGATTTTGACGACCAAGATAATTTTGTTCAGCGAAATTCGTCAAAACACTTTTTCTCATGGAGCTAAGCTCCCATTAAGCGCAACCTTGTCAGAACACAGCATGAATTGTGCAGTAGAGATGTGAGGCCATCTCTGTGGATGATTGTTTTCTCAGCTATGCGTAACTAGCCTGTGGATAATACAGAGTCACGAGGTTACCTTAGGTAAATTACCAACACAACGATACAATTTATCTTGGGGATATGGCCCACCATAGGTGGAATACTTCATAAAGCGGTCATTATGATAACGGTAGCCGTTGTCACTCACCTCGACTACTTATCGTCACTGCTAGGCCCGTGTCAATGTGCGACGCTAATTATGAGATCTCACCTATACATGACAACCTAATCGAACGGCTAACGACGACCCGTCACACTCATAACCGTGTTCAACGTCGCCTACCTTCGCTACTTATCGTAACTGCTGGACTCATGCTTATGTGTGGCGCTGATTATGGGGCCTTACCTATATACGGCAACCTAATTCAATGGCCAGTGCCGGCCTTTCATACTCAAAACTGTACGCGTTTTCAATCACCTCGAATGCCTATTGTAACTGCTAGGCTCGCGGCTATGTGCGACGCAGTTTACGAGGCCTCACGTATGCACAGTGACCTAATCCAGTAACCAACGACTGCTGCTCATATTCATAACTTTACGCGATGTCGCTTATCTTTGCTACCTATACTGAACAATAGGCCAGTATCCATGCGGGCCGTTTAAAATGAGACCCCAACTATGCGTGATAGCCTACTCTGACGGCCTGTCATAATGAATTTTCATCTCTAGGACCCCGCTGATGCCTAGCTGCCACGCAACCAGAAGGAAGCACGGAGGCTAGGATACTGTCAGGTTGCCCAAGCCTAGACAGGGGAAGTCGAGAGGCAGACGCCGGGTTTGAACCACGGAACTTCCGGCCGGTAAATTCGCGCTCTAACCACTGATCCATCTCGCCTGTCATACTCAGAACTGTTCTCGATGTCGCCCAACTTGGTACTTGTCGTACCTGCTAGGCCCGTGTCCATGGGCGGCGTTCAGTATGAAGCAGTGATTATGCGCGACAACCCGGTACTTCATATCCCTAACTGCACAAGTTGTCGCTTATCTATGCTGCTCAAAATAAACACCAGACCAAGCCTTGTT